>JBAJHX010000035.1:8800133-8832903 GCA_037176925.1 Amniataba percoides | reverse complement strand
TATGAAATTGAAATTGGGTTTTCTTTGTTGTTTATGCGTGAGTTCTTTTTTATTTAACAGAGATAACCCTTTTTTAAGTATCTTTCTCTTTTAAATCAACAGAAGCACAACAAGTTTTATTGCTGCAAATCATAAATTGAAGTGGCAGCATAAAGATACTGTAAGGTGCCCTGGGCCTTTGCAAATACTCTACTAAATCATGTAGTGCGTGAGCCATGGCCGACATGTGCATGGACTGTTTCTGTGGATGACCAAATGCTAAGCAACAGCTCAAGAGGGGTTCCCATGTCCAGAGCCTGTGAATATTGATTAGCAGCAGCAGAATAATCAGGTAGTGTGAGGGGCAGCGTGTGAGCAGGGGGCCTGTAGCTGGGCGCTGTGTGCAAGGCATGCAGCTGAAGCAGCTCATGGCAGGGTAGGGTAGCAGGTGGGTGGATGTAATTGGCAGCAGAGAGCCCACAGTCACGTCTCCTCTCTCCCACCTCATACACACCAGCTGCTACGGTAGTGCGACTGTATGGTAGTTCTCCTCTCTCTCTCGGTTCCTTTTCCACGCTTTACTCTCATACAGTATAATCTCACTAAAAATGGCATCTTCACTTCGCTCCCACGCTCATCCTTTCCCTCCTCGTCACCGCGAGCTGCCATCGATCCACACTAATTAGAAAACCGCACAAGAGCGTGCTGGTTATCGACAGTGTTGCGTGATTTCACACCGGTGCGCTTTATTTTCTTTTAATCACAGCCACGCTTCATTTTAACGCCACAACATCGTACACGATTGTGTGTGTTGGCATCTTCTTGTATGTGATTTTTGTGTGCAAATGGGAGAGGAAGAAATTATATATGAAAAAGAGGAACCTTATTTGACGCTGAGCAAGTTGTAGAGCCCTTAATCGCCTACTTAGCAGTTCAGAATGAAATCAGTCATGTGCTTTGTGGTCATAGAAACCAGGTCCTTGAGGGCAGATGGGTTGTGTCTCCTTTTATAGTGAGTAATGCCATTAATTCCAGCAGTAATGACCAGAACGATGATTGAGAACTGTGGTGCACTGCTGCAGGTCAATACTCACTGCATTAGAGAGCATGGTGCTGATTACTAATTAAGCTCTTGGCGATTGTACCTAAAATGTAACCTTACCCCTGACCTCAACCTTAAATCAGTTCTTAAATGAAATTATAAGTAAATCATCATTTCTCATAACCGCTTTTATTCCACTTCCATTATTTATGAATCTGCAGCCTCAAAGGCAGAAACCAGTTCTGGTAGTTCTCCTTTTTTTTATGAATAGGTGATGTGAATCAGCAGAGGAGCAACCTTTGGCCTCCACTTAAACTCGTTAGAAAGCAGGACAAATATTATCTCAGGCTTTCCTGCCTGTGTAGAAGAAGGGGGGGGGGGGCGGCGTAAAATTCAATGGCAATTTCTGAAAGGAACAAAAATACATCATGTTGTTCTCATCCTGAAACAACACTAGACTAGACTAGAGTCTGCATCCCCTGATATCAATGCAGGAAACTTTCCACAACAACTTTTTTTTTTTACCACACTTTGAAATAATGAACTGAAATTTCCAGACAAACAAACAAACTAAAACACAACTCTGCCATGTGTTTCATTCATTATTGTTCCTTTTTATCCCTTTTTATAGCTGCAGTTTTTTATTGTCTTTTATTTGATGTAAAACAATATGCAACATGTCCTTTTGCATAAACCTGCTTAAGTTTTAGAACACAGCTGGTTTCCAAGATTGTTTACCCCCTTTGTGCTGCATTAATTTCCCTTTACAGCTGTTCCAATTCATTGCTGTTTAATTGTCCTTTGCAGCTTAAAAAGCTTGTATATGTGTACCTGGTGAGGTATGCAGAGGAGCAGCAGGACCTGGCTTTGCTGTCCATCAGCACCTTCCAGCGGGCCCTCAAGGTAACATTTATAATCGTCATTATTACTAACATAATGCTGTAATGTTGTAGTATACATGCCTACAGTGGAGTCAAAAATAAACTTTAGGGATTGGACTACACAGTTGTAGATCTATATCAGCATGGGACTGTCTTCTTATGCACCTTTCAGAGACATTTTCAGTAGAAATTTCAGTAGTGTTCTTTTCTACACTAACAAAAGGGTTTTTTTCTGTATCACTGATACAGGACCCAAACCAGTTCATCCGGGCCAGTGCACTGAGGGTTTTGTCCAGCATCCGCGTCCCCATTATTGTCCCCATCATGATGCTGGCCATCAAGGAGGCGGCGGCTGACCTGTCCCCATATGTCAGGAAGACGTCAGCCCATGCCATCCAGAAGCTCTACAGGTACAGTTCTGTGCATCGAATATTGTCTCTGGTTTCACCTGAGCTGCCCCACAAGCTGCAGATATCACTGGGTAAACCTAGCAGCCAGTAGCTGGTTGACTGGCCGTCATACCTGAGCAATGAACTGAGCGCTTAATACAGTAAATGTTGGGTAATGTTGATATAAGGGGTTTTGCCCAGCAGTTATCTGACTCTTATCAGTTGATTCTTTGTAGGACTGACATGGATCACAGGACGAATGAGTGCTTAGAATATGTAGTGACATCACATCTGAGAACCTGTAACTGTAACAAAAATGATTAATTGATTAATCAAAATAGCTGCGGGTTATTCACTAACTAATTTACTTACTGCAGCTCTAGTCCATGGTGCCTTTCTGCTAACACTCCCACTACACCTCTCACTGATGATGCAACATAATGAGGAGTCACAAGTATCTGGAAACTCAGTTTACTGCTCACTATGGAGTTACCTCAGTGTGTGTCTTCAGAGAGCAGTCAATAGGTTGAATTTGGGCTACCGGCTAGAACAAAAAAAAACAAAAAAACACATAAAGTTGATCTGAACTACCACAAACACATGCAGGAACATGATTTTATTCAGTCTGAGGTTTTTATGCTTTAATTGCCACTCTTTTGATAACATCCTGACTCTCTTATTGTCTTCAGCCTGGATCCGGACCAGAAGGAGCAGCTGATCGAAGTGATAGAGAAACTACTGAAAGACAAAAGCACAGTAAGTGCTTTTTTTCAGTTCGTACATTTTCTATTTTGGGGGCAAGCAGACCACTGGAGGGCGCCCCTGTCAAGCGATTGTCCTCTTTAGCTCTCTATCCCACAGCTCATTCGGCAATGCCATGGTTTGTTAACACCCACTTAAACCCACACATCTTCAGATGCTCCTTGTTAAGTGTCCATTTGGAAGGAATTTTCGCACTGATGCTAGTGTCAGCTTAATTTTCTCAAAGGCCAACTTCTTCTCTTTTTTTCCAAAATGGACCCTAAATGAGTCAGATTCTCGAATTCTGTGTTTAGACCACTCACAGACACAATACAGGCAGCCCATTAGAAGTCAGCAGGCAGCGCATTCATTTGAGGAGGTCACAGTGAATGCTAAGGGTGTTTAAATGCCAATTTCAAATATGTAGACGTTGGCTACAGAATGCAGAGTGTGTTGCATTTGTACGGGCAAGTCATGCACAGTTTGTTGTAATTATGTATTCATAGCGTATACCTATCGTTATACAAACAAAACAAAGCAGCTTAGGCCAAGGGGGGGATGGAAAGCCCAGTACCAGATGCATAGCATATTTAGCCCCAGACGCTAACGAAGACAGATGACTTCTCCCCCGTTGGAGCCCACATCGAGAGGCTGGGGACAGAGAGAGAGGGCACTATCATCACACAGACGCACAAGCGCTATCAGTCGGTGATGAATGGCAAAAAACCCAAACATAGTGGACACTTAATAGCTATCAAGCGATGCATTTTTATGATGCTGGGGTGATACCATGTACCACTTAGAAGTCCCGCAATGATAGCCTGTCCTCCTGCCATTTTCTCTCTGTTTCGATATGCGGGCGGTTATATTATGCGAGGATGAGCTCGCTTGGTGCTGTCGGAGGCTCTTGATGTGTTACTGAAACTGAGCATGTAGCTTAGCATAAAGGGGAAACTCTGCAGATGTTACACAGAAAGGTCAGTGCGCTAGCCATGAAGAGTGACTGCAGTTTTATGATGTCCTCTGTAGCTCTTCTATGGGCATTTTTGTCTGAGGAAATGATCTCTGATGTTGTCTCAAGGGTTATTTCATCTTGGGTTCTGACACATGTTAACAGAAAGCCGTGTGGACTTTTAAAGATGTGTGAACTTTCCAAGAAGGGATATAAATTAAAAAAATTTTTTGGAAATGTATCTTGGAAGCTGAAGCAGTGGATGGCAGTGGGTCTGACCATTTTGTTGTAAAGATGACCAGTTAATCAATTATCAAAATTATTTCACATGAATTCATTCTGTCAGTCAAATGATCCTTCCAGCTCCAGCAGTTTGAGACAATAACATATTACTGATGTACTTTTCCAAAGTTAAAATAAGCTTACAGAATGTAAAGTCTTTATTAGTATTAAGCTGTCCATTTTCGATACATATTCATTCTCTTAGAGCTCACAGGGGCTTGATCCCAGCATGCATTGGGCAGTAGGCCATTTATTACTTTAACACACATAGGCGAACATTTGCTCATTCAGTCTGACTGACTACGTTGCCAGACTGGGTTGCCATATTTATAGGCCATTTTCACGGGAGACACTTTGACTTGTCGTGGCAGTAAAAGCACAGGTGAGACTAATTTTGTTAGCGATGGTTCGGTTTGGATGCACAGCGACGGGGCTCCGGTCCTGGATCAGCTAAATGGAACGCAGCTGTTATTGACATTATTAACTACAGCTGAACTTCTGCTATGACATGTGAAAAATGATTGCTGTTTAAAGAAAAAAACTCTTATGTCACATTACTTTAGCTGTTCAGGTTTGAGTCATTGAGCCTCATAAACATATTTAAAGCTTTAACACAGCTTTGCCATGTTTTGTATCTATTTATTTGTTTATCAAGCAGGGACAATGGATAGTAAGTGGCTGTCCCAGAGTTAGCGGGATAGCTGAATTTCATCAGCAGTCCCTGGGCAGGCATTTGATGTTAATGAATCGATTTTAACAGCAAATAAATAAATTAATTTAAGTAAACGCTATTTAGCTGATGTCACTGAGCTACTTGAGGAAGAAGGAAACATTTGGTTATTGTTCCAATCTGTGGCATCGTCCAGGCCTCCTGACATTTACCTTTACAGATGTGCCTGTTTGGTTAAATGGCTGTGACACACGGGGGGCCTGTTTATAGGCAAGATGGTTTAAAGAGAAAATGGGAAGGCCTGATGACAGAGACAACATAGGAGTTTGTGCAGCTGTTTTACCGTGATGGATCTATTATCCAGCCATTACAAGATAAATGATCGATCCCTCCCATCCTCCCCCCGTGCACCTTCTGCAAAATTGAAATGAGAACAGAAAGGAGGGACAGAGAGCTGGGGGGGTACTATGATTAGGAGCTAGGTGAGATGCCCATTAATTTAAGAGAAAAAGGAGGGAGGAGGAAGAGAGCAGGAGAGGCAGCGTGCAAAGGGAGGAGAGGCCGACCCCACACCGGGCCATCAATCAAAAAGGCGCATGTTGTCTCTGGCGTGATGACCCAGCACTCTCTGCCTCTCTGGCACCCTAATTAGAATTCATAGCAAAATAGATGCAAGGAAACGGTTTGGGCCCTTCATAATTTTATAGGAAATTTATTGTTATTAGAAGAACCATTTGCTTAGTGTGATTTTTCCATTACCGGCTTGTCACGCAGGGTAGATAATATGGTCGAGGAGGGGGAGGAGGTGTATGAACTCCATAGATTGGGGTGTCAGTTTTGTTGATGGTGCATGTAGTTTACCTTGGAGCTGTGTCTAATGGGGGAAGTTGGTAGAGAATGCACAAAGCCTTGCAGCAGGATCCGCATCTCAGAAACAGCGCTGCCTGTAATAGCCTTAGAGTCAGGAGAGGCCGAGGACGAATACCGAGGGAGAGTGATTCCATCCACGCCAGTACACACCAATATTTGCTGAAAGTATATATTCTAATTGACTGCATTAAGTAGGCTTACCTGTGGTAGCGTACTTTGGCAGAGATATGAACTGAAAATCTCTGCTGAGCTTCAAGCTGCTATGGAGCCACTTTAATACACAGTAGACATGTACGAGCCTGTGTTACTCTAATTTGGTTTATACAGAATATTGGTCACTGTGTTTCATTGTTTCTACAAAAACAGTGAACATGATCCAGAGGAAGTGCTTCTATATAGAGAGGAGAAGATATTTTGTCCTTTTTGTCAGGTTTGGTTCAAAACCAAAACCACCCAACTAATATCATATTGATATAATATAATATGTCATATATGATAACATTTCATTAATGGTGGCTGTTTTTGTACTCATTGTCATATATACAGTAAATGTATAATGTTACAGAAATGCTGCCATTGTTTAAATACATTTGCTGTCAGTAGACACTCACATTACAGTTTATGAAGAACAGCTAGCTAAAACAATTGTCTATAGGTCGTGTGTGTGAGCATGTGGATCTATTTCAGGCCCGTATATGTCTGTAATAAAACATAACAGAATGTAAACTTTGAATTTGATTAAGTACTTGCTGTTATAGGTATTATAATCATAATTCAGCAGCCACAGGAGGTGCAGCCACTGAAATTTTTATAAACATCTCAAAATCATATGACCATTCAAATAATTTATGGTTATAACATTACCATCATGAAGAGACTTTATTGCAGGCCTGCTTTATTAAACTGCATTAGTTTGACGTAGATTTGCTTAATAAACTGGTAACTGAGTGTATAATATGGATGATAACATACATTTTCAGACTGGTTTTATCTTGTAAGTGGTCTAGGTGGCTCTACCTTCAAGTGTCATTGCTTCAATGTACGCTGTATTGGTGTGTAGGTCACTCAATAGATATCACTTCATACATCAGTGCGATACCATCATACATAGTTGTTTGATCCCTCTAGTAATCCATTCATCAATCTAAGTGTATATAAATGCCAGAAAAGCTAATCGACACTTTGATTTCTCAGAGAATCTACGGGCAGCAGCTGTGCACATACACGTTTCATACACACACACAATCAATGCAGGCTCATGACAATGCTGATGGGTAAATGCACTGGGTTCCCACAGGGCCACCAGGGGCCAGAAGGCTTTAATTGGGAAGACCAGATTCTGCTCCCTTTCTCTTCTTCTTCTTCACCCTCGCCTGCCCGTGATAATGCTGTTTGCATATTAATACACCAGCATGTCACTCACTCAGTCTCACAGTCAGTCAGTGGGCCAGCAGGCAGTTGGGTGGCGGGAGGGGGCACGCAACAGCCAAATGGGTTTTTTCCTCCTACCAATAAAACATGGCTGATTATTGGCTCCCTCAGCTGCTGCTTCCTCCTTCTCCTTTTTTCCCCGTGAATTGAACATAAAATGAGTTTTGTACCTGAGAAAAAAAAGTAATTTATGGGGGAAGATATGAGAAACAGTCACTGATTGATTTCTTTCACAGTAGTGTGTAAAGTAAGTCAACTAACATTTTTTTTCTAATTATCAGCTAACTACTCAGAGGCTAAACTGTGTGTATTGTAATCAAAGCAGTAAATTGGTGTTGTGTTTATTTTAAGTGCTTTTTTTAAACCTGGGTCATCTGTTAACCAGTCTTATTTCTCTGGAGTCTGTATATTACTTCTATTTTAAGAGTTAAAGTATTTGGCTAATGAAACTGCTACATATCCTTCAAACTTCCATGAACTGGAATGGAAGAAAACTACAGAGAAATAAATAAAAAAAACATCATCCTTTCTCTCATGAGATGGTTTCTCTCTGTTCTTCTTCTTCCCTTTCATTCTTTTCTGTAGCTGGTGGCCGGCAGTGTAGTGATGGCTTTTGAGGAAGTGTGTCCGGATCGCATCGACCTGATCCATAAGAACTACAGAAAACTGTGCAACCTGTTGGTGGATGTGGAGGAGTGGGGGCAGGTGGTCATCATCTCTATGCTGACACGTTACGCCAGGACGCAGTTCACCAGTCCCTGGAAGGAGGTAAGGCACTCATCGCTCCCAAGGCTTAAAACTAAAGGGGATCCAGATCCCAGTCGTGTGAAGGCACATCGAGAGAGCTTCATCATCGTCCAGAATTTATTAAACATATCAGTAAGCTGCACTGTTGCACAAACTGTTTGTAATATTGACTCAAAAAGAAACACACAGTGCTACCTGAAAATAGTCCTCAATGAAACCACTATATATATTATATTACTATAGTAATATCAAGTAAATACCACAGTGCCCAACTATTTAGGGAATTCTTCACCTTTTCACCAAATTTGAATTGAGCTCCTGTTTGTAATCTTTGTTTTTTTTTAATATACGTTTGTACGTTGGAGCCATTTCACAGTATTCCATGATAAAATTAATTTCTCTAATTGAAAATATTTTAAAAATGAATTAATATACAACTCAAATGTAAACTGTAAAA
Source organism: Amniataba percoides (assembly GCA_037176925.1). NCBI lineage: Eukaryota > Metazoa > Chordata > Actinopteri > Centrarchiformes > Terapontidae > Amniataba > Amniataba percoides. Next base: position 8,824,462 of record JBAJHX010000035.1, on the reverse strand, counting down.
AAAAATAAATGTAACTACCACAAAAACATGTAGTTCACAGTCCGATGATCTGACCATTGTGGTCTCTGTCAGGTGGATGTTTGAGGATGATGGTTAAATGCATTAGTGTGGTGCATTGTGTTGTTTGTGTTTCAGGGTGCCACGTTTAATGAGAACAACGAGAAGGCTTTCTATGACTCTGACTCTGAGAATAAAAAAGACCAGACGGAGGCTAAGCCCTACATCATGGATCCAGATCACAGGCTGCTGCTCAGGAACACTAAACCACTGCTGCAGAGCAGAAACACCGCGGTGAGTTAGCCACACTCTCAAACACAGACATGTCCAGATATATTCAAAGAGTAGACCCTGCGCACATTGGAAGTGTGCTGCTTTGTAAGCTGTTGAGAGATATAAACATTGATTAAGTTTTCCGAGTGTGGCCTCTGTCTGTCGCATCTCACCGCTGTCTCTGTGACAAAAGGTACACAATAACTAGTGCTGCTGTAGCTTGTATGGATATACACACACTTTGAGATTCACTTTCCAGCTGTAATGCATTTTAAGATACCTTTTCTCACACTAACAAAAAACACAATACAAAGACACGAGAATACTCACACAAGTACCTGCCATAGTGTACCCGCCCCGAGAAGAAAAAAAAAAGATGAAAACCATAGTGAGTGCAGATCTCCATCACCCAGGAGCCTCAAGGTCTCTGTCGCTGTGTAGCAGCGGGAGGAAAAATGCTCCCAAATGAAAGTGTTGATTAAAATGTGACATGCTGTGTCTTTACTCGCAACAACACAGTGACATCCTCCATCTTCATAGACGCCTGAACCCTTTCATTCTGCCTGCAACGATGGACACACGTCCGCCTGCTATTTAAAGCTCAGCTGAAAAATTACCTCGCTACCAGTCGTGCCATGAGCGCCTTTGTTGTAGGTTGTAACGCATGTGAAGGAATTTTTCTTTAGCTTGGGTGGACAGATGGTGCAGTAATAAACTGTAGGTGGTGTAAACTGTGGTGTGGTTTAAAAATACAATAAAAACACATATGTGGATATTCTGCAAAGTGCTAAAACAAAAGAATGAAATACACAGAGGCCCGTTTGTACTGTGTTTTAAGTGAGATTAAAATGTGCAGATATAAAAACTTTGTTGGTGTGTTTTAGGTGGTGATGTCCGTCGCTCAGCTCTATTGGCATTTGGCCCCTAAACATGAAGTCAACATTGTCACCAAGTCACTGGTCCGACTACTAAGAAGCCACAGGTAATGCGTAAGATTATTTATCATCTACCATCGACTGTATCTCTGCGTCCATGTTGTCGGTACCTGAATCTAATTTTCATTTCTCTTTGGCGCAGAGAGGTGCAGTACATTGTGCTTCAGAATATAGCCACCATGTCCATTCAGAGAAAGGTAAATGTGTTTGCTGACAACAGAACATTAATGGTGTCTTGCATTGATGCTGTCTTATAACACGATTTTCCTCCAAACAAACAGGGGATGTTTGAGCCCTTCATGAAGAGCTTCTATGTGAGATCTACAGATTCCACACACATCAAAACCCTGAAGGTAATAATCACACTGTACCAAAATGTGAACTGAAATAAGGGTCAAGAAGATTTTGAGCTCATGTAATGATGATACAGTGGTTATGTTATCCTTTGTAATCCTGTGAAAATGTCTTCAGTAGAACTTTAAGTTTGTGAAAGTGAAGAAAAGATTGGTTGTGGTAGAATATTAGGCTCAAAGGATATGAACAGTGAGGTTACACAAAGACAAAAGTGCTTTTATGATCACGTGAGTACAGATTCAAAGTGAAAACTGTCTGACACTGAAGTTACAAACACATATTCACATTTGAGTTAAAAGTATGAATGAATTTTGGTCCAAACATCGCTGTGAAAACAAGGCCAAAAGCCGTACACATCTAGAAACTTTCATTTCTCCCATAGTTTGATCTCATGTTTATAAAGGGTGATATACTACACAACCTAAGGCTGTAAAGTTATTTCCTAACACTATTTCAGAAGCTCAAAATTCTCACTTTTGCTCATACTTCAACCAAGCTCACCCATATGATTTTTTTAGTTGGAGATCCTGACCAATCTCGCCAATGAAGCCAACATCTCCACTATTCTGAGGGAATTTCAGGTTTGTGTTTTGTTTCTTTCACTTCACTTTCCAATAGACGTCATTTCATTATTTTACTTTCGATAGACATCAGTAGTCTAGGATTAATATCCACTTTCACTTTTTGAGTTTCTCCTCTTCATTGCCTGTGCTCTTGTCCTTTTACAGACCTATGTAAAGAGTCAGGATAAGGCATTTGCAGCAGCCACTATTCAGGCCATCGGCAGGTGTGCCACCAACATCTCTGAGGTGACGGACACTTGTCTCAACGGCCTGGTGCTGCTGCTTTCCAACAGAGACGGTAAAATTCCTTTCACGATTACCCTTTGTCATCGATTGCCCCCCTTCCTTCCGTGTTTTAAGGTGCTGTGACTGCCTGGTGTTGCGTCTTTTGTGAGGACTTTCTGTGTTGTCCTTGCAGAGACTGTGGTGGCTGAGAGTGTGGTGGTGATCAAGAAGTTGCTTCAGACTCAGCCCACCCAGCACAGTGAGATCATCAAACACATGGCCAAGCTCTTCGACAACATCACTGTACGATTCATTTTTGCTTTATTTGTACTGTTTCACTGTTTGTATTTGCTCAGCATTCAAGTTCAGACAGGATGTGTTGTAAAATAACAATATGACACCCTTTATGTTAGCATTATGACCAACTATCGCTCTTTCTCTTTGATTTGTCTCCCAAACTTGCAGGTCCCGATGGCCCGAGCCAGCATCCTGTGGCTGATGGGAGAGTACTGTGAGAGGGTCCCAAAAATTGCACCTGATGTACTCCGTAAGATGGCGAAGACATTCACAGCAGAGGAGGACATTGTCAAGCTGCAGACTGTCAACCTCGCAGCCAAACTCTACCTGACCAACTCTAAGCAGGTACGCAATATGATACCAAGATCAAGTGCCAAGAAACATTGATTATGTCGAGCTGATTGATGCAAATATGGCACCAGACTGCTGATTTCTGAAATTGCCACATTACGTGGTGAAGGGATAAATCAGAGCCTTGATATCCGAATGTGCAGCCATGAAACATTCTTTCAAGTTTTTTTATTTCACATGCCACAGCTTTGCCTCAGTAATTGAACACTGTTAAATGCTCAGTTTAAATAAAGAGCTGTGATGGGGACAGCTTTAACGTAATGGAACATCTTCTAGTGCTGCTCGGTGTCTACAGGCCCATTCAGTTAGATGGGGTGATTTTGGCCTTTGAGCTGGGTTTATGAGCCCAGACGTTGCCTCCTCAAACGAGCACATCATTACACCTCTTGCTCCTCGTAATGTGTCGGGGACAATAGAGAAGGAGAGAGGGAGAGCCAAAGATGATGCAGAAGAGGACTTGGGTTATAAGGCCAGCTTCACGCCAGTAGTAATTTTGGTTTTTAAGCCTACCAAAATTATATATGTCAGTGTAAATATTCTTTCGCCCTGTTTTGGGCCAGATGAATTTTTTTTCTACATATTCAAGTTAAAAATAAAGAGCAAGAAAGAAAATATGACAATGATAAAGAGGTGAGAGGACTTTAGGAGCATTTGTTAATGGCACTTCTTGCTCAGGTGCTATAGATTTAGATATAGATATTTAAAGGAAAGGTTCAGTGTTTTGAGAAACAAGCCTTGCTAATATTGAGATAAGAAGATTGATAGTACAACATTCTCTGGTGGTTAGCATGGCTCTATCCAAAGTTCAAAATTATGCCAATGAAGACTTCTGAAACTCTGTAATTAACATTTTATATCTTGCTTGTTTAGTCCAAACAAAAGCAGTAAGATAAAATTGACAAGTTGTGGCTTTATGGGGCCACACATGCTTCAGCTACTGTAATGATTGGCAAACAGGGACCATTGACTTTCTGGAAAATCGGACACCTACATCCATACAAGTTGTAATAAACTTCTCACACCAAGTCGTACATGACGTTCTACATTTCTCCTCGAATGTCCTCAAGACCAAGCTGCTGACCCAGTACATCCTGAACCTCGGCAAGTACGACCAGAACTATGACATCAGAGACCGAACGCGCTTCATAAGACAGCTGATCGTGCCCAGTGAGAAAGGCGGCGCCCTCAACAAGTACGCTCGACGCATCCTGCTGGCCCCCAAACCAGCCCCAGTGCTCGAGTCTGCCTTCAAAGGTAAATCAGATTCTGTAAAATCCACCCATTATCCTTACTTTGAAACACATTAAATCTACTGAATGAGTAGAAAGCTTCAGATTAAATACCATTCCTCTCTGATAATTCATCTATTTCTCATCCAGTGGCTCTATTTCGGATATGCAAAGTTGATTCAGGCAGTGGTTTTATTATTCTGGTGTGTCTGTCTCTCTGAAGGGCAGTTAGGTCAGACCCCTTTTACCTTGGACTAATGAGATGGGTAAATAATTGAGCTAATGCTAACCTTTTTCAGACACTCGGAGGGAAAAAAATCTCCCTCATTTAGCTGTCTCTTCGCTCTCTCTCCTTTCTTGACAAAAGGGACAGAAACGGCCTCCTACAACATTTAAATTCAGAGGCAGTGAGCACCTAGTGGATGTTTATGGAAAGCGTTAACCAGCCCTGTCATTCTTAATATTCACAACTAAAGCGTTTTTCTCTCTCTCTTTTTTTTTTGGTTAGCAAAGCACAGTTTTTAGAGCATACCTCCCAAGGCACAGACACTGATTATCTTTCTGTACGAGTGAGAGGGTTGAATGTGTGTATGTGTGCACACAAAAAGTGGGAAAGTGATTTTAAAAAAGCGTGCAAGAGCTGAGGGAGAGGATGCCAGGATCTCACATTAAAGGTTTCTATACAGTGAGATTTAGCCACTGGTTTCCTCATTAAAGACAGACCCAGGTGATCCATCCTTTGTATGCCCTTCCCCAAATTTCTCCAACGCTCATCAATGTCCTTTATATTTATTAGTCTTTTGTTCTATATGCCATTTTCCAACAACCCAGTGTGTTTTGTTTAGTTTTCTTTCTTTTTTTCTCCCTCAATTTTTGAAAAAAATATGTCACTTCTCTACTTTCAGATCGAGACCGTTTCCAACTGGGCACTCTCTCTCACAGCCTCAATACTAAAGCCAGTGGATACCAGGAGCTCTCAGACTGGCCAGCTGTTGCTCCGGACCAGTCTGTGAGGAACGTGGAGGTCATAGAGCCAGTAAGGAATCCGTGACACGCTCTGTATCATAGTTTTACTTCATGCGTACCTAAGAAAAATAGTCTCTTTGCTTTCAGTGCCTCTGTCAGACTTAGAAAGACATTTGTCATTCGACAGACATTCATGAAGTGGTTCCACCTTCCCGGACGTTAACATTTTAGGGTTTTCAATTAGTTTTTTTTCAATTTGTTGATTGTTAGACTAATTGCTAATGAAAATAATTGGTAGTTGCACCAGTAGAGGTTTATTAATTCTTTTCAAATCATATTAAAGTGCTCTTGATGTCTTTGTTTCCACCAGGAGCTTCTCATTAGGATGGTGTTTCTTTTAGATGTAGAACAATGTCATTAAACATATTTTTATTCCTTCAAAAAGTTTAGCTCTAGATGTTTTGTATAAAATATTATCTAACAAGCCTCACACATGAGCATGAGCAATTTTGTGTCAGCATAGCATTCGGTGTCATGACTGCTGACGTGCACTTGTTCAGTTCTGCGAAACAAATGAAGTTCCAGGTTAAAGTGGAGTTAGACGTTGCAGTGAGGAACAGTATGCTTTAGCTTTTATGTATGGTACTGACATTATCCACAGTCTTTAAAAGTCCAACAAGCCAGCAATTGAAAAACTCTGAGAACGGACCTGCACATTGTTGTTTTTGTTCTTTTCAAAGGATTTGTTGACACTAAGCGAAAATATCTAATAACACCAATCTTATCCTCTAGACAGGTTAGAGAAAGAGCTCCAACGTGATCATTTTCTAATTTTGGTTTGTGGGTGTGTCAGTTTTTGTTGGAGAAATTAACAATTATTCCTCAGTCCCATTCTGCTAAAAAAAAAATAAAAAAGTTTTTGTGCTCGTTATAAGTTTAAGAACCAAAATAACAAAAATTAAAGGACTTTGTTTTTCGGCGAGGAATAGTATTGATTCTGTTATTGTTACTTTGTGGCATCTAATTTGGATCCTAATAAAACAATAAATGGCAACAAAGCGGAACACATACTGCAATTTCAACAAACTTTATTTCTTGTTTTAATTAGAAAGTAAATTTCACAGAAAAGAATTCTTGTAACTTATGTTGTCCCAAACAAAATACACTCCATGAAAACTGATAAAAAAACAATGACAGTGTGTTGAGCACCTAAAAAGCAAAAACTATTGCATAATACCTCTGAATACATTATCTAGCAATACGTTCATCCCTAAATCAGGAATGTAAAATTTAATTGACGTTACTTCACTCCACCATTTTTGTTTAGGTAAAGGAGTGGGCTCCGTTAGTTGGGAAGACCAAGAAACCCAAATCTGATGAGAAGTTCTACTCGGACGATGAGGAGGAGAAAGAAGAGGAAGGCTCAGACAGCAGTGGCAGCGAAGACAGCAGCAGCAGCAGCAGCAGCAGCAGTGAAGGTCTTTTTCTGTCTGTGTGTTTCAAGGAGTTTGCTTTTCTCTAATATTTTTTTCCCTTTAGTGACATGTTGTGCTCTTATCCTCAAGAGAAAGTGTATCAAAATTATAATTCCAAAGATTTTAGTTGTGGTTGATTTGGCATGTGGTTACTCATGGCACTGTGTAACATTGTTTGGTGCATTTCTAAGTCAAACACCCATCAAGCAGCTAATGTGTCAGAAACTGGTCAGTCAGTTTACAAAAACTACATTTCCATAAGGACTGTTTTTTTTGTCAGTCATGTCCGTATCCGATTTCATTCTGCACTTAGGATTAGCACTGCTACTTGCAAAACACATAGTAGTTCTATTATAAAGAGACGTAATTACACAATAAAAAATATATAGGATGGCTGTTGCTGAAAAAACATCAGCCATTTAAATGGAAAAAAATGAAAATATGAGGACTATTACTTTGATTACCGGTATTGTATTTTTATGTATATGCACACTGTGTCTGTGCAGAGTCGGGCAGTGAGAGTGAGGAGGAAAGCAGTGAGGAATCAGATAAGACCTCCAGTGATTCTGGAAAGAGTTCCAGCGGATCCGAAAAGAGCTCCAGCGAGTCTGAATCAGAACAAAAAAAAAAGAAAAAGACCAAGAAGGCGCCGCCGAAGAAAAGCAAGCCAACTGCTGCTGACAGGTACGGCGAAATCCCTCCTGCCTGTGAGCCTCTGAAAGCATCATTTTTCTTCCCCATGAATTTGTTGTGTCCAGATGTTACCTGTTTCTTTCCCTTTTTCTCTTTCTCGCTTAGCTAATTTGACAGGTGTGTGTGTGTGTGAGAGAGGCACCGCAGTCGTAGTCAACAACAAATGTGATCAGTGCTTTGCTGCATCAATAAGCTCAAACGCCCATCTGTTCACAACTTCAGCCATTTTTATAATCTATATGACAACCCACCTGCTGGCGTGATGTTTCCTTCTGTTCAGTTTGGTCTTTCCTTCCCTTAACCCACAAACATCTGCACATCATCCAGGAATATTTTAAAAATATATTACTGTGTTTTGTTAATTTTTTATGTTTTTTGTTGTCAGTTCCTCTTGTAATACATAAAAAAAGATGAAATACACCCCAACAAGATGCAGACCACCAGAAATAGTAATACAAACCTGAATGTGAAGAATTAGATTCACTCTCCAAAATAAGAAAAAATATTTGGTTTATTCCACCATTTTTTGTCCCATGCATTCATCATGTCTGGACAATCCAAATTGTAGCCTCTGCTGCAGTTTATATGTTTTATTTGTTTTCTTTCTTTGTTAGGTTTACTGACAAATTATATGTGGTGAATGAATGCAGCAGAGTATTTCAAAAGATGGAGTTTCACACTGCTGCATGGCTGCAAAGTGACACCTCTTAAGCTAAGACAAAACTGGTAAAACATCATTTAGATTTAGTCTAAATGTCCTGCTTCTAGTCACATTTTGAGGCACCAAAGAAGTGGCCACATTTTAATTTGATAATAAAGATTGAATAAGCTATGAAATCTGACATTTCATTGGGTTTGCCAAAATGGTGGTGCAGTTGAATACGAGAGTTTTCTCTGTGATTATTGGTGTTTTTTCACTGTGCCTTGTCCAAATGAATAGAAAAGACTATGCTACTCTGTCTCAGTGTCAATTACACTGCTTCTGTCCTTAGTTGGAAATATTTCCAGAGTCTAGCTTTCGAGATCAGTAACTCATAACTGAAACTGTGTTAAAACACTGCTGTAAGGTAGAAAACAAGCTACTACACAGTTTTCATTAAAACAAGCTGTTGTCTGAGCTGGACAAATAACACTGGTTTCAATGTACAGCCGACCGTAAGATGAGTGCCCATGTGTTTAAATTATAACAGAATTCTGAAAAATATCAATGGAATTTGGGGCAAAATAAAACAGAAAGTGCACACATCCAAGGTTGTCTCAAGATATTGTTAATATGGGTAATCTTCAAAAAAACAAATATGTAATACAAAATTGTAATATAAGCATCATAAATTAAAATCAAATATGAAAAAGTACATTTAAATCACATAAATGCAGAATAAGGTACATGAAAATAGGTGCTGTCTAATAAAGATAATTCTACATTTAGTACCTGGACAATAACAAATTACAGAGTTCAACTGAACCTGTGTGTCAAGTCCTCTGGGAGATGGAAAAAAGACCAAACAACCAAAGGTCAGGCAACAGATTCTGAGGCCACATGACCAGATTTAATCCAAATCCATGTTTTCAGATGAGAGAGAGAGACAAAAAAACTCATACCAGCTTACCTGAAGGAGGTACCATTATATTCAGTGAGCCATACACTCTTATTGTACTGTGTATACACCTTCTCTGTCCCCTCTGTCTCTATCTCACACACACACACACACACACACACACACCAGGCTGGCAGAGCTGCTAGAATATCGTTAGTGTGAGTTCCATTAACAAGCTAATCAAGGAGAATTTTCCTCCAGTAGCGTAACCCACATTTACATGGCTAATGGATAATGACTTTTGATTGGTCATTTAGCAGCCTGGTGTTACCAATGAATGAGATTTGAGTCATTACTACCGAATATGCTCACGTACACTCTCTTACACACTGGCAAATTTAGTTTCTTATGCACTCTACTTCATTTGCTCACGGACACACAAACTCACACAGAATGTACCTGATTTCGCTGTGTGACAGGCCGCCGGCTGACCCTGTTCTCTCCATTAGAGAGTATAATTAGAGCAACTCACCCCAGTGCTCAAACACACACAAACACGCACACACACACATACACACAGTAATTAGAGCAGCTCACCCCAGTGCTTCCACAACAAACACAGCATAATGCCCTCATTATGGCCCAGTCATTTCAGGCAGGGCCTAATCAGGCCCACAGTGATTTATATCACTTTTTCCTGTTCGCAGCAAATGAAATCTGTAGGCCAAATTAATACTGGCTTTTCATCATCGCCCAAGTTAAAAAGCCAGTTACCGTCACAATTCCCCTCATTAATTTAACGGCTGAAAATCCCAGGCAGGCGGAGTAAACACTCATTATTGGGACAAATTGAAGAGGGACAGAGCAAGTGAAAGAGAGAGGAGAAAGATGGAAAAAATCTTTTTGAGTGAATGCAACATTGAATTAACTTCACAAACAAAAACAGATTGATCGTAGTTGCTCTGACCAGGCCAAGCTAAAGCTTTCAGAGTGAATGGAGAAGATAACAAAGACACTTTTTTGCTTTGCCTGCTTGTTTTGAGACAATTTGTTGAAATGATTTACACAGAATCTGCATATGTTTTATGTAAATGTTTAGTTAAAAGCTACCATTACCACTACCAGGTCTGGGGTCATCTTTGCTGTTTTTGTGTGTTTCAGCGACTCAGATGAAAACGGGAATGGACCCGTAAGCCAAGCTAGCAGCTCATCACCTGAAAGCTCCTCCGGCTCAGAGTCAGACTCCGAGGACGACTCTGAGTCTGACTCGTTTCCAGCGCAGACGAAGAAGAAGAAGAGTGCTGTGATGTCCAAGCCCAAGGTGACTGTAAGAATGTGCAGACCAGTGTGAGCTATGTCACACACATCACACTTTGTGCCTTCATTCACGAAACATTTAAAGGTTGTTGTCATCAGGATGGTGTCTGAGGTTGTTGTGTGACTAACAGGATTTTGAACATTTTTGCTATGATTCCATATCTTCATGTGATTTTTGATTTTATGAGATGTGATATCAAATTTTTATAGAAACATTTTTTTAAATCATAAAAATAAAATAATTTACAGGTTTTTTGGGGGGGCTTGGTGCAGTTTTACACTCTCTGAGACTATGAGAGTATGCATACTCACATCTGTATGCAAAATTATGTAATACGCTCAAAACGTATAGAGCAGTCTGTCTTATGGCACTGCTCCTATCATGTATGTGGAAAGAGCTGCTGGTTTCCATAATGGCATTAAGACAAAACCTTTTGACTGTACTGTGAATTTCAACTATATAAAAAGCCAGCCATTAAAAATAGACCGCGTATAGAGGGCTTTGTAGCCGTGGCTACCACATACAATTTTAGTTCATTATCTGGTACTAAATAAAAAAGATGTTGATTTGGAGCCACTATAAAACATTTAACAGTACTTACCTAAAGCTTCTGCAGAAAAAGCCTGTCACAGTGCATCATAAAGTTTATATTCCACAGTATTTACAGTATGTCTCGTTTAAACCAGTGTAGAATATGATGTTATAAACAGGATAGTGGAGAAACTCTGAGTAAAATCACTGTATCTTCCACAGAGATATTGTATATTGTGGAATATAATTTTGCTCCACTGTTTTCAGCTTTATTTTTTTCTCTTCAAACCTTTCATTCTTCCCCCTTCTAAGCCTTCTCACCATCTTTTTCTTACCTGTTACGCTCATCACATTATTTCACCCTCCCTTTCCTTTTCTGCACTATGAAATTCTCATTTCATACAGTTTGTCATTTGGACATGGCCTATGAATTATGCATCTTTCTCTCTCTTACTCTCTCTCTCTTGCTCTTCCAGACCTCCATTTACTAACAAGGTTTCCGTCTCTATTACCACCACCAAGCGTCAGTCAGAGAAGATCTGATAAGATACGGCCTCTAACTTTATTGTTTGTTTTTTCACTCTCATTCCTCACTCCCTGCTCTGTCCGCGTGCTGCGCCCGGAGTATGCAGAGTGGAATTTTATGGTTCTTTATGTGACGTGAACGGAGCTCTGCTTGGTTGGGAGGGTGTGGAGAAAGGGTGATAAAAGCGCTCGTATGTTTAAATGTATTTTTATTGGGCCTGTTGTGGTGCGAGCCGGAGGCGTGTGTTGTAATTCCCACAAGTCAACACCTGACATGCTTGCCTCAGTCGCGCGAGGTGGCGCATATCGGTTGTGACACGACACTGTGCATGACTGGCCATTGAAAATTCCAGACGTGTTACATATAAATGCGGAGTGTCTGTTTTTTGGGATGAATGCGTGTCAGCTTCAGAGACACTGTCAGCAAAATTGAAACATTTCACCGACTGAACAGCAGAACACACGATTTCAATGTTTTACAGTTTTGTCATTTTCCTGCCTGGTCCTCTCCTTCTGTCTTGCTCATGTCATGTTGCTGTGTTTGCACTTCAGGTGGAAGTGAAGGCCAAGAAAGAAGTCTCCTTACTGGACCTAGATGACTGTGAGTTAACCTGCATATTCCTGCTGTAAATCACCAATTTCCAACATACATCACCCCACTTTGGTTTTCATCAGCTCCCTCAGTCTGTTTTAGCTTTTTGGGGGGACCATGAAAAAGTCTTAAAATACAAAAAAAATACAGATTGCATGGGTCTTAAATGTTTTTGGGTCATTCACTAAAAAAATTTAGGGCACTTTAGGGGGGCCCTTCTATGCATTAAGATCACACATTGAGTCTGAATTGTGGATGCATGAGCTGCATTGTCAAGACAAGCTAGCCAGCCTGCTCATTAGTTTATGGAAATAAGAAAATGCAACTTTAAAGATAGTTAGATAAGATAGATAAAAAAAATAAAAATACATTTTAATACAGTACACTTTGATTTCAGACAGTTTTATCGCCACTGCTTGTTTGACCAAGTTTTGTGTCTCACGAACACAATTAGGTGGTAGTCTAATTTACATTCTGTAATATAAGTTTAACTCTGTTAGCACTTTTAGCATTATAATGGGAAAAATGTCACTCCGTGTAGAATTAGAAAATTCAAGTATATGACGCCTCCTAGTGGCAGTATCAACAAATACACTGTGCTAGACAACGACGCACGCCATGACTTTTCCAAGTCTTGAGCTTCTGCTTTCTTTGCGCCCTGCAGTTTCGCCTGCACCCACAAACGCACCAAAGCCTTCGGTCTTCTCCTCAAGCCTGCTGTCCGACCTTGAGGGCCTCTCCCTCTCCAACATCTCCTCCACCTCCTCCACCATGCAGGTTAGTATACTGGCGTGTTTCTGCATTAAGAAAAAATGCACAGGAAGACATTTCCTCCATCGCTGTATGTTTAGAGTCAATTGTTCCTTTTCTGTCTGACACTGACAGAACAGCAAAGCACCATATGAGATGGTGAAATGAGCCTCTCTCCCTTGTGGAACATTTCTCCCTCAGACGCCAACTATTGACCTTTTCTGCTTTCATATATTTATAGCCAGTCAGGATGGTGCGACTGTTCTCCCTGTTTCCTGTATCTCTTATAGTCTGTCTTTCTCACCCTCGCTCCCTTTTGCTCTTCCACACCCTTGAACTCTATTTCTGTGTCTCATCTATAAGCCCACCCGCTCTGTTTCTCTCCCCCTCTCTGCCTCTTATCTCTCTCCACCTCTCTGTCACCTTCCATCTCTCTCTGTCAGATGTTGCGTCCCTCGTGTCTCGGCGTTGTGTATATCTGATGGTTGACCTTTCCTGGTGTGACGGCTCCTTTCTCTCCTCAGTGTGTGAGCATCTCCACGCTTCTGTGTATTTTGTATCTTGTCTTCCCGCGGGAGGCAAATGTCCAGACCATTCTTTCTGCTGTTGCTGTGTCTATTTTGTGTCTCACAGCTGGGAATGCGTCAACTTTGCTGCTGGGAGATTTTTAATCAGAATATATGAATATTTTCATCGCTCACACAGGTTTTGGATATGTATTATTATGATGAGATTTCTGTTCATTTGTGTTATAAATGTTTTACTGTAAGTAAATCACTAATAATTATAATTGGGGCTGCGAGTAAGGACTATTTCACGTAACTGTTTATTTGCTGCTCTCCTGACAGTTGACAGCGTGAGAAGATAAATACCAATCACATAAGCAGGTTAATATAACACTTAGGTTAATTAGTTTAGCATGAAAGCCTGATTTTTCCGAAGCAAAGTTTCAGCCCAAATGTAGGTGGAACTAAAGACTAAAAAGGCATCTTATTTTAGACATTCAGTCTAAATCAGGGTAAAACATAAACAGATGCTTTAAAAGTGTCTGATTTCTCTCTATGAACTTTTTTATGGTAAACAGTTTGTTTGGCTGCATTTTGACAAGCTGCAGCTGAGTGTCTTTTCGCCAGCTGTCTGCACGGTCCCTGGACTGTCCCAGCTCAGGCGTTGTACTAAGCTTTGTGGTGAGTTACTCTATATTCTGAGTCCGCCTGTCAGTCCTGCACCGCCTGTCAGTCAGTATGATTGACAGCTGCTCTTAGGCCAGCGTTTATGCAGCGCCAGTCTTGTTAGTCACTCTCCCCTCCTCAGGTGAAGGCCATGGAGTAATAGAGAATAGAAATGCAGATTAGAACAGGGAACTTTTTGCACATCAACATCTGATTTAGAGTCAATTCTATGCATAAATACATGATGGGCATCGGGATTCATAGACAAGGGTAAATAACCTCACCTTTATTCACACACGCCCCTCCCCATGCATGCACACGCTTGCATATCAACTCACACACACACACACACACACACACACACACTGGCCCCAGTGTCATTTCTATTTCTCAGCAATCTGCCCACTGAGGCAGCAAGTCTGTCTCAGCTGAGCGCTCGGGCCCTTTTAGAGAATTACTGCATGGTTATCAAAGGCATTTAGATTAACCCTGGTCACTGTCTTTGACCCACCTCCTCTTCTGTCTCCTCCTCCTCTCCCCAGTTTCTGCATGCTACCGCTCTCTCTAATAACATTTTGACATTAGGATCTCTCACAAATGCCTCTTAAATCCCCCCCCACCCAGAACCTCTTCCGACCGCTGTCCGTGTGTGCGGCGGGGTGGCTAAGGCTGATAACTTTTCATTCATAATTAGCAGTCGGCGAATGGAGCTGCGTTGGGGGGAAATTGAACTGTCAGCGGCGGGGCGCGGGGTGTTTGACCCCATCACGCCCAGAGGGGGCCATCATAATTTGTTCATTTGGTGTCCATCAGGCGGGCGCCAGCTCACCCCCTCCTCCTCCTCCATCTCCCTCCTCACCCCCCTGACCTCCCCGTAGTGGGCGCTCGGGGTTCACGTCTAATTATGAATCAGCAGAAGGACCCCGAGCTCCACGAATATAGCAGACCCTGCCCTCCAAACCTCCTGCTGCCACTCAAACGGCGGAGATTGCCTCTTAAATAGGAATAAATGCCCACACAAAAATAGCCAGCCAGTGCTGTGGCCTACTCAGCAAGTGGATGGTTTGGGAAATGTTTGTGTTTTCATGCACCATTTCTTTTCTCATTAGTTTGTTTTAGTGGCTGTGTTAAGACAGTTTTTTGTCTCTGTGATTATGTATTTGTGTATAGGCATTTTATCTTCCGTTTGTCACTCAGCAGAGGTTATGGTGACAGCCCCCAAAATTTCGATTATCATGTTTTCTTTGACTGCTGCAGTAACTTGATGTTGAGATTGCTGCTCATCTCAACAAACAAACAAACAATCCATGCCCACAGGACAGATTGCTGTGACATCATGCAGCTTACTTCACCTTGCAGGGAAGTAAAAGTGCCATAGAAAAACATACTCATTTACATTAGTTTGGTATAGCAGATGCATTAACATAAGCAGCATTTTAATGTTAGCTGTCCAATATGGAGGTCTGTTAATTCATATGCAAAAAACAAAATGTATTTGAAGTTTAAATTTCCTTAAAAGGAACATATTTACAAAAGTGTTAAAGACCCAAATTGTATATTTGAAATCCTGTCTGCGTTTGAAACTATTCAGAGCTGAAACAATTGCTCAGTTCAACAACTGACAACAGTTAGGATTATGGAAAATTGTTTCAAGCAAAAATGTAAAGACTTACAGCTTCTTAAATGTGAATGTTTGCTGTCTTTCTTTGTCTTCTTTGATTAAAAAGTACTCTTTTAATAGGAAATTATGATTGACATTTTTCACTATTTCCTATCATTTTATAGACCAACTGATTCATTGATTAATCAAGAATAAAATAATTAATGATGAATATAATCATTAGATACAGTGCCAGTTCTATTAAATAGCATACTAATACAAGAAAACTTTTGGCAGTTTGTTAACCATACTTGCAAAAGTACATGAAGGACAATACAGTTTCTGAATAACAGTCCTCTATTATTGCTAATGTTCTGTAATGGAAAATTTCAAAATTAATCATTTTAAAATAACTAATTTACTGACAAATTGGCATAAATGAACTAACCTCTGTCCATGTGCGCTGGAGAGACTTCTTGTTACATTAAAGTAGTTTTAGATGGCTGTTGTAACATTTATTTAATTCAATTTGCCATCAAGGTCTTTGTGACGCCCCTCAATTAATTGTCATCTCTTGACTGAAGGGAACAATTAGGCCCTAAAGTCAAACACATGTCCCTTACCTTAATCCTCACCACTCTTGTAGAGCATAATGAAATCCTGTCGCTTGTGTTGGAGGCAGGCGCTGTCTGAAAAACAGAAATGGATTTTCAATATATGCCCATACATCTCTGTACTCTCCACACCACTTTCTCTTAAATTGGCCCTCTTATGCACACGGCACAAGGCTACCCAGCTCCGGTTAGCCCCTTTTTGAATATGTCAGCGGGATTTTCAGGTCATTTGCCAGAGAGGATGCCGGGAGCGTGGCGTCCGGGCTCTGAAGGTGACTGGTGTCTGTGTCATCCATCACAGGAGCTTCCTTTAAGTTGATGCATAATAGAGCCTCTCAATCAACTTCCTCCCTCATTGTCACCTCCCTCCTATCTGTCCAGAGTGGAGAATGAGAGCCACAGCCAAAGAAGGAAAAAAAAAAAAAAAACAGACAAGAGGAGTCAAGGTTACATCCCTCTCCTTCTCTTATTTACACTTGAGGTGTTATGGGCTTGTGCCGCTTAACAGGACAACAATGGATGGAGGAGTGAAGGGGCTTATGTGGGCACTTGTGTCAGGCTTTAACTGTCCGCTGTGTCAAATTGGTGATAATAAGCGGTTTGAAGCCCTGTCCTGTCCTCGTTCCTCTCTCACCGCCGCCGCTGCCGCCTGCTCTGGGCGAGGCGACAGACAGGACCTTGAAGCAGGATGTGTCTGTCAGGGAGGTAAATCTCTGTTGTGATGGGGTGGCAAACATTATGGCCGGCTTTATCGACACAGACTGCTCCGACACATCCAAAAGTGGCCCAATAAATTTGCAGGCTGGCGGCGGCGTGACGGGCGCTTGTGAGGGCGCAGCTGCGTTGCGTTGCGGCGCGACGCGGCGACAAATGTTTGTTTGACCTCCTTTGCAGGTGCTCGGTCAGTCTGGGCACAAAAGAGACGCTGCTACCCCGTCAAGGGGACTGAGAAGCAGTTTTGTGAGCGGACAGTTGACTCTGTTTCTAACAAGACTTGAGCAGGCTCTCATTTGAACATGTTTGCTTGTTTGGTTCCAATTTAATGTCACCACTGTGGCGTTCAGGCCAAAGTCTTTTCACCCCCCACTGATGACTTACACCTTTAAAAACAAGTCACAACACACATGGTGGCTAGTTTGTTATGTCTGCTTATATAATATTATTGATTCATTTTAGAGGCTACAGTTCTTGGTGTTCTTGAATTGTAGGGATATACCAACATATATGTTTTTTTGTGTGTGAATGTTTTCATTTTTGAATTAGTCCAAGTAATTTTCTTAAACAGTCTGGCAATGTAGTTTTTAAACAACGTTCCACAAGAGTGAGTTTAGTGGCCATGTTTATTCACAGGTTACTGTAAAATGGGTATTCCACTGATTGTACATGTAAAGGTAAGTTTATTTGGTATGGAGAGCACTGAGTTTTCACACAATGGCATTTAATAGTCAGAGAGCTCTCCCAAACAATGGTAGTGAGTTTCATTGTGGAAATTGTAGGATCCAGTATTTTTGAGGTTTGGCTCAGACTAGAGACTAAAGGTCAGACCATAATTTAACCTAAGAAATCCTCTAAAATAAGGATCAGTCCCTGATGTTATGAGTAGCTCAGGAAAATCAAGGTATAACAAAGATATAGCAGCGTTTTGTTTTGGTTTTTTTGCATTTTCTGATTGTCTCGAGGTTGATGAAATAGCTTCATGTATGGTAATGCTACTTATTTTTAGGTACTTTCCTCAGTAAATATATCTAATCATTAGAAAACTTAACCATCAAACCTATTACTAGATAGTGAGAGTTCACCCTCTAAAGTGAACACATTTAAACTCATCTCCACAGCTCTCTTGTTGTATGTCAAACCGATTCTTCATCCTCACACACATACACACACACACACCACATGACAAGTCGGAGGATGCCTCGAACATTTGTCACCCAAGTCAGAACACACTGCCAAGCTCGTCCAGTGTCAATAAAACAATGTACACTGACACCACTCAACACTTTGAGCTTTGCCATCATGCCTGCATGTTTCCTCTGTGTTTCATATCATATTATGTCATATTCAATTAGCTTGATTAGTTCACACACCTTGCTTACTCATTCAGGTCTCTTATTTGCTGGATTTGTTTTTCTACCACTGGTTTCCTTGTATTTCCGTATAATGCTACATGCTTCTTCGCTATTTTTGCTGCCCTCTGTCATTCTTGTGGCTTCTTGTAGAGTTAAATTAGGATCTTTTTTAATTAGTTGGAGGTGATAAACAGCATCTTTTTCTGTCTGTGAACTCTGAATGTTTTAGAGGGTGTGAAAAGGCACTGTCTGTCTTGATGTTTTGAAGTTGTCTTCCTTGGCGTTTTTCTTTTATTTTTTTCTTTGTATTATTGATACAGATACATCAGAGATGTGTTCGTGTTTGAATGTATGTCATGTAAATATTGCCTTTTTTGACAGCACAACGTGTTGCGTTGTGTTGTGTTGTGTGGCGTTGCGTTGTGTTGTGTTGTGTTGTGTTGCGTTGTGTTGTGTTGTGTTGTGTTGTGTTGTGTTGTGTTGTGTTGTGTTGTGTTGTGTTGTGTTGTGTTGTGTTGTGTTTTGTTGTGTGGGCTGGCCTGCCTTATCTTTTTAGCAAGAGCTGACATTTGTCACCATCGAGTGAATTGAAAAACTCAAAGGCAGTAAGTGTGAATAGTGCTCATCCAAGTAACAAGATGTTAATTTTAGGACAAAAAATACTCTGCCATCACATCCACCTCTTTTCTTTCGTGTATTTCTCAAAGGTAATACAATTTCCTGCCCCTGAAAAGGTAAAAGCCCCTTTAAAAAGGCCTGCGAGTGGCTGGTTTGGCCCATGCAGGCACTTGTGTTTCTATTCATTAGAGGTTGTTTTTATTCAGCCTGGTTTGACTGAGCATCCAGCCCATTTCCATCTAACTGGGTTGATTGAGGACATTTCTTAAATGGGCTCCTCTTTACCCTACAGAGTTAATGAAGGGAGGGTTGGTGGGGAGTTATCAGCCAACCCTTGGTCCCACTGCACTCAGAAGTGCTGCATTCAGCCCGCTGATTGGACACAGTGAATTGCGTGAATATAACTGATGGAGCGAACGCAGATTCTTGTATTAATCTGTCCTCTTGTGTGGATGCATTTGCACTGTAATGTACAAGGCGTCCCTCGATATCGTTTTGATGTGGAGAGCTTTATGCTTCTGGGCAATGTTCTGCATGCACTGTTTTTCTCATCTTCCTTCTCTGCTTTTGCTCTCAGGCTGTTGTTTCCAGCAGTGCTTAGTCTTTCATAAATCAATCCAGTCCATACCGCTGTGTATTTCTCTAAAAATCAAGAAATATGATTTATTTGTTAGCTTTTATCTGTTTGCACAAAATCACACTTGTCCCTGTCTTTCATATGTTCTTCTAGGTCACCACTCCATCTTTTGGACCTGTTAAAACTTATGAGCTGCTTCACCATATGACAGGAAAAGGTCTGTCAGCCAAGTACCATTTCCCCAGGCAACCCTGTTTATACCAGCCCAGTATGGTGGCGGTGCAGGTCATACTGACCAACAGCTCAGACCACAGCCTGGAAGAGATCCACATAGGAGAGCGAAGCCCAGCGAGCCTCAACATCCACTGCTTTAACACCATTGGTGAGTCCACGTGTGTATAATACTTTACACTCCAAGCACACCCATCAGAAAGCCATGAAGTGATGATAATAAGCTGCTCTTTGCAAATTCACCTGCTGCTCATCCAACCAGTTTTTGCTGACAATATGCAAACCGTTTGTCTTTGGCAAATCACTGACTGTAGTGCCATTCTAGAGGTGGACAAAATGGATCAGGTCTCTTCGCTGCCATTGTAGTATTTAGTGTGATATAGTACATTTAGTATGTTATCGTGTACTATATAAATGTTTTAGCAGATGCACTGGGCTTAAACAAATCGTCAGCCTTAAACTTTAAAGAGAGAGTTTCCTGGGTGTAAATGGTGGATTAAAATCTCTCTATTGTAAATCAGCACAACTGCACACTAAGTCTTTAGCAAACGTGACCTAGAATATAAAACTTAGTCTGAAATTACAATGAGCATAGTACAAAATGTTTGATATTATATCTCTTCTTTTTTTCATCTCTGTGTCTTAACTGGAAATTTAGACACAAAAAATTATTTAGAAGTGTTCTGATTCTTTTTTTACTTTGTCCCACTTTTTTACTTTGTCCCAGAGAACTGCTGATTTAGGTGCCTAGTTTGAAACAGTGCAGTTTGCCCTTGAAGCTTCTACATAATCTTATTTTCTCTTTTTATTATAATGCTCCTGGCCTAAAATGAATAAATCTGTCATCAGTTCTCACAATCTCAAGCTTGAACCCAGTTTCACATTTAGGATTTAGTCATATAACCTGGTTGTTATTTCCCCACTGTAAGGCTTGTTTGTTACTCCTTGTCATTCATGATAGCTTTCTGGAATTTCTGCAGCTCTGCCTATATGATGACGATTTTCTCAGGCAGAAATTAAATGATCATTACGTTATCAGAAACCTTTAAGCCCTGTTTGCTATCACTTCAGCAAATAGCCCTGTCCCATTCCCTCCACCCTGAAGACAACCAATATTACTTCAGCTAATCCCTGTTCATTAGTATCGATCAGGACAAACAAACATGCACACATCTCCACATTTCTTGTCATGCTGTTGTATGATCGCTACACTCAGTATAATATAAGACTGAGAACTGTGCTCCCTCAAGATTTGCTTTTTCAAACACACAAAAAACCAAACACACACACACAAAAGTGGTGTGCGGTGGAGCACGTTAAAACTGTCAATTGCATGGGATTGATTGGGCATTGAAGGAACTCGAGCAGCCAAACAGTGGGTAATTTGGATCGATTGAGCCTGGCCACTGTGAGCGGGTGGCTGGAGTTGGTTTGGATAAGTTGCAGAGGATGAATACAGACAAAGCTTTATGTAATGCTGTTTTGTGCGTTTGCGTGAATATATGGCAGAGTTTGTTTCTAGTAAGAAATATTGCATGTTGCCTCTACAAGGTGCTTTGTTTTGTATTGCTGCTTATTTCGTCATTAAATCCGTAATTTAACCATTTGACATAAAATAGCACGTGCGATTTGCTCGATGTTTATGGATGAGAAACCATAAGAGTGATAAAAACAGTAAAAAATATGCATCTTAAACATCAGCCTTTACACACTTAAAGATGTTGTGCGCACAGTTTGTGTTGATTTTCATTGGGTTTCATCCTTTAGGGAATATTTTTATTGTTTCTCTTATTGTTAATGTTTCTCGTTTTTTGTTGCTAAGAGTTAGATGAGAAGGCCGTTAGTACTTTCATATTTACACTAAACGTGAAGCTACTGCCGGCAGTCAGCTACCTTAGCTTAGCACAAAGACTGGAGGCAGGTGGAAACAACTAGCTTGGCTCTGTACAAAGGAACTATAATCTGCCCAGCACCACAAAGCTAAGATGTCACAACATTGTGCTTTAACCTGAATGAACATAGTGTAAAAACAATAAGTTGTAATTTGGCCAGTTGTTTCCTGAAGTCTCTGCTAGTTGCCTGGCAACCTCACTGAGATATGATGAACAGTCCAGCACGAAACCCTGCATAAAACCACAAGTTGTAACCCTTTACATTTCAGTTTATATACATGTGTTAAACACTTAAAAGGTGCTGGTTTGTATTTTCTTACCTTTGGAGCCAAACTAGCTGTTTCCATGCTTTTTACATAGCCAGACATCTCCTATATGAAACTTCAGACTTCTGAAAGATTAAATTGTATATTTCTTCTAAAGACAACATATTCCTAATAACCAATAACGTACTACCTACAATACCTCTATTTTAACACTTTTAACACCAAAAGAAGAATGTGTCACTTTATACTTTGATTTGTTGAATACTCACACCTTGATGGATACTGTTGTTAACTATTGATAAAATGAGGAAGTTTAATTAGTGCTCAAAATTGGTATCTTGGGCTTATGTGACCACAGGATACGAGAGAGAATGATGGTGTAAAAAATAATGGTAAAAGCAGAAAATGCGTGTTAGAGAAGCTGTGAAGGCTGTATTGGAAGTCCATGATGGCTCTGTTTTCAGAGGGTTTCCTCTGGAGTCTCTTCTCTTCTCTGTCGGTGGAAAGAGTTATACAGTAAAATAGCCCTGCTCCGCGGAGAGAGAAACACAGGCCGACTGGGGAAGCGTGGAGGATGTTTCTGTCTGTCTGTGTTCTTCTCATCCTTAACCTCCTCCCTCCTCTTCCTCCTCCTCCTGCTCTTCTCCCATTCAGCTGTCCAGACTCTCTTCAGCATTTTTTGGCTTTACTTAACACTCTGTCTCGCTCGCATTTCTCCCGGTCTGTCTCTCTCCCTCACCCCGTCTCTCTTGATGCTGATGTTCTCTTTGACAAGCCTGTTGTTTTGGAAATATGCTAGTCCTTCATGAGGTTTTTTTTTTTTCCTTTCCCCGAGGCTAGAGGTGTGGGGAATGAGATTGAAGGATAGATTTCTCACACACGGTGGCCTTGCTTTGTGAAGTAGAAAACACAAGTGGTGTGGATGCCTGTCTGTTCCACTCTGCTGCTGCCCCCCCCCCCCCCAACACCACCACCACCACCTCCTCATCCTCCTCGCCCCCCCTCACTCTCTCTCCCTTTGCTCCATCCTTCCTCTCACTGCACACTGTGCCCTTGTCACTCACTCTTCCTTTTCTCCTCTCCTCTTTCCTCCCCTCTTCCCCGTTCTCAGAGCGTCTGGAGCCAGAGGCCTCGCTGACGGTTTCCATGGGTATTGACTTTAGCGACTCGACGCAAGCAGCCAGCTTCCAGTTGTGGTAAGACAACCTGACATCCACTCATATCAAGTCGGGAGTATGCTTTTTTTCTCTCAGACCTTCAGTTGTATGTCTTTTTCACTACCTTTTTCTGCTACCGGCCTTGTTCTGTGTTTCCACATTCATCAACACATCTCCCTTATGTTCATTTGCGCCCATTCTTACCTTTTTTCATTTGTTTGGGGGTTTTTTTGTGTGTGTTAATTCTCCTTTTCCTAACTGCTCTGTGGCAGCACTCCCAGGTGAGACATCAGCCACAATTGATCTGGGTTCACTGGGATAACAATTATTCCTCCAGTAATCAGCCCCAGCCCAAATCAACCTGCTGAATGCCATTGGCACCGCTGCTCAGCCGATCAATAACCTTATCAGAAAATCTCTTCAGGATGGGGGAATCAATCTGGCCCAAAATGCCATTCAGAGAGCACGGTTTGCAAGGCAATCAGAAGAGAAACATTTAATACCCTAACAATGCATAAATACACGCAAGTGCACAGAACACACACATTTAACCACATGTCATTATCTGCTCATTCAGGTTAAGGTGAGTTTGACTTACAGAGCAGAAGGGATGTTTGTTTGTATTTTGAGCTGAAACATTGTCTCACAACAAGTCCCAATTTACAAGATTCCCATTTAACTGTCTATGTTAGATATCTTGTAAATAAGTACATATTTATTTACTGCTTCTTTCCTCCATCAGCACCAAGGAGGACCAGTTCAATGTGTCTATCCAGCCCGCTGTGGGAGAGCTGTTAATGCCCAGGACCATGATGGAACAGGACTTCTGCAGGGAGCAAGGTGAGCTCAGTTTGCACCAGTGTTTGCAAAATAAAACACATTATACGAATAAAGCATGTTGTCATTATCACTAAGTACAAAGTTGAGTCATGGTTCAGTCTTTCATAGACATGAGCTGTTAAAAGAGTCATTTTAATATACCATATATGAACACGTCCATGTATTACAAAATGCTGGAAAATCACAGAAATATCAAAGTAGTAATTGCAGAGCGGCTGTGGTGTTTGTTACTGTTATATATTGGTGCCTTTTTTTATCTATTGTGGACTCAAATCAGTGACAGTGGAAGAATGAGTTACTTTTTTATATAAATGTTTCCAGACTGCTGAGTCCAAAATATACAACTTTTTTTATTTTTTTACTTGTCCATGTGATATTTTTATTTTCATCCAATGCAACACAACCAATAATGTGTCTATCTCTTCATAGTTTTCAGCTTCCTGACTCTCTCTGTGGCACTCAGCCACAAGCCCATTTATCCCTACTGAAGACATCATCTTTCAAATGGCTAAACAATTTCATACAACAGCTGAGCTCTTTAGTTTTTAACAAACATCAGTCAAACAGGAATAAATTGTGCAGTAAAATATATGGAACTGTACTACAGATTACACTAAGAGTATTAAGTAAGTAAGTAAGAGTATTAAGTGAACTGATTCTGGATTTTGTGTAATAGATAAT
>JBAJHX010000035.1:8752096-8766388 GCA_037176925.1 Amniataba percoides | reverse complement strand
TCTCTCTCTCTCTCTCTCTCTCTCTCTCTGTGCCTCTGACAGACACACACACAAACATTCAAGCACTTTCAAGACAAATACACACACCTCGACTTTCTTTTTCGCTCTTGGCCTGGAAATGGGCCGATGGGCAGAGAAAGTGTGTCATCAGCAGAAACGGACAGAGTGAGAGGACATGACTGATAGGCTGGAGGGGAAAATTGATCGGCTCCACGTCTCCCAGCCAGCCAGTCTGTCCTCTTTCTATCGCTCCATCCCTCGGCACCCCCTCCACCTCCCCTCCCTTCTCCTCCTCCTCCCCTGGCCTGTCTCTCCGCTCAACTAGCCCTGGTGACTCAATAAGGCTCAGCATGCTCCGCATCTCTAGCCCTGCTCGGCTGGGTTTAGGCCGGAGCAGATAAATAGGTGTGCGTGTGCGTACGAGCACCAAAGCCACACACACCATTCATCAACCTACCAAAACTGTCCCTAGATGATTACCTCTTCCAAGCTCCCCAAAAACCAGGGGGAGGGAGATAGAAGGGGGAGATTGTAAATGAAACTTTTGAGGGGTCAGTGGTTTTGTACTTTGGCTATTCATCTTCTCTCTCACCTCACAGGGCTGCAGAACGGCAGGAGTGCTGCTGGGTAATTACCTCTCAGCGTGCCGCACTGCTTCATTATGTCCTGCAACTCCAATCCACTGAAACATTTGTAATTTAGTCTGGGAAGCTTCGCGCAGGCCATGCTGAGAGGAAGATGGTGGTGCGTATACGCTATACGTGTGTGTGTGAAGAAGCAACCGTGTGTGTGTGCATTGGTGTCTGCATGTCTCAGAGGGTAATATGTGTATGCATATTATGGGCTGGGATCATTTCTATCTCTACCTGGCCCATTTAGGAAATGAATCGAAATTTAATTCATCAGTTGCAGAGATTGCCCATTATTTTCAATGAGTATTGTTTTTCAAATTAGGAGCTGGATTTGGATTCACTGAATCTAGTTGAACGCTTTCTGCATGAGGAGTACAGAAAAATACTTTCTGCTGAATAGTGCAGTAATGTAAGCAATGATACTGGTTTTAGTCTTCTAGTCGATTCAGACGATGTTTGTTTTTTAGTCAAGAATTTTGTCTGTCATCAGTGTCATTTTCCTTTTTCTGAGTTTTTAATTTGTATATTTCCCAAGATATTGATGCCTAAGCTGTCCATCTTTGTTGTGTACAGTTACCATGGTTACAGGTGCCCTTCAGGTGTCCCCATGACTCTGCTGTGATACAACAGACTTCCTCTCCTCGGTAGATCTGCTCCTCTGTTTGTCGTTTACTGCTCACCTAACGTTGGTGTCACTGCAGCTATAGGTCCGTTTCATTCACTTGGGTTCTCAGTTGGATTTCGCTTGAGAGGAGAAGCTAAAATGTTGGATAACAGCAACAGTTCTTTAGAACAGCTAAATCCATGTCCAAGCAAGAGATGTTTTGAGCAGTGTATGAAGCTTATTAGCTTCATACACAGAAGTCTTACTAGCCAGGAGCTACAGTGTGCAGGTTGTTGAATACCACTTTGCATGATAATAACTTTTATGACAATCAAATTATTCTTTAGTTTTTGTTCATTCAGAAAAAATTGTTGTCACACACATTCATACATTTCTCATTGACATAGTTCTCTCCGTCTCATTTCCAGTGTGGGTAAAAAAAAAACCTTCCTGCTTGACCACAGCATCTTCTCAAAATGGAGCTGAACTGGAACTCAAGGTCCTCGTCCTTCACGTCATGACCTTTGTCTAATCCCTCTCCGTGTCATCCTGTTGACGTCACGGTAAGCTGGAGCCAGACCAGGGAACGAGGCCCCGTCATACAGACAGACCGGTGACAACACACTCATACGTTCAACCCCCCACGGGGCTGTCCGGGCCGAGGCCCAGTCTCTCAGATGTGGACTGAGATGAGAGGACGGATGGATGAACAGGCCTTTGTTTTGACAGAGCCTGTGGGACTGAGGTTACAGTCCCCGGCAAGATGTGTTTTCAGATCTTCTCCCTCTCCGCACAGCGCTGTCACTCAGATGGCTTTGTGTATGACACGTGTGTTTTACCTCTTAAAACACATCTAAGCCTACACTCAGCTACAATGTACCAGTGAGGAAAAATGATTAAAAATAATAATCAAATAAGTCATAAATACATTATTTCATTTTTTAAAAAGGCTCAGTATCTTCCTAAATCAGCTGGACCTTGTAGTTCATATAAAATGTTGCTGAAGGAGTAAAAAAAGTAGATTTCTTTCAGTGTCCGGTTAACAATTGTGGTCCAGTGTTCAACTTACACAAGTGCCAAGTGGAAATTGTTAATGGACATTTTGGTGAAATATGTTCTTCAGCTTTTGGAATGAGCAATATATAAATATTCCTAAATTCTGGATTTTTCATTTGGAGAAAACAAGTCATTTTAAAAACCTCTAAAAAGGTCATTGATTTATTTTGTGGAAAAGCGTTAGCATTTACAAATAATTGTATTATTATTCAAAGCAAAGTATATGGTTTTTCGTGTATTTGAACCAGCAGGAATACCAGGCTTTCCCAACTGTACTTGAGGGTTTCATTGAGTACTGTTGACTACAGCCGTGATGTTTCCAGTACCTGAAATTCAGGTTGGTTTGTTTTCTTTTTGAACAAAGCCTGGATAATTGTTCACCCCTATTAATTTTCAATCCGGGATATTATTACATTAAACACACACAAATACACTAAAAAAATAGGATAACTTAACTAACAAAGAACTTTATTCTCTCTCTCAAACTTTACATACTCAAACTGACACAAAAATCTGACACAATAGTCATCCAAAATGAGCAATTAAAGGAAATTAAATGTTCATCTTCAGTCCCACTGAAATCAAACAATGAACAAAACATTTTCTTCTTCATGTGGGTCTTTTTACGACACACCCAAAGGCCATCTTTCCTCCTACATGCAGAGCGACACGCGCTGATAACAAATTTAACAGTATTCCCTTATAACTTAAACTATCCTAATGTTTTCTCCTTTCCTGACTGCTGCCATGAAGGTCATCTCATCCCTGGGACAAGTTGCAGAAAGTCCTTGTCCACATCCCCTCATCATTCCCTTTATTCACACAAAGCTCAGCCCGGTTTCTTTCTTGTGTTGCCTCCACTTTTCTCCCCCGTTGTCATCCGAGAGCGCCTCCTAACTAAGCAGCTCCCAGACAAGTCCCTATTAGAGACTGCTGGCCTCTAATCCGCTAATCAGAAAACTAATTTTTTCTTCCCCCCATCTTCCATCCATGAACTCCCAGCAGCGTGCGAGCACACACACACACACACACACACACACACACACACACATAATGCTTGTTCACTTGCATGTTTACACACACACACACAAGCACAGTCTTCCTGTAAGAGGTGGGGCTGTACAGTAGGAAGAAGACCCCCCCCCACACACACACACTCACACTCGTCCCCATCTCATTCCCTCCACCCCTCTCAGTGGAGAGGAGAGAGTGTAGGGAGGGCAGGAGCAGCCAGCTGGGTTGTAGGAGTAATAAAGAAGGAGAATCAATAGGGCATGCAATGGAGCCAAGGTGCTGCCATTCATCACGCCGCCTCCCTGACTCCCATCATTCATCATGCTCAATGAGGCAGCAAATAGGAAAATGACTATTTGTATCAAACACATCTGCACTCATCCACCAAGGTATTTTATTCCCATTAACTCTCGGAGTAAAATACGCACAGGGTTGTTGTTTTTCCCCCCCCCTTCTTCCAGTGATTGTGTGTGTTTGAGTGTGTGTCGTCTTTGTGTTGCACACCTCTCCTTGTTTGTAAAGAACGGTGATGGTGGGGGGAAAAAAAATCTCGTGCAAGGAACATATTTAGGATTTTTTTTACCCCCACTTTTTTCTTCTTCCTCCTCTGTGCTTTTTTCTCCTCTATTTAGGCAGAGATATATTTTTATGATTCAACCACACCCACATTCCCACCCACCTCACCACCCCGCTCCCCTCCCAGGTCTCACACCCACCTCCCCATCATCCTTTATGTGCTGTCATTGGCGGCTTGTCATGGATGTCTTCATTCTTGAACACCGACCACCAAACGCACACAAACAACACGCGCGTGCACTGCGATCGGGCCGATTCTGTTTGCCTTTTGGGTTTTCCCTCCTGTAATAAATCTCTGCGGTTGACTCTAAGTGCGGCTTGTATTATTCCAGGGCGGCTTATTCACGCCTTTGCTCCATAAATTACCCGTGCCAGGTAAGATGGAGGCGCAGCCCGGCAGCTAAAGGCTGGATGGGATGCAAATGTGCAGGACTATCATCATTATAGTGTAATACCCCATGAAATGGCGGGATCATTACAGTCTATGGCAGGATCATTATTGTCTATGAGCTTTATGAGGTTCTGGGGAATGGCACAGAGGAGCGACCGTACGGGAAAATGGGCCGGCGTGCACGTGCGGCTCGCACACACTCCTCTTCAAGGCTCTGTGATCCAGGCCCTCAACCTTTACATTAAACTAGTGCTGTTTGTTTTGAGGCTGCTCCCTCGGTGGCAACCCCATCAAATCATTATGGGCCTACAGTTTTAATTGGATCTGTCAAATTCTAATTAATGTGGATGATCCTCAAAACACAAAACATAAACAACCAGATTCTCATTAAGATGAAAATAATGCAATCTGAGTTTTGAGCCCCCCCCCCATATCAACAGAGAGGCTGAACAGCAGATAACAGTATGTGCAGTATATAAACATTTAATAATATTGTCGCTAACACGTATAAGTGGTTATTAATGCATTTGTCAACAACTGAAACTTTTCCTGTGGATAAGTCGTAAGTGGAGACTGCTGTATAAGTAATGGATAATTGAATGACTGTAGGATATTAAAACACAGTCAGTAATGGAAAAACATGCCTTCTTATGGGGAGTTTTTACTGAACATGAACAAACAACAAACAAATTGTGCTTACAACTACATTTTTATCTGAATTTTGTGATATTTCACAAGAACAAAGATATTCTTGTTGGATAAGGAAGAGGTGGACCAAAAGTGTGTCATCAGAGTCAGAGTTTTTTACTAATGACTCTCTGTCTTTCAAATCTAATCCAACATTTATTTTTGCTTGTGTCTTCCTGCATATGTAATGTGTAATATCGCTGCATTATAAAAGTGATATTACCCATTTAAATAGAACATGCAAAGCTCCAATATACTCTCTATGAATAATACCACCTTTTACACAGACATGAACAGATGAGACCATCAAAGGAACCCTGATTCAGGTTATATTTTCTTAGAACATTTTTAAAATGCTGCGTTTTGATCTGCATGTACCATGTGTGCAAGAGCCAAAAGAGGGATGCCTGCTTTTCAAGGAGTATCATGCTATTAGGAACCAGATATGGTTTGTGTGTTAATTTGTAAAATTGTTTGTGAAAACCTGAAAAAGCATCAAGCCTTTCCTCTATTTTTAATCATGGAGAACTTTAGCCTATATCCTGAACAAAAATAACAAGCCACCACAGCTGCAAACAGCACACTCTGCGGACAAATAAGTAGGAAGTAACTGAGGAGGAAAACAATGGAAGGAAAGAGACAATGAGCTAATATAAATGTGTTTAGTTGTTGATTGATGACTTTAATATCCACAGCTGCCGTGAAGTCATACCTTAAAATCATCAGAGTTTTCGAAAACCTTTAACACACTTTCAAATCTAACCTCAAACTTCAGCTTTGATTTGCAGGTGTTGTTTTGTGTGGGTGTTTTGATTGAAGCGGCGAGATGCAATAAAGGCTGCTAATACCGCCTGGCCTTTGACACTCCGCGAGAGTTGCTAAACACCTAATGCTCATCATGACGCTTCCCAGGTCTCATCTTGCTCAAGAGGATTCTCTCTGGTGCCAGGCTGCAAACATAAAGTTGTATAAAAACCTTTGCGCCTCCTCCTTTCTTCTCCCCTCCTCTTCCAAATCTCCTCCATTTGGCCCGCTGCCTGTGCCCCACTTTCCACAGGGCTCCTCGGGGAGCAGCCAGCAAAGTCACAGACTGCAGGAACAGACCTCTCAAATTCATAAAATTCATAGGATTTTTCACAAATGAATGAACACAATTTTCTACCAATTTCCTCATTATGCAAATATGCAAAATATCGCATTTAAGCCAATTAGGCTTCCACACAGTTCCAAATTTAACCGTTTAAGCCATAATTGCAGAAACTATCAAATAATTACCGCTGCTAATTGTGAATATTTGTGACAGATACAACAAATTCTCACACAAATTACATTTTATTCAAGAATCCGCTGAATGGCACTGCAACTATTTTTCCCCCCCAGCAAAGTCTAAATTAACTTACATAATAAAGTGAATTGAGTGCTTGTTATCACATTTGAACAATTCATAAGGCCGTAATGTGGAATGATGAAGTAAATTGGTCCGAGATCCACACAATATTTTACTGATCTCCTTCACTGGCCTTTCTATGGGTGTGAGAAATGTCTCCCGCTATTACTGCAGGTGTCACAAAGTCTCTCAGAGGGTGATGGAAGCTGATGGAAGGTGATGGGCTCTCATCACTGGCCTCGTTCCTCCTTCTTCAGTAACGCTGAAAGTATTTCAGAAATACTTCTTTTTTGTTAAAAGGAGCCATTTAATCACAATATAATAAAACATTTTTGTGGCAAAGCCTTTCTTTCTGTCCCCCCCCCCTGTCCTATAATAAACTGCAGGGAGCAGCGGGTGCTGCATTCAGGGAAGGTCATCTTTGGACACGGACATCTATTCTACCCCTCACACGAGACACAGGCATTTATAACTGTCTTGCTGGTGACCCGTTAGCGGATTATGGATGTCCCCCTCGGGCAGTGATTTGTTTAATCCGTGGAAATGGTCCTGGTGCTATGTAAACAAGCCAAGTGCGGAATGAAGGTGGCCAGCCAAGCGTAGCGTGGGAGGCCCTATTTGTCAGGGACCCTTCATAAAATACGGGGACTGCGTTGGAGAAGTGATGTCTTCATTTCATACAGAGGGCAAAAAGGCTAAAAGACTATTCCAGTGAATTTAACATGAGGAGGGATTTTTTTCCCAGCTCATTGTAAGTGCTGCTGCAGAAAAATGAAACTGTAGCGTGGAAGTATTTTCAAGTTAATTGCCTGGTTAGAATATTTCCAGATTGGATTCAGCAAAGTTAAGTAGCAAACAATCACAGAGCAAATTGACAGATTCTCTAAATTGTGGCTAAAATTTGTTTAATTGCTTTCCTCACTTTAGTCTTTTAGCCTTTTTTTATTATGTCTTGTGAAAATCTATCTGGCTTATTAGATTTGGTTTTGTGTCAAAGGTCTCGTTGCCATGTTTGATTGGGCTCTTAAAAAGTACATTTTGGTTTAATTTGCAACAAATTTGCAACGACAAAAGACAATTTCAATGGAAATACAATGCAGACTGGTCTCCTATTTGCATAATGAGGAAATGTTAAGTAACCTGACAAGTTGCAAAAATGTATCAGTAAAATGTTTTGACAGCGTTTTTCACAAAAATATTTGATCATGCAATACAATATCTGTATGCTGCGTCTTCAGCATTATTCACCATGTTTTAGGTTTATGTTTATGTGCTGGCAGCACCAAGATAAGGTGAGAAAGATTGTTTGATACACAGCTCGTTTGTTGTTTTACCCAATATAATATTCCCACTAAAAAAATGCTTCTCATCAAAATAAATTAGTACAACAATACATGGCAAATTGAAGTTGCCTTCTTTTATTTCCCTTTATACAATGTCTCATAAAATAAAAAAAAAGGCATCATGGGGCCTGACCTACTAGCTGCGATTTGGTACATTATAGGGTTTAATTCACTTCAAGAAATGTTATATCTAAACATAATCCAAGCAGCGTTTACATCTGTAACCTTAATGTAACTCAGAAGACTAATTTAAGACTAATAAGACTAACTGTTTCCAGTCCTTACGCTAAGCTAAGCTAAGCTAAGCTAAGCTAAGCTAAGCAACCATAAACCTCCCCTGGTTGAGATAGGCGTCAATCTTTGCACCAGATTTTCAGAAAAAAACAAACAAAACAAAAAAAACAAATATGGAGTTCTCTTTTATGAACTTGGGTTTTCATGTCTCAGGGGGTTTAATGCCATCTCTCAGGTCATTCAAAAGATGACATCCAGAAAGAAAACAGTCCGACACATCTGACACAAGCAGCTCTGAATTAGCATTCAATCTCATCTGAGCCATTTCAAGTAAATTTACATGCAAGTTTCATTAAATTACACTCAAACTAGTTTACGCTAACTCTTTCATATCCCCCCACATCTCCCTTTTGCATGAAACGTGCACGGCTGCGGCTTCGGACCCTCGTGGAGAATGGTTTTGGGAGAGAATAGAGATGAAGGAGGGGATATTAAGTCACTCTATATAACATCCAGGACACAATGCCGCAGTGATTGATGGCGGACAAAGTGGGAACAGCAGGACTGGGGTTGGGAGGGGGGTTGGGGGGGATCCTTGGAGACAGCAGGGGGAGTAAATATTGGAGAGGAGAGAAAAAGGCGAGGAGAGGAGGTGAACAGAGGGAAAACACATTTCGGGAGGGACCAGGCGGAGTTTGGAGTCTATTTGTATGAGTAATCAGCCGCCTATCTACCACCTAACACACACACAGAGTCCTCCCTCTCTCTCGCTCACGCTCACTCTCTCTCACTCTCTCTCTCTCTGTCAGCCGTGTTTACTCACTGATTTTCTCAACAAGACAGCCATTGACACTGGATGGATGGGGCTAATCCGACACAGAGAGGAACAGCTCTGCCGGGGTTACAGGTCTGAGATGGAGCGCCCCCGACACACTCCCCTCACCTAATCTTCCGGCAAATATTTATCACTATCAATTTGGCCTGACTCCGTGACATTAAAATACCACGTATAGATAACCTCGCGCTGGAGAATCGATCGCAGGCCCCCGCTGGCCCGTCCAGCTCCGTCACCCTGTGTAGCCGACCAGAGGATCAGATGGAGAAGGTCACTTTAGTGGCACATCACACCTGATACCAAACAGGTCATCCGTGCTGCTGCTGCTGCTGCTGCTGCCGTGCCCAGGGAGGCCTTATGCATTTTAATGGGGTTTTTTGTCAAAGAAAGGTGGATCCCAGAAAGAGGTTCAGGAGCCAACAGGGTCCCAACGAAATGGGCGGTGTGGAGGGACGCCGAGGGGCCTCCTGGCAGCAAACTGAGGAACTGATTGATTTCACTAAAAATAGAGAAAGACTTTTATAATCAGGGGCCTGGTTGTCACCACGCTGTTCCTAGTTATTGGCCAAAGATTCAGGATTAAATGAAAAGTGGACAAAGTGACTTTTTGTGCATTCATTTCTGTTTAGTTAGTTAGTGCATGGTACAATCCTTATTTCTTTTTGCTATGAAACTCAGCTTTAAACCTGACTTCCCATTTTGTCAGTCTGATGACACTAAAACTGCCGGGAACCCTAAATATAGAAAAAAAAATTACACAGGCACCCATAAAAAGTGACAAATATTTTGTGGTAACTGCCAAAAATGTTATAGTACAGTTGAGTAGAAAAAGCTGCAGAAAAATTGAAAGAAATAAACTAGTCTTTATATATCTGTAAATTTTTAAAAATATTAACTATTCAGTAAAAAAAAAGTTTTATGGTGCACCTTCATAAATGAGATACTGTGTAAAAGCCCCACATCACCAGTCTCTATATGATAGTAATTAAAGCTGCTGTAAATACAACACACTCCATGTAGATTGACTTCAGAGGGCCAGGCTGTTTGAAAGACAAAAACACATACTTAACTGATTGTTGATTGAGTCTGTTCTTAACCTTTGGTCTAGTAACACGGTACACCAACCTGAAAGTCACAAAGGCGGCAAGTGAAATAACTGTTGATCAGCAGTTCACACTCTTAAACGTTCTTTAACAGAAAATGTAAATGCAAATGCTGCTGAGAGCTGCCACTCCTTAAATGAAGAGTTTGAGCTGCTTCTGTCTTCACATCCTCATTAGATCAAGACAAGATCCTCATTAAAATCACCTTATTTTACAGATTCAGAAAATATGACGTGCATATGTTGTGTATTTACAGAAAATGCAAAGTTTTGTGCAGCATTTAAGATATATTACGAAAGGGGAAAAACACAACAAAACAACAAAAAAAGGTATTTTTGGAAACTTAAGTTTCAAATGAAGTTCTGTGGGTTTGACAGATAAACATGAGTTCATACCAACTGCTGGACCTGCTTGTTAATGAGTTAGTGTGGAGGAAATTACTTTATTTATACTCTAGCAATTATAGGTTTGTTGTTTTTATTGTTTTATTTTTCAAATTGCTTTTATTTTTCATTTTTAAAGACTTTTTTTGGCCTTTATTTTGACAAAGCTGAGAGCAAAAGGAAGCAATCAGAGACACCATTCATCACATTCAGAGTGAGGCTTGTGAATTATTCACATTAACGGAGCTTCGCAAAGAGATGCTGCTGTCGCAAATATGTAAAGAGAAATCCACTTAGTCTCTTCTCTCTGTCTAAAGAGGCACAAGTCTCAAGGATGGCTATCTAAAAAAGATACACAGAACCAAAACTATCTTCATCCCAGCAGAGGCCTACATTTGAGTGAACTGAGACTTTAATGTCTGTGACTGATGTTTGTTCAGGAAATCCGAGCAGAGAAACAGCCAGTGACAAAAAAAACGCTTCTCCTTTGTCGTCATCGCAGGTAGAGATGTTATTTCCCAACTTTATTATAATTCAGAGGAAATCACATAAAGCCTCTGAGAGGAGAAGGTGTGTGTGTGTGTGTGGGGAGGGGGGAGGTGTTGCTGCGCGTGCGTGCGCCCGTGCGCTCTCCGGGCAGATCCGCACTTTCAGCTGATTTCCTCGCCTCCTCCCTCGATCTTCCCTCTCGCCTCTCGCTAATTGACCGACGGCGTTCATACACACATTTCTCACTAATTTCTCATTTGCTATTCCAGCAGTGGCCGCGGCACGTCTCGAGGAATACATCTCGCCCTCACTGCTGCAGAGTCCATCACCGCCCCCATCCACAGTTAGAAATTAGCTGTTTTCTTTGATAATCAAATCTCTGCGATTCAGCCTTGTTCTGTCTCTCTCTAACACACACACACACACACACACACACACACACACACACTCACTATTAAATGCGCGCGGATGCTTTACGCTATATCTGATGGTGAAAATTGCCAAAGTGAATTGATATCTGATTTTTTTTTCTGTGTTGTTATAATTTATTTTTTCTTTTTCTTTTTTTTAGGAACAGGCCTATAACAAGCTTGCGCACGCACGGTTACGCAGATGGGCGCGCGCATGCTCACGCGCAGCACGTAAAGACCACACACACACACAGAAAGAAGCAAAGAAAGAAAGACACAGGCGAGGCAACGCATTAAAAAAAACTCCAAAGTCATCCAGTTTGCTCTAATCATTACAATTAGTCGTGAATTATCACCGGACTCTGACAGACGTTCCTTGTAACTCTTTTATTTCCACCCCGCGCTAATCAGCGGCTCTCATTACAAACGCTGATTAAACTGCAAATTAGCCAGCAGCGGCCTCGTCCGCGCCGACCAGCGCCGCGCTCAATATCAATTAAGTCCAGCAGCCCGTCTGCAGTCTCGCGGCGCTTCCAAATGCTTGATAGTGCCACTTATTAGTTTGGAAAACTCGGAAAATACCAATAATCAACGGCCATGAAGCTGCAGGGGGGGAAAGAGCTCGGGGGTTTTCCCTCCTCTCAGACGCGATCACAGGAGCTTTGCCCTGTTGAAGGTTTCTGTGCAGCAGGAGTCAGCGCGCGCACGTTTCATTTGACTCACGAGAGACAGAAAATATATATATATATATATATATATATATATATATATATATATATATGTTTGATGAGCTCACGTGGAATAATGTGCAGCATTAATGCATGGCAAATCTCAAATCTGACATCATTAGATCGTTCCGGTTGCAGAGAGAATGAACTGGTTTCTACCCTCTTATGTTAACCCGTTTAGTCTTGGTTTAACATGAATTAATAGGAAGTCATTAGGATTATTTAGCATTAGAAAGGGAGATCCTGCGTGTTTCCGCAACGTACCTTTAATTCTCCCTCCTTCCCTGCAGCGAGGTAAAAGTATTATCAGCAAAATGTATTTAAAGTCTTAATTTAGCAGAGAAAATGTCCCTGTTTGTGTCACATTATCACACATAGATTATTTCTTACTTATGCATATGGTGTATGTGGAACCACACTTTGTTTGTGTTTTAGTTAGTGGAGCTCTTTTGAAATCCATTATATATACTTTTTGGTGGTTTAATCCATAATAATGCTTCATATTTTATGAGCTCACTGTTGGTTTTGTGTGCAAAATGTGAGTCTGCAAATAGCTATCGAATAAATGTGGTAAGAGAACAATATTTCAGATTCAAAAGAAGTATAGTGACAAATGGAAGTATTCACATACATCAAAATTGCACTTATTAGTATTTTACCTGTGGTACATTACATGTAGCTGTACATGGTTATCTATAACTGCATTCATGGAGATGTTACACTGTCTATTTGTGTTGCTAAAAATTCAAATAATTACATTTTCATAGCGGTTTGCCTCCAGAAAACCTTGTCTTTGCCAGTAATTCAAAAGTGTGTAATAAAGATGAGTTCATTTTCATATTGAATTTCATTGTGTAATTGAACTTGGATGTGTATTCTCCAGTATTACACAAGCAGATGCAGCATATAATGAGTTTCTTTCTATTTGCCAGGCTTTAATAAAGCCATGTCTAAATTAGAATCGGACGTGCTAGTGATGCAGTAATGAATGTATTTGCAGCAAATAATGCATGTTTATAGGCTGCAGCAAAAATGAGATATTTGCTGGGAATTATGTTTTCATTTTTACTTATATTGAGCCAAATAAAGTAAAGATACAATATTCAACCACTTTAATGACAGTACTCCTACTTGACCCACCGTTTAAAACAAATTACTGTTATGATTTGCTTTTTACCTCACTTATTTTGAGTGAATATGTCTTTTATGCACTGCTTGTCATGTGTGTCCCTTTCAGATTGTTTCCATTTTCTCAATTTACTTATGTTCTTGCTATTTGCTTTTTTTTTTCAGTCTGAAAGTGACAGATAAAATATTTTTCATTTTGACAGATTAAAGAGAACATGAATATCAGGCAGTCAACCAGTGTCAATAAAATTTGAAATTATATGAGAAAACATTACAGTGAGACTGTGTTCAACACAATTTCTCTTTTTAATAAGAGAATATGGAATTGCCTCTATTTTGCATCAGAACTTCTTTGCAGTGTAAAAATGTGTAAATGTCTTCCTTCCATCACATTGCAGAGGTTGTTTTCCTTCCCTCTGCTCCTGACTTTCCATCTGCTCTGCTCATCAGCTGTAAGTTTTGTTGTTGTGATCAATTGTGACATTTACGTTTACATCTCGATTAAGACATTTACACCATGTTATTGCACTGTACATAATTAGTACTCTACTGTGGAAAAGCTGTGTTAAACCATAATGTGCAGAAATATAGCTGAATAGCATAAACTTTTAATGGTGTTGGCAGACTAAAGACTGGATTGTGATTTTAAAAAAATATGTTTTTTGACACAAGCAGCCTTGAAGAATGCTATGAAATTGATTCTTTTTTCCTAGATCACACAAATCAATATCAGATGCACAAAGATTCAAATCATATTGAACGTGCTGTCTTTGTAGCACAGCTTTATAAGCCATGTCAATTGTTTAGCTTAAGTGATATACTGTGTAAATAAAGAAATTGGCTCATTCTCAGGCTCATAAAACCTCAACTTACACAGAGCGTCAAATATTTGTCTTTATATGGAGTTTTAATACTCATTGAAACTGAATGTTTAAAGCCAAGTTAACAGAAAAAAGTGAAATATACTGAGCCGCAAATACATCTCTATTATAGGTGTTCACATTACTGTGAACAAGATGAATACACCAAACTACTACATGTGCACGTACACCCCAGATCTCTAGCATCTCTTTACAGAGAACTGATTTGGGATGAGATTGATGTAGCTGAGACAAGATTTAGAGCAGGACTTTATCAGTGAATATGCAGGCATGTTCATGTATTTTATATCCTAAGTTTTCTTTTGTTAATTTGTCACAAACCACAGCATGTATGAGACAGACAGACAGACAGACAGACAGAGATAGATAGATAGATAGATAGATAGATAGATAGATAGATAGATAGATAGA
>JBAJHX010000035.1:8737352-8751996 GCA_037176925.1 Amniataba percoides | reverse complement strand
TAGATAGATAGATAGATAGATAGATAGATAGATAGATAGATAGATAGATAGATAGATAGATAGATAGATAGATAGGCCATACAAAAAACTAAGACTTACTATAATTCTATAAGTTTGGCTATAATGAACTAAACTCCGGGAGAAGCTAGCACGTGGCATATATATCAGATGTCACAGTAATTAGACATGTCAGTCATTCATTCATCATGTCATTGGGAGAACCTTAGAAGCATATTTGCTCCCTGACCCGTAACTGACCACAACATAGCTTTTTAAGTGATCATTTTCTAAGAACACAGGCGAGCTCGTGTTTAAATATTTAATTCAACACTACCAAATTATTGCATTTATCCCAGATACTGTGCACTACTTCTTCTGAATCTAATCAGTGGTTTAACTGCATTAAATGAACAGGAATAGCTGTAAATGAAGCACTTCACTGATCACATATAAAAATGCAGCTTGCAAAGTAAAATCTGTTTTATAAAACTATTCTACAATTATATAGTTAATATATGTAATTAAAAAATATTACCACTAAGTAGGCTTCTAAGTGTATAAAGCTAATTGTCAGTAATCAATGCAGCATTAGAAATCAGTGAGAGGTTAAGAATGTCCTCTGCACAGGGTAATTTGATATCTTTTAAGAGAATATGGGAGAAAATTATGAGTAAATGACTTTCTCTTTAAATTAATGTTTATATTATAAATGGCAATGAGGCTATTCTTACCTCTTTCTCCACTACTAGGTTTTTAACTCTTGTTGCTCTAGTTTTCTTTCTGGCTAACAAAGAATAGGTCTTTTCCATGACAGTCTTTAGTTTTTCAGTGCGAATCCCAAATCAATTCCCAATCAAACAAAAAGATGCAGCTGCTAATGCCTTGGATCTTTTTCACCTTCTCCTCTCACAGCTGATCATGCCCTGAAGTTGTTCAAAGTGAGATGTCGGAGAGACGTCCATCCCCAGAACGTCACAACAGGCTTCTCTCAGAAGAATGAAGAATGAAGAATGGCAGCTGGGCAATAAATTCATCCCACAAAACTAAACTACTTATTACTGTAAAGATGGGTGAGGCCTTCCATGTTACTCCACACAAAACTTGATTAACATGATCATGGATGTGGATGAAACTGGAACAATCCCATGGCTCAACTCTTCCTGTACCACAGCAGCTTAATACACTGCCTATCAAGAAAGAGCAACTTTGCTGGAGTCAAACAGAGTAACTGAACCCAGATGTGTCAAAGCATTGAAAAGAAAAAGCTTTAACATATCCATTCCCAATTGTTGTGCACATGACAATAAAGATCTTTACTCTTAAATTGTATTATACTATTATAGGCATTTAAATAAAACAAATGATAAAGGATGTGTAACTTGAAAAGAAAAGGCAATTCTACAGTATACAGGTAATGCATTCAAAATTTTGTAAAAGTACAAATGTAGCAGTGGAATATATTGTTAAAGTACCAACTGTACCAAGTTTTAATGCAATAGTGTGTTTATCACTTTAATTGCTGCATTTGCAATAAAGAATCAAATAAATCAGCTTAACAAATAAACTAAGAGAGAAAAAAGTTATACTTGTGATATTTAATGGTAGGCTAATATTGGCAATGCAATTGAAAACAGTGATAAAAGGTAATATTGCACATGATACTGAAAGTGATGTAGCACGTGATGTTTTTCACTCTCTTTAAATCTAATTACAGGACACTCGTGATTAATAGTAGGCCAAAGGGGCAGAACTCACTCCCCCAAAGTGTTTCCTTTCTCTAGATCTGCCATTTTGATCGAGGCGCTCGATAATCATCCACGCCTTACGATCGATGTATCTGCGATCAGCTTGTCACCACTGACGTCCACCTGCTCAGCGCCCAGTCACTTAGCAATTAGCACCGTTAGCACAGTCATCCGCGGCTCTGCTGATAAACACGCTTCAGTCATGGCAGATCCAAGATTACGGCAAATTAGGATCAAGACTGGCATCGTTAAGAGGTAAGGCAGGCTTTCCCTCCTAAATGACTAATTATTTAGCTCGCCCAGAAAGCTGCAGGCAACAGCTGCGTTCGGCTAATAGCAGTGAGCTAACTAGCTTAGCAGCGCGGACTAGCTAGCGTTGCTTCGAACCATACCGCGCATGTGAGGATGTTTGTCGGCGAGGTTTTTAAATTTACCACGGCGCTTTGGCGCGGCCTTTGGTCGGTTGGCTACGCACTTTTCTTTTATTCTGTTTTCCGTGCTACGTTTTACTATTGTTTGACCGCACCCAGCAAACACTTATATCAATTTAATGCAGGCTCACTGCATTCTCACAGATAATATCGTACAATAGTGGTGATTTTAATTTAAACTAATCATCGTCGCTAGTTGTCACGTTGCTAACTTTCCTTTGTGGCTCATTTTCGCCGAGTAGTTTCTCAGACTGTCATGTGTGCTGTTTGGAGATTACAAGTGTTCAGTTATGCTACTGGTTGTAAATATTAAAACATAAGTAGCCACAAAGACAGACTGAAGACAGCTTGCCTGAAGTGATGCTGATGTAGGAAACACCTGCACATTCATTATACTTAAGAAGGAAAGTCTCCATCATGTGCTGCTGCTATTCATATACATGGCTTAGATAGCAGGTGATCACGTCTCTGTTACACCATAATGCTGCAGCTCAGTGATTTAACTAAATGTGTTTGGCCACATTACGATTTGGTAATATTTCAATGGATTTATCAGCCTTGATAAACACCTGACGTCTGTGTGTCTGTCTTCACAATCTTCAGGTCAGTTATATTGTGCAAATATTTTATTCCCTGCTTGTACCTCATGGAGGCAGATATGTGCACATAAATGCATTACATCTGCATTAGTATGAAGATATATGTATAACTGACATAAACAAATGAGACTATGCTCCATTTGCGTGGGATGCAATTTTTGACTGGAAACACCTGATTCACCTATACATCGAGTCACTCTCTTTTAAATTATTATACATATATGTTTTCTCCATTGTTTGGCTTAATTCAGTTTAAGCAGCAAACACAGGTTAGCCGCAAGTCAAACACAAATACGTCATCAGTGAGCTTCCACAATACTCTCCAAATATGTTGCTTGATTTTTTTCTCTGGAAAAGTAGGGAAAATCGACTCTTATAGTACAAAAAAATAATAAAAAGAAATTCCAAACCTGTAGTCTTAACAAATTTAGTCAGTTTACATGACATTTTGACAGATTTAACATGCGACAAAACACTGTTTTTCATATCGAACCTCTGGAGCTCATCCAGTTTAGACCAGCCTATTAATAGAGTTGGAATCCATTTTGAGCTTACTCCTAAATTTATCCTTCGGCCAGATTTACCACGCTGGAATAGGAAAGTAGTGCAGATATTATGAGGCGAGATAATGTGCTCACTATAGCAGACTGTGGTGGTCTGAGAGTGTCTCTCGTCGATCAGGCAGACCTCTAATTCCCTCCTGTCAGTGGCGATAGTGTAATGCGCTATCGATTGTGTTTTGATGAGGGTCAGATTACTAACAGGCCCCTTGAGGTGGTAATGATGGTGGCTGGATTTCCCACAGAGAATAATTGTATAGAGGCTGCAGGAAAAACAACAGTGCAACAGTACAATAATGTACTTCATCAACAAGGACTGTCCCTAAATACTGTACTGAGGTTTTTGAGTATTTGAACTTAAAGCGGATATTACATCGCACCCCTTCTTGGTCAAAAGTAGTTCTTTGACGTGGACTCTTAATCAAGCTGTTAGGTTTAAATGTACCGACTGTCATTGCTTTCGGTCGCTTCATAATCTTGTGTCCCCCCAATTCAGCCTCTTTCTCCTCTGTCTCCCTTTTTCTCCCCTCTTGCCTCGCTCGCTCCCCTCCTCCCTTTTTATATATTGGAGTTTAGAGGAAACCTGCCTGCTCTTTTAGCCAGGCCTATTTCCAGTGGCTTTTGCACATTCCAGTCAGTGCCTTTTCTGCCCTAGCGAGGCGGATGCCCTTAATAAAATGACAACAGTAATTTGCCTTTGTCATTCCGGTCCCAGCGCAGACTACATCGCGGCTCAAAAATACAGTGCTAGAGGAGGAGACCGAATGTGTGTGTCGGCTGGCTCTAATTCCTTTTTTTTTCTATTTTCCAGAGAGCTGCCTTTTCCATTAAGCCTGAGGTGGCAGGTCTATTTAAAACCAGCCACGACCCCACCCCTCATTCACACAGTGCTCCAAGTCTGGGAGAAATAAGAAATTAACATCAGGACTGGAAGGGGAGGAATGGACATTTTGTTATTAGACTGTCCTTCAGTTTTATTCAAATTATTCCAGCCTTCCCTTCCTCAACCCCCCCCCCCCCTTTTGCCACCTTCTT
Organism: Amniataba percoides; assembly: GCA_037176925.1. Taxonomy (NCBI): domain Eukaryota; kingdom Metazoa; phylum Chordata; class Actinopteri; order Centrarchiformes; family Terapontidae; genus Amniataba; species Amniataba percoides. The sequence continues at coordinate 8,747,626 of JBAJHX010000035.1, read as the reverse complement.
TGACTCTAAACAGGTGACATCACTCATTCAGCATCAGGCACGAGAGTGGAAAGCAGGAGCTGCTGCTACATATGGTGCCTGTTTAAAAGCTTCTTGATGGAACCATATTCGAATGAGTGGTAATTGATGTAAAATATGACAGAGTGCCGTTGGCTTCCTTGGCTAAGCAAGGAGCGGTGCAACACGGAGGGAAGGGTCTCCAGTAATGTGACTGATTAATGAAGGATCACTCACTTACGCACACACAGCTGATTTTATGAAAAATTAAATTTGTGTTGTCATTCCGACAAGCAGGCACGGCCGGAAAAAGACTATTAGTTGGGAATCATTATCAATAGCGATATTTTCAAACTCCATTATGCCAATCAGGGTCAGAATCTGTTTAATAGATTTAGTTCCATTTGGCCCGTAATTGATAAATAATCAAAATTTATCAATGTACTCAAGCCCATTTTCACTAACAATCAAGGAAAAGAGGCCCATTTACCACCTGACTTGGTCCAAATTAGGGACTAAATTGATGATCAATTAATCTCTAAAAAGGACTGGTAGTGTGTGGGTGTATGTAAGTGCGTGTGTGTGTACATCTGTGTGCTGGAGGCGACAAAGGGGGGAAAAGGAGTCAGATAAGCTGTGATGAGGCGCGAGCCGGATGGCATGATACAGTTAACAAGGACAGCAAAAGGTTTTTGGGTTTGTGTGGCTTCTGTTTTTTCACTCAACGTGGAAAAAGGTGGAAAAACAATGCGAGTTCAAGTTGGAACTCGATGCCACTCAATACTTAAAAATCCAAATTTATTTATAAGTACATTGGTAACAATAAATGAAAATAGATTTTTTGGGGGGGATTATCAGTATTAGTACTTAAATGATGTTGATGATGAACTATGTCACTGCAAAGTCTCACCTTGAAGGTATTAGAAAAAAGCAAGATACTATTTACTCAAGATTAGAGATCAGATTAGTTCTAAGTTTATTATTTAATACTCTATACTGGTAATTACTTGGTTGAAAATTCAGATTTCAAAAGTGATTTTAAGATTGACATCAAGCAAAAAATTCTAGACTGTCTCTGGCTTTAATTTCTAAAATTTGAGAGTATACTGCTTTTACGTGACTGTATATTGAATATTTTGGTGTTTTGAATCATTCAACACACCAAACAATATCACCTCTACAAGTGATACTGAATATTATCACATGGAGTTACGAGAAAATTATTAGTACAGAGTCATATATACCAAAAAAAATCAACATATAATTGAAGTAATAATTGATAGATGAATCAATCGTTAAATAATTAGTAGATTATAATGCTAGAATTACTCCATGATACAGTAGATTATCTTCAAAATGTATACCAATATTCCTATAAACGTAATGGTAGTCATGCTGTGTATGGGAAGTGTATCAGAATAAAAACATGTCATACGCATCCTTTCCATTACACTGTGCATTATTCATCTCATCAGAAGTTTTCGGCAATCTTGCCTTCATTAAGATTTTATGAGGTCTTTTCCGATTTCATTGTTCCTTCAGGGACCTGATGAAATCTGTGCCCTCTTGAGTATGAGCAATTTTCTTTCTTTTTTCTCATACATTTTCTATTTCCAATTTGAATACATTTCCTGCGCTGTATGCTTGTAAAAAGTGTCAAACAATTTAAACACATGTGTTTTTGATCAATTACTCAGGTTAATCTTATGCATCCATATAGTTTCTGATCTGAATTATGACATTACACTCTTTCCTGTTGTCCAGTATGAAAGAATGATTAACTTACTTAATTTACTAAGTGTAAACAAATGAATTATATACACAATGGATATGGCAGAATAATGATCGCTGAGGCTGAACGTGCAGCCTTTTTCAGTTTCATGTAAATACAGTAGCTACAGCTTGTAAGATTCACCACTTTATCAGTTTCTTACAAACGTCTGCTGTCATTACAAACAACTGTGACATCACTGCTCAGTGTGATGGCACAGGTACTACAGAATTGACACTTTCAAGCAGAGAAGACAGTGACACTGATTTTTCAGCCTGCTGTTAAGTCTTCAGTCATCAAGAGATTTTTATAAATTCAGAAAACATTAACTTTATACGTTCCAACTACTGACACTGTCATCTTAAACAACATCTTAAACAAAAATATCCTGTAAACAAAATTTCTCATATACACACAATAAATTGATCATCCGCATACAGTATGAAATCTTTAAAATGTATTCAGTTTATCTTAAATATTACTGCAATACCTTTCCACTGATCTCTCTATTTTTTGGCTGTTTATTATGTCATTAAAGAAATAGCATGAATGCATTTCTCAGTTTAGTCACTTTGTTTATGGTCTCCCACATGCAAACTGCCTTTGCAAAGCAGCTTTCTGACAGCTGCATTTTAATAGTATAATAAAGAGTGAAGGTTTGTTCCAGAAATAAAACATTTTTCATATCTAATAAGCATCATATCATCCATTTACGGGAAGCTTTTTTGTCAGATGTTCAGGGACATGTTTAAGATGCGAAAGTACATCAAAATGTACTGTGCAAAGCATCATTTAAGCCTGATCTGCTCTTGGATGCTGTTCTGTGTAGCAGCAGCCAGGAGGAATGATGCGTTGCTGGTTGTTATTGAGGTGTGTATCTTTCCATCCTGCGGGAGATGATCTCACTGCGTCCCCCTCAGACAGAGGAACGGTGGAGAGAATGAGGATAGATGGCCTCGTCTGTAAAAGGTGACCATCACAGCCAGCCTTTTTATGGTTGCAGGCCTATATTATCTGTCGGGGACGCCGTGCGTTCATGTTTGATGGAACAACACTGTGTCACTGCCTCCTAAGCGTGTACCGTCTTTTCCTCTCTTCTTGTCCACGTCGTCTGCAGGCTGGCGAAAGAGGAGATTGCGTACAAAACCGAGGCAAAGCAGCAGGAGGAGAAGATCGAGCGCCTGAAAGCAGAGGAAGGAGATGATTATGTCATCAAGAAACAGGTATGTAGGTCCCGTGTTTGGCTTCTCCGATGCCGCATAACAATTATGCGTCTTAATTTGAAAACCTTTGCGTTATCCGTTTATCTCCGGCAGCGTTCCCGTTGATCTCATCCAGCAAGTGGAGGGGTTTTACTCTCCCATAGTTTAGTGAGTGAATTCTATCTGGATGGTTTGAGTAGCCCCTCATTCATGTAATGAGGTCAGTCCACAGCGATAATGAAGAATTAGATTTTGAGAGGAGAATCATTAGTGATTTTGTAATTTGCTTGATGCAGATGTAATTATATCATGTTACTTTAGAGGACTTTGATAATTACTGACACATGCTGGTAATTTAGTGTCCCCAACCTCCTCTCCATTCTGTCACCACGCCTGTTGCCCTTCCTCATATGTCGTAGAGGATGAGGTATAGGATTTAAAAATCTGTATGACTCAACTTGCTACCCCGCTTTATGGTTTGATAAAGAGACTTAAACTCACTTTGTCTGTTTGTGGAATTGTTTTTTCACGTTTTTATGTGCTTCTTTATCTAAAAACGATTTTAGGTGTCTGTCTTTTGGTCACATGGCTGATGTCAAACAATCAAACAAACAAACAAAACTAACACCAGCTAACTTTAAAAAAAAAAAAAAAAAAAAACACCTTCCAGATAAACTGAGGGGCTCCAAACCGCCTCCCTCCTTTTTAGGCACAAAAGGAGAAACCCTCACCTAACAGGTACCAAAGCCGCTTACAACACACACCGCACAGTCCAAAGGCAAAGAGGGCCTCAAGCTTCCTCTGCACTTTTATTCAGGGGGAGGAGCTGAGCAGAGTGAGTACACCTGTGCTCACTCAATCACAGGCATCAGGAACCCTTAAAAAAGAGGCAGGAAGGGACAACACAGACAAACACAAAATGTAAACCCGTACGTCACATGCGGACATTCGTGTTCCCCTCAGGATGAACTGTAACATGTTTGATGGTCCTTTAACTGTTCATCTAACACGATCACCAGGTCGATGCATAGGTATAGATAGGTTTATCTGCAGAACTAATGATGTTCCCACGAGCCTCAGCTGCTGCATTGTTATTGTCACCATGTTAGCATACTGACATTTGCAATGAGCTCAAAGTACAATTGTTATCACTCTTGTCCTCCTGGAGTGTCAGGTGTAAGTCATTTTCTCCATGTAGCATGGTTGGGTCAGTGTTTGTGAAAAGGAGGGGTTCTTTGGGGATGGTATTTTGCTAATTATTAGGGTTTTTCTTAAAAGAGAGTGATGAAACAGCCAATCTAAAACACTTTATCCCCCCAAAAGAAACTATATATGGACAGTACCAAAACGTGTGCATGTTCCACCAGTACTGTTCCACACTTCTTGGTTTCCCAGTAAATTTGGATTTCATCTCTGACATGTTTCAGGTAGGGAGGAACTGCAACGCAGGCACCGCTTCTGATTATGTTTACTGGTACCATTAAAATTCTGTGTGTGTTTTGCTTTGTTTGTTCATTCATAGAGTGGCAGCTCAGGCTGAGCAGCAGGCTTGGCTGGTGTTAAATGGGGAGATTGGGAGGCCAGATGGATTATGGTTGGAGATGAGAGGTCTGAGGCAGGATGGATTAGAGGTTTTTACTTTAATGGAATCAATACGCTGTAAGTGTCATCTTTATCCAGCGCTGATGGGATCATTCCACCGCACTGGGAGGGCACCATGACTTTTCTCTGTTTCAGCACTCTTTTGCTTAGTCGGGCTCACCTTGTCACATCTAGATGGCAACCAGCTCGACTAGTCGTCCGCACGTCTTTCAGTGTGTCAGTCAGTCTGCCAGCGTATGAGTTCACGCAAGCGTCTGTTGGTGTGCACAGCCGTGAAATGTACACGTGTGCAATCGCGTCCATGTTTTGACTCTCCAGCTCGACAGAGGGGCTAGGTGAGGAAGCATCTGTCATGAGTGAGTGTGTCTGACAGCTTTAGCCAACTCTTCTCTGCTCTTTAGGGGTGCCAGCTGGGGGAATTCCACATTAGCCGCGGCTGTGAAAGTTCCCCAGGCTGGAACACAGTTTCGCTCCAGGCGTAGTAATACCTCTTTACGCCTGATCACTGTGCCCTCGGCTCAGGGTTCCTTCATTTATCCAGGTGTGCAGTTGTATCGAGGTGGTCCCCTGCTGCCCAACTCCCTGCCCGATCGATAACTCAATAACATTTTTCATATTGCCGGCTTGTCGGGAGATGTTAAACCACAGCAGAGTGTGCGTGGGACACCCTGCACGTTACCGTCTGGAGCGAGGCGACAGCGAAATGCAGCGAATGAATATGCCTGTATCTAGCTGTTTAAATTAATGCCCTATACTTGGGAAATACATGTTCAATAATGTGTTGATTTTTGTCAAGGCAGGTAATGAAAACTGATAACGGGAGCAGTGGTGGGGGTAAGTCCAATTAATAAAGAAGGTGATGGCACTGATGTGGTCTCTGTGTGGTTTCAGATGGAGGTGTTGCAGGAGTCCAGAATGATGATCCCAGACTGCCACCGCCGTCTGGCCATAGCACACGCAGATCTGCTTCAGTTATTAGTAAGTAACACTCACAGAATAAAGTATTTTTTCATCTCACAACAGGACAAGACCGTATTGATGAAAGTCTCGATCCATTTATTTTGTTGCTATTACTGTGACTAATTTATGGTCTAGTTGAAAAACTACACAGTGTAATTGTATTTTGTGGGCTATTACAGACACCTGGTGACAAAAACAAGTATTTTTTCATTAAATCAGCCAAAACCACAGCTTGTGTTTCTGTGTTTTTGTTCTTATCTGAGAGTAGCTCAACAACACTGATCTGGAACTGAGCCTGTCTTAAGGCTCAGAGGCGGAGTGTAGGAAAGAGGTTAAAAACATACAGACAACACAATATATTTTTAAGTAAAGGTGCATTAACTAATCATTTTGACCTGCAGGAAGTAAAAAATATTAAAACAAGCTGACAGACATGACCCTATAATCGTATTATTGTCTTTTGAAATAAAAAAAAATGATGTCTAGCAGGAAAAGTCATCATTATAATGCAAAGTGACAAATCTAGCTGCTGTGCTGTGGACTTCTCAGGACACGGCCTGAGCTCAAATGGGCCTGTAAAACTAGACGACTCAGCTGAGTCCAAATAACCATTATCATGGCTAAAGCTGTTTCATACAGTACTTGCAGTTGGAGAATAACACTGTAAGAAGTCCTGCAGGATGCTTTTTAGTCAGTTGTGATGTGCAGTCAAGTAGATGGTGCAACTGTGTGGTCTTAATTTTTTCTATATTATGGCTGTAAATGAGGTGACACATAACGTTCTGTTCCACCTTGTGGTTTACTGGTTGCTTATACCTCTGGAAAACTTAAATACTAGTCCATTGTCATTGGTGAACAAACATCAAATACACCTTTTACTGCAAGATGTTTAAATGTCAGTGCTCCAATGCAGTCCATCTGCTTGGCCACATGCAAAAAATAAGTATGAGAAAGAACTTTTCTGTTATTTCGGTGATCTGAAGTTTTGAACAACCGTCACGTGACACACCAATTAACCATATTTTGATCTGTCCTCACAACCGCGGTGTGAGCTAATCCCCGCGGACCTTAAGTTGATATGGTGAGAAGCAAACATAAGCATGCGTGTCTCAGGGTCATCACAATTAATGCAGAGCAACAGTCAGGCAGCTGGCGGGGTGAGTCACTCGCAGGAGAGCCGAATGGGAGGCAGAGAGAGCTAACCTGGAATTAGCGACATGTCCCCCTCCTCTTGTCACTCATCCTGCCACCTCCCTTCCTTTAGACAAACGCGCACATGTGCACACGCTCATCCGAGTTCATTAGCAGTGTTGTCACAGAAACTCAACACACTTCTTAAAGGACTTGTAGTTGCATCTGCACGCATATTAGTAGGCACACCTGTATAATATAGGACAGTTAACTACAACAGCTCTCATATAAATGTGACCTTTTAAGAAGCTTATAATCACTTTTTGTTGATTTTGTCTGAGACATGTAAATCATATCTTTTAACACTGATAGTTTAATGTGCTGGACTAAATTAAACTGTTTATATTCACTCTGAATATAATGCAGTCCAGTACAACAGCATCTTTAATTATGACCTCAGTGCGAAAGCATATAACTGAGTTTACACATTTCAGACAAAGTCAACAAAAACTCAACATTATAAACTCTGTAAAGGTAAATTTATAGCGGAGCTGTTGTTTTGTTTGATCACATCGGCTTGTACAGGTGTACCTAATAAATTGACTTACTTTCTCGACTGCTAAATTTGGTTCTCAGTAATGTGATTCTGACTGAAATATGACCTCAAGCTTTAAGTTTTATGACGACAATGAAGAGACATCCAGAAACTTGTGTTCAAATGTGTTTTTTTCTTTTTTCTTATTACACAATAAACCAGAGTTGTGGATTTATTTTTAAGTAACCTGCTGTAATTACTCATTTTTGGGGTGCAGTATTTATTCTAAAATGGCAATAAAACAAAAGTCTGTGCGTGTGTGTGTGCTTGTGTCTTTTCAGGAAACAGAAGAGGATTTGGCCGAATCAGAGGAGTACATAGAGGCTCGAAACATGTTGGACTCGGTGAAGCTTGAAGGATGATTTCTGATCTGTTCTCTGTTCTCACTGTGAGACTCGCTCGCTTTAAATGTCCATTCCTTTTCGTCAGGCTGTTTTCGAAAGCGAGGCAAACTGAATCCATTCAAAGTCTCAGTTCTTGATGTAATTATTTCTACTGTTTACTGGTAACATGCCACCACATTTGACCGTGCCTCTCCTGTGTGTGTAAAATCCCACAAGAACACAACAAAAGCGTTCAGTTTATCACAGTAGAGGAGTTAGAGGGCTTTTTTTCTTAACACTCATCCGTCATACAAATTCACAGTCCGGACTTTATGATTAAACACACACACGGGTGTTTGTTGTCTTTTCTGCAGTTGTAACATCACTCTTAATGGTGTGGGGGCCACTGCTGGGTTGATTTGAAGTAAAATTGCTGATCACTGTTGGAGCTCTTTTATCAAGCGTCCGCTCTCTTTTTCATTCTTCATTTTGTTGCATTCCTTTTATATGTATCTGAGCCTGCAGGACTTTTATTGGCTGTAACGCTTGATAATGATGCACATTAACCACAGCTGCAGTTAATAATTTTTTTAATGTTACCTATTCATATGTTGATCACTCCTGTTTAGTTTGTAAAATGTGTGTTGTGTGTATAAAACCCAAAGAAACACAACTTCTGATGATAGGAAACAAATGAAAAGCAGATCACGTTTGAGAAACTTAAAAAAAGTGACCCCCTCCCCCCCCCTTTTTTTTTCTTTTGGCTTGGAAAAACGACCTAAAACTACGTACTGATCACTAGAACTGTTTAGGATTGTACTTTCCTGCAGGATGAATAAACTGGCGGTGTGAGCACTGATAACAGCTGATGGCTTTAATTGCACAGAGTCCCGGCCTGCTGCTGCTGAAACGCTGCGATCAAGACGAGGGCAGCCCCGGCGTGTCACGTGACCCGCGTCAATTATGACCACGAACGACTTAAAAAAAAGCAGGTACATGCATTATCCAGGTGGATTAAAAAAAAAAAAAAAAACGACACCTCGCATCAAATCTGAGAGAGTCCTTCCTAAATAGTCATACTAATAAGTGAACTCGATTGCCAGACAAATGAAGGTTACATTTGACTTGATCCTTATTTTACAGATTTCGATAATTATCGGGATCACCCCAAAGTCTCATTACCGCCCTAATGAGGCGCTGCTGCTCCGTGGCATCTACCCCGCTCCGTCTCGTTAAGGAAATCGCTCTTCAATGCTGATTATTTTATTTGGAGGTATAATTATATTTCTTTGGGATAAATCACGGCCCTAATCGAGTCCGTGCAGAGGGCAGCGCCGCTAATTGAGGCATGAGATGCGGCGGCTGGACCGGAGGAGCTGTCAGCTTCAGGGACAGCAGAGAGGAGGCCATGTGTCACACAGAGAGAGAGAGACACCCCCCTGCTCTCCTTTATTATATGCAGCCTCTTATAGAAACAACGTTTAGATTAGTTTGATGCTGGCTGGTTTAATCCGCTCGTTGGAAAACAGCCTGTTTCACAAACTGGTCATTTTAAAGTGCAAAAGTCTGGAGTTGGTAGATAAAATGCGCAACTTTGTCTCCGATCAATCTGAATCTAACGGGAAACGTATAAAGAAAGTTATAAAAATGGAAATGCTTTAAAATAATTGGTCACTTTCCACCATCAGGCATCACTTGTGTCAAATATAATGGAGCGTTTTTATTTTATTATTTTATTTTATTTTTTTATTTTATTATTAATTTGAAGTTTTAGTTACTCCTTCAACGAAACGAAACACTTCCTCCACCTTTTTGCCCCCCAAGATCACAAAACTGCTCCACCAACTTGACCAACCACAAGGCCTCGTTAAACCAACCTGCTGTCCTGCGTAACATCCTGTCAGGCCTGAGCTCATGATGAGGATGAAGCACATCAGGAGGTAAATGTTTGCACAAGTTCTTCACCAAGGAAAAGTTCAGGACCTCAGATTTGTTTTTAACTAATTCATGTTTAAGTACTTTGCACTTTTTCTCCACTATAATCGTGAGGGAGATTATGTCATTTTTATAAATGCATTTATTTATTTACATGCATATATACAGTAACTTAAGCGAGCAAACAGGATATAAGAAGAGTGAAAAAAGAGTCACAGTATTAAAATACTTCTTGCACGCCTCAGAAACTAATTTAAAGCATGATACTTAAATATGAAGCCTTACATTGAGCACATTTTGAAATGATATCGGATTGAAGTACTTTTATTTCAGTAAATTAACTTAATATTTCAGCCACTGCTGATTTTGTTGTTAATTTACCCATTTCAAGATCACTGTTGTTAAAATAGTTTGTAACCGGAGACATCGTGTTGAGAGGTAAGTTGACATTTTTCACAACCAATGTTTTTTTTTTTTTTTAAATTAATTTATGTAGTGTATGTCGAAGTTTTTTTTGCCGCATGTTTGCAGATCACAGCCTCTCCTCTCTTGTCCTCTCTCTCTCCTCCAGCACTGTAACTCGTTGCTCCCTTTAATCCGTTCAGACTGTCACCAAATCAGCTGCATGAAACAAGAATCTCATTTGTTAAAGCGGAGCCTGCAGATGGAAGATCGATTGTTTTTCTCCTCAGAAATCTCTAATTGAGTGAATACAGACTGCAAAGGCGGATCAGAGAGAGAGAGTGAGAGAGCGAGAG
>JBAJHX010000035.1:8717449-8737252 GCA_037176925.1 Amniataba percoides | reverse complement strand
GAGAGAGCGAGAGGAAAGAGGTGCTGATGGTGGGAGAGAAAAAGGAGGGAAAGAAAATGATGAAAATAATCACCCGGGCCCTGCACTGTACCAGAGAGGTCACAGGTTCAAACCCCGCCAGCCACCAAACCGTGTGTGTGTGTGTGTGTGTGCGCAGCTTCAGTGGATGTCAAGGTAAGAGACGTTCACGGCCACTCGCACATTTGAGCCTCCAGTCACATGAGGATCACACACCTCATGTTGTTTCACTGTATTTTTTTTCTTCTTCTTCTTTTATTAAAAGTCACTCCTCATCTCTACGGCGCGTGAAAATGTCTACTTTCCGCCCAGATGCACCGCATTAACTTGCTGGGAGCGAATTTGTTTGTCTATTTTTATTTATGTCATGCAGGAGATTGATGTGAGCGCGTTAGTGGGATGTGCAGAGGAGACGTGGAGCTAACTGTAGCTTTGGTCCTTGTTTACCCTAATTACAGCCTTATCAGCTCAGCAGAACACATACACACACAGTCTATTGACACTATTAAGTGAAAAGATGCCTTTGAATTAAGGCCTAGCTGAACTAAACACACTACAGTACACGTTGCAGGAATAACAACATCCATAGAGGAGTCATTTATCTTTCATGTGAAAACAGATAAATAAACCATTTATAATAAAAAGAAAAAAATAGTGCATTAAGCGTACAATGCATTTAGTAAAATTGTGTTTTATTATCCAGATTCTCCAAATAAAGCATAAAATCTTGCAACATTCAAAATAAACCAGCTAAATAAATTATATTACAGGCATCACACAATTTATTTGGGGAGGGGGCACCTTATCCATCACATTAAAAAAAAAGAAAACTTTTTTTTTCCAGTTGATAATCGAAATGTTAATAAAGATAATAATAATAGAGTCAATAATTGGTGGTGTTTTTCTCTCTCGCTCCTCCTGACACCATCATCATCGCCTCTCTGCTTGTTTGGGTTAAATATGACCCGCCGCCGAGACAGGAGTCATTCACTTTTGTTTGCGCAGCTATAAAAGCGCCGGGCTATTGAAAAGTCGTAAAACCAAGCGGCCGATCCATCATCGCGCAGTGAGGTGATTCTCAGAGATGCTCACGGGCGAGACGCGCTTCTGCACACAAACACGAAGAGGAGCAGCACAGGCCCGCGCGCTCACACTGATGTGATACAGACATGCGACCATTTATCCACAGTTCTGTCTGACAAACACACGCAGAACGACGCATGCTTTAAAAACAAACTAACAGAAAAGAATCGTTTGAATTATACCTCAAGTCCAGCTGCTATCGGATTTAGAGTCGAGAGAAAGGAGAGGACGAGAGAGATCACCCCCAAAGTCTTCTCTTTTTTTTTTTTTTTAACCCCCACTCTGAAGAAAGACGCAGATGAGATGATCTCCTCCGCTGCGTCCGAGAGCAGCTCCGACACACGACTCTTCTCTCCATCCATCCCTCATCCCTCCATCCATCCCCCCGGTCTGTCGGTCGTGCCACCAGATTGCAGGCAAATAAAAGATGAGCGCAGAGCCAATTGAAGCCTGGATGGATGAAGAAAAGAAGCCAAACGAGCCCCGGGTTCACGCTCGGACGCCTCTTTTGTGCCACTTCTTCTTTTTTTTTTTTTTTTTTTTTTTTTTTTTTACCCCTCCTCTCCCTCCAGTACATAACAAATAAACCTGCACCCTCCAAACGCCCTGACATCTGTCTAAAGCATGTCTGATTTTTTCCCCCTTTCTTTGTGTGTGCGTGTGTCCTTAAAATATTTGGCACAGCGAGTGTGAGTGTGTGTGTGTGTGACAACAAAAGCTGTTGCGCTAATTGAGTCTAATTCTGCTTTATTTATATGACAAAGGCAGCTCCTTTTTTTTAAAAGGCTGATTAAGGAACTTTTTCTCATCACGGAGTAAACAACCTTAATTTAGACTGAAAGAAAAAAAGAAAAAAAGAAAAAAGAAAAAAACAAAACAGGAACAAAGGTGCAAACAGGATCATATGTCAGAACATCCAACCTGTTCAGGTGTGTCACCTTATCCTAACCCCCCCCCCGCCCACACACACACACACACACACACACACCTCCCTTGTATATCAAAGAGCAGCTCTCGTTGAACTCCCTCCACTTTTCCGCCGAATTAATTTGCTCACACATCATTTGGAGCGAGTCCCTCCCTTCTTGTCAGTCGGGCCTAAACGCGAGCAAATTGCCGCTAATTTATACTGATCCTGCTCTGATATTCTCAATAAAGGCGTATAGATCCGCCTCTAATTACATAAAAAGCTCAATGGGCTTCGAAAATGTGGCTGGTTAGGATTATATATATATAAAGTTTGTTGTTTGGCTGACTGGGAAATTAGGGGGATTAAAAAAATTAGGGCCCTCTTCTTGTCTCTAAGAGGCTTTTTTTTTTTATTTTTTTATTTTTTTTTTTAAGTGTCATGAAGAGGTGGACCACATAATAATGATAATGATAATAAATGCACTTTGGTGTTATGGACTGGAGCTGTTGTTCACATCTGAGGACGTGCTGCTGTCTGCTTCCTCCTCTCATGAATAACTCTCATCCTCAGTCAGAAAAAAAAACAGAGCAGCAACGCGCAATTAAACAAATATTGTGGTGATCCAACATTTCTCCAACGGGTCGAAGCTTTTTCTCTCTCTCTCTCTTTCCTCCACACACAGATATTAAATCAGGTTATTTTATTGGGTGTAATTTGGAGGAGAAATCAAAGCCAATTACAGGAATGAGGAGGAATGAACTTGTGGATGTGAGAGGATGGAGGAGGAGGAGGAAGGGATGGAGGGTGGTGGTGGTGGTGATGGGGGGGGGGGTGGAGGGGTGCTGGGGGTCTAAAGCTGACATACCTCAGGCTTCAACTCTGATTGGTCCTCGTTTGGAGGAGCTCATGGGTTCATTCCGCTGTTAAGCGCCTCCCCATTTCTCTAAACTACATTATAATGCAACGAACCTCCCTTTTAACCACAAACCGAATTTGCTTTCATTTAGGCCATATATATTTCTTAAATAGGTTAAAGTCATAGAGATTTTTTTTTGGAATAGCACTTCGCCCTGGAGCGGTGCGCAATGCTATCTCATGCCGACCTCCTGGATGCTCGCCTCGGTGAGTTATCATCACCAAACTCCGGTCTTCAACTCTACTGTAAGCTGGAGGCACTTCTAATCTTAAATCAAGCTCTGAAAATTGTCAATTTGCTTCTTATATTATCTTAATGCGACCGAAGTGAACCAAACTGGCTTAATTCATTGGGAAAGTAATTATTATTATTATATTACTGCGTAATTTGATTTAACAATTTTCTAAGATATCGGGTGTGATCGAATTGAATTAAGAGTATTTAAGGAGCAGATTGTAATGTGCATGCTGTGCTTGTGTCTCTCAGAGAGATGCTGCATTTCTTTTCTTTCTTTTTTCTCTTTTTTTCCTACACTTCTGCATCTGTGTTTGCTAAAACTGGAGCTGGACGCTTTTAATGCATGTGCAAGCTTGCAAGCTGTTTTTTTTTCGTTGTCAGTGAAATAATGCTCCAGCTCCTCGCCTGTCCTCCGCTTTGCCTGCAAAAGCGTGACTGTACCCGCCTTTGTGTGCAAGATTTGTCTAACGTGTGTCTCTTTCCCCCCGCAGCGAGAGAAAACTCTGTGCGCTGTTACAATGTCTCACCAGCTCTGCTTGTGTGTGCAGGGATGAAGGATGCCGCGGCGGAGCTCCTGGGCCACAGGGAGGCTTTAAAGTGCAGGCTGGGCGCAGGCGGGCCTGACCCGGGACACTCCGGGGAGCTCGGCCCGGGCCCGGACGGCGTGGAGGGGGCCACGATGCTCCCGGGAGACGACATCGGAGGCGGCGGAGGATCCAACGCGGTGCAGGTGAACAGCAAAGAGCAGGAGAAGCAGCAGCAGCAGCAGAACAGCAGCAGCAACAACCAGAACCAGTCCGGAGGCCAGCAGAGCCAGAAACAGAAGCGGCACCGGACCCGCTTCACGCCGGCGCAGCTCAACGAGCTGGAGAGGAGCTTTGCCAAGACGCACTACCCGGACATCTTCATGCGGGAGGAGCTGGCGCTGAGGATCGGCCTGACGGAGTCCAGAGTGCAGGTAGGACGGAGCAGTAGAGAGGGAGAGAGAGAGAGGAGCTGTGACATGTGTAAGGGTTTTCCATGTTGTTTATTTACAACAGAGATCAGGAGCAAACACTCTCTCACACACACATAATCTGCAGCTGAGGACTGAATCAGCACGTGTGGATAAAAAGAAAAATATCTTTAAAAAAGGAAACATTCTCGAAAAATCAAGATGGGCACATACATCCATTAAATCCGTCCGAGCAGCTTTTTTTAATTCCTCAAATTGTGAATGGACATTTCAAATTCCAATTTGCATTTCTGCAGGTGTAATTTATTCAAACTACTTTGCATGTCAGAAATGAAAAGACAGCATCATCAACAACAAAAACTATAATCAATAAAAAAAATTGAAAGAAAAAAACGTTACACAATTTTATAGAATTAAATGTTGTGATTTTAGCCGCCGGTGCTGAGATTTTTTTAGGACATCTGATATTGGCATAATAAAGATGATAAATATGAACAAACAAACAACGAAACATTCCCCTTTTATGACCTTAATTTATCGTTCATAGAAATGATTATCTGCAACAGGAAAAAAAAAGAAAAGAGCTATTTAAAAATGTTAAATATGTCCCAGAAATGATTTTTTTTCTATACAGCAATTTATTTAATTAAAACAAATAAAACAAACATGAATAAAGAGAGAAGCACTGAAAGAAAAAGTAGACAGTAGCCTATTTTTTTTTATTTTATTTTATATTTTTATAATGAGTTAATGTAATTTTCCATGTGAGATTTAATATCTGAGCCAACAGCCAGTAGACAAAGCTCATCACACACAGATTTCAGGCTACCCTGTGTGTGTGTGTGTGTGTGTGTGTGTGTGTGTGTGTGTGTGTGTGTGTGTGTGTGTTGTCGTCGATGTGTCAGTCCGTCTCTGCTCGTACTCGGACTCGAACACGCGACCTTCTGGATCAAACTTCCTTTTTGTGCTTTACAGACATCAACACACACACAAACACCAAAATATGTAAGACCTTTTGAGCAATAAAACCATTTCATGATGCACAAACTGAGCACATATTTTATTAGAGTTTACTGAGCTTAATGTATGTTTGTGCAGCACAATCACTAGCTGTTATTTCTGCCATTTTAACACTTTCACCTTTTAAAAAAATTCCGCTCGGCTCCACATTTCTCGGGTTGACTCATCTGCAGAGAACAAGACGATGCTCGCTCTCGCTTCCTCCGGATCACACCGAGCCTCTGTGGATCTTTACATGCTGGGCTGTGCTGCACTTTAATAACCCCGCTCGGTCACTTCCAGTCTGCACAAATGCAAAAATTAAAAAAAATCCACATTAGGAGTTTATGGCGCTGCCGCCTTATTAAGTAGTGATGGTGAACGGTCGCTCGCATGTGAAATAAAACCCCAGTAATCATTATTATCATTGCACTGCTCCTCTGCATTTCCATGAAATAAGAATTAGTGAAATGACGCTCATCTGGCGTGATGATGGTGCTGAAATGAGCAGCAGGTCCGCGGTGGGTTTGCAGAGATGGAGCTGTCACTGCGCGCCACGTCTCAATGCTGAAGGTGCACTCTGTCTTTTTTTTCTTCTTCTTCTTTTAACGGAAAGAGAAATTGCATTTTTCTTTTCCCTGGAAGTGTAATGCATTTGCAGGCCGGATTTCACGGCTGGCTACGCCGGAGGTGGGGAGAGAGCAGAGAAGTGAGATTGTCCCGCTCTTATTACCGCGCTCCACTTTCTCAGCCAAATCTGCACATTAATCACAGCCGGCCGCGAGCAGGAGGACCCGCGCAGGCTGCAGGACTCCCGGAATAAAGTCTGTGTGTCACTGCAGGAGCATTATCTTTATTATCCGAGTGCGCGGCTCCTCCCGAAGCCGGTGGGGTCAAATTATGCTGTCCGAAATGTGCACAAAAATAATACATCAGACAGTAAAAACACAAAACAAAACAAAACATAGGCGTCTATGAAAAGTAAACATTACATATAAAATAGCCTACTGATGTTGTCTTTAATTATTTTTAGCCTAATTAATTTTTTTTCTAAATTAAATCGATCCATTTCTAAAATTAACTGGATATTTCACCGTAATTTGGTGCGCAAAATAAAAGTTTGTTTTAACATGTACTGAGATGAAACATCTGTTTGAACATTTATTTTGGAGGTTTTTCAGCGTCATAAATCTACCTAAGTATCTCAAATCAACTAAACTTTCGACGCGAGTTCATCTACATATCATAACTATAGGCTATATTATTAGTTGGAGACATTTACGCACAAATCTGAACAGACGAAGTTGATGCCACGTTATTATAAGATGATAACATCCTGGGAAAAAAAACCCAAACATAAATCCTGCAGCTGATTTATTGCAGCGTCGTGCTCACAGCCTGAGGTCATAACCGGCTCTGAGCGGGTCACTTTTCACAGCCTCTCTCGTCTGTCTGCAGGTTTGGTTTCAGAACCGGCGCGCGAAGTGGAAGAAGCGCAAGAAGACCACCAACGTGTTCCGCGCTCCGGGGACGCTCCTGCCGACGCACCACGGCCTCCCGCAGTTCCCGTCGGCCGCGGCGGCAGCGGCGGCGATGGGCGACAGCCTCTGCTCCTTCCACGCCAACGACACCCGCTGGGCCACGGCGGGGATGCCCGGCGTGTCTCAGCTGCAGCTCCCGCCGGCTCTGGGCCGCCAGCAGGCCATGGCACAGTCTCTGTCTCAGTGCAGCCTCGGAGCCGGGCCGCCGCCAAACTCCATGGGGCTGTCAAACATGTCGTCGAACGGCTCCGGGCTGCAGTCTCACCTCTACCAGCCCACTTTCCCCGGGATGGTGCCCGCGTCCCTGTCGGGCCCGACCAACGTGAGCGGCTCTCCTCAGCTGTGTAGCTCCCCGGACAGTGACGTCTGGAGAGGGACAAGCATCGCCTCGCTGCGCCGCAAAGCGCTGGAGCACACAGTATCCATGAGTTTCACTTAGTGACGAGGTCCCACCGCCCAGAGCTTTTCTTTCACCCACACAGAGATCTTCTGTATTTAGTTCTTCTTCATCCAGTCCATCCAAACGGTGCGCCGGGAGAAATACAACCAGGATACTGAGAGCTGTCCGCCTGGCATTTTTCCTCCCAAATCTCAAACCAGAGGGGAAACTGAAGCTATTTGTCAGGCCTGTTGGCCTTTATCAAACTAGGACTGGTTCTGTTTAAGCTATAATTTATTATTTCGCATGTAGCCTATGACAACTATTTATTTGTCTATTTAAATGATTCTCGTTTGTTCTGTATTTATTTATTTGGCACATGCAGCCCTTTACTGCCGCAGGGCTTTCAGTGACATTTGCTTGGCGACTGACGGTTTTTGAAGACAAAATTCTGTGGATACTTTGAAACACGAGACTAGATTTGAAGATACCCCCTTTTTTTCCCACCTGCTGCACACAGCATGCAAATTCTGAAGGGCCAAAGGGGATGCACAGTGGACGTGCAGACTCAAGACACCTGGAGGTTTAAAGGAACAGGAGAGCATGAGGGATTCACCAGAAGAGAGGAGGGAACTGATCTGACAGGAATCAGGAGGATGTGGAGGAGGACTTGACTGCATGTGCTGTCCAAGGCAAAAAAAATAAGGGAAATACTATAAATTAAGACATGGAAACTGACTTAACTATAATCTGTTGTATAGGATGTTTTGTGTAGCGGAAGCACTCTTGTTCCCATTTGGTCAGTTTGTGATAACTTCTGTTTCCAAAATTATGTCTGTGCTTATTATCAAATATGACTTT
Source organism: Amniataba percoides (assembly GCA_037176925.1). Lineage (NCBI taxonomy): Eukaryota > Metazoa > Chordata > Actinopteri > Centrarchiformes > Terapontidae > Amniataba > Amniataba percoides. Next base: position 8,729,353 of record JBAJHX010000035.1, on the reverse strand, counting down.
CTTAAATGTTTGAACCATTTTGTTTCATGGACATGTTTATATCAATTAAATGTAAATGATCAAATAAAAATCATTTTCAATTATGTCACATCACGAATCAACCCTCCTTTTTTGAAACGGTCTCAGGGCTCGAGTTAAATACACAAACAGTGAAACACTGCACCAGGGGTGTAAAAGTCATGTGTTTTCAAGCAGCCCTGTGTTCAGACTGTGTTCATCAGTTCTTTTAAATGGTTTATTCATTTTACAAGTACAAAAATATTCTCCACCCAAGTGCCCAAATTTGAAGATGCATGGTTTCCACTGGACAGCAAAGAGGTGTATGCTGCATACAAAAATTGTATGCAGCTTTAAATGAATCCAACACATCCATGTATCCCTCCGCAGTGTCATCCAGGTTAAATCTATGATTCAAACTAAAATTATGAATCACCTTAAAAATTTCTGCTCAGTCTATGACATCATGCCATGATGCCATCAGACGAGTGACCTCATCTACAGTCAGTGAGGATACAAGGGTGACTTAAAAGAGCAGTAAAAATTTTATGTTCTTCAACAGGGCTTTGGTGAGAGATGCAAACCTCTGGGCAGTTGTGGATTTACTCAAGTACAATGTGCTATTCATACTTTATTTTCACATTTCGTGCAACTTCTAGTTCACGAAATTTCAGAAGGAAGTGCTGTATTTTAATTCCACTGCATTCATATGATACCTTTTGCAAACCTTTTGCAGAAAAGATGCACTGTTAAAGATGAAATCCAGGTGAGGAGTCTCCACCTCTGCCTCTGGTTGCAGGGTGCTTTGGAACAATGAAGAGCTCTTCCCTGTGTTGGCACCCTTCATATTTTATAGTTTTCTGTATAGAGCACATATATCTGTATAGTTTCTGTATAGAATCATAGAAGTCATCAAGTCAAAGACCAGATCAGCTCTCATCCAAGCTAAGAAACTAATCATCATCCAATTATGCATTTCTTTTGTAGGTGGATAAACGTCTGTTAGCTGAAGTGTAACTGTATAAGGATACATATGGGTCATCAGGGAGCATCTTCACGCAAAACACTCAATTCCCAATTAATAATTTAGGCAAGATCAGAGCTGTCAAATTCAATATGTAAAGACCAATCTCACAATTAGCAAAGGGCCAAAGGTGTTATTCTTCACTTTATGATCTTTTGGCTGAAAACACAAACAAAACCCACATGAATCCTGAAACATGATGAAAAAAAAGAAATTCTTATGCTACAAATGGTCTACTTTTCAGGTTTTTATATGACAGCTGCACCACTGAAATAATGAACACTCAGTTTGAAAAAGATCCATATATTATATATTGACAAAAAACACTGGAAACCAGGCTTTGTTCATACCATAAGTGAAGGTGGATGTAAAACCACATTATCATATTTCTTAACTGTTTTTCTTTAATGTTTAAGTTAGATTTTCTTTGCATTTCAGTCAGTCAACAAGAACGGGTCATTGAGGTGCAGCAGAGACTTTGTGTTTGAATGCATCTGTATAGCGTGTGCTTTCTTTTGTGACCTTATGATGATAGGAGACAACCCCACAGAAAAAGTGTATTTATCTTTATTTTAATCTCTAAAACTGGATAAAAAGCTACATTTATCTTCGTGATAATTAAGTACTTTGTGAAACCAATCAGTGACCAATAAGCCAACTGCAACTATTATTTTATTATACTACTACTTCACTTAATTATTTGCTATAATATATTTTCCTGTTCAACATTCAGATACGTAGTATTAAAGCAGAATGATTAGAAAACTAAGTACTCAATCAACCTTGAAGCCTAAATAATTTGTCCATCCATTTGTTAATCCAGTGCCAGTTTCCTTCTTGTGCGAACTCTTCAGGGCTTTATCTGATGTCCTCAGTCACACAGTATTTGCTTTTGAAGCTGCATCTCTCTGAATAAGATGAGTTTCCCACAGCCTTAACTCAGATGTGCTGTGTTTTATCCAAACAGCTCACAAGTTCACCTAATGGCAAAGATGAGTTTTAAAGTGATCATTTTCCACAACGTTGTCAGCAGCTGTTTAAAGTAAGTGTCTTTTGAGGGCATTTTTACATACTTCCATTTAGAGGGATAAGAGGTTACAGAGAGGATCAGCAGGTGCAACTGGAACTCAGCTGGATCTTCTGAGGTTATTTATGCTCAAAGATGACAATGTTAGTTCATCATGTGGAAACCACAACTTACCAGAATGAAGGCGATGAAGGAACAAAGATCAATTAAATGTACTCCTCATAGGTTGCATGGACAAAAGTCAAGAACTTCTGGTTGGTCATTGACAAGAACTTATTTGCCAACTTCACAAGGGTTAATTAACTTTCAGTGGTGGTGATCCTGAATGTATGCTGAAAGTTTAGCATCCAGACGTTACAAACGTACAAAGCCTCCTTTTTCTCATGCAAGAGAACAAAACTGCCATATCAAGATAATCAGCATGGGTGAAAATGTGTTTGATGGTTCAACCTATTTCTAAAATAGTCATCATCAAATTAAAGGAGAACCAATTTTACACTTCAAAGTTTACAGGTGTTGACTGCATGTGTGAAAAACGTTGTGTGAACCCTTTAGTGACTCCAGAAGGAGACATGTGTCTCTCATAAACATCCTCTGTTGATGCCACCTGAGTCAGCTTTGGCTGGTTTTGAACAATATAAGTCTGGCAAAAGAAATAAATCTGGGCTACATGCCTATTCTTGAAAAAACTTTCTGTAACTCTGGACTGGAGTGTTTATGCTACACGTCTTTTTAGTTTGTTCAAGTTACTCTTGTCTTGTTATCTTTCCCTTATAGTTGGATTTTAGGTTTTAAAGAAATATCATAAACTTTATCATTAAAGTGGGCTGGACTTGATCTGAGATCGCAGTGCTGTTAATAGTGTGTCAGATGTTAGCTTTAAATTGTGTTTTACCCCTTTGGTGCTGGTATGAATATGAGTTTTGAACTGTTAAATCAAATTGTTATTTAGTTTAGTTTATTAGTTAAGATTTTTTAAAGAATACTATATTTTACAATGAAAATTAAATAGTACATTTATCTTGCTGAAATCTCTTATTTTATCAATCTATAGAAGGGGTTTTGAGCCTCATGTTGGAAACCAAATAACCTACTGAAACTGGATAAAAATAAACATTTGACATTTGACTAATTTTAAATTTCTATTTGAGGTGCTAAAATAGAGTTCAAATAATACAGTCACCATGTTCTATACAGTATTTGCGTACAGTGTGCGTTCGTGGTGTCTGCATGTGTTTATAATCACAAAGAAGAGGCGATCGGGGAGGGAAGCTCGGGGATAGAGATTTCTGTAGTCTAGCGACAGATGTGAAATAATATTACATAAATGTAATAATTTGTTTCACTATCACCCAGGTTAATTAGTTTGTGGAAATGGGTAACCTATTTCTCATTGGGTAATTTGTCACACACTGACGAGGTAGCCAATCAGTGACCCTGCTGTTGGTGGGATCATTTCTCCCAGAATGCTGTGCAGCGAGTGTGTCGCAGAAAATGTGAGCGCGAGCCAATGTTTACCTCCTATTTATTCCACACAAATAAATGAAATCAGTCAATAAACCATCCAAGGGTGAATATGGCTCTCTCTATCCTGGATTATGAATGAGAGCTCATTAATTTTCCTGTGTGTGAGTTTGTGTATATGTGTGTGTGTGTGTGTGTGAGAGAGAGAGACAATTTGTGTGTTTGTATGCGTCTATAGGTGTGCATTATCATTTCTCCCTGTGTGTGTGTGCGTTCTTATGGTTATTTTGTTTATGTTCACAAATTTATATTTTTGTATTATAGGGAAAAATCTAAATTAAATTATGTTAATTTCTGTTTATGAATAAGCATCAGGTATCATATTGCCTCTGTATATATCTTTCATTTTTTAAAAATGTTAAAATAGCAATAATACTTCTTTTTACTTTTGTGAAATGCGCTAGAGACAAAAGGCAGTTAGCTTAGCTGCCTATAGACTGGAAACAAAGGGAACAGCTAGCTAGGTTATGCCCAAAGGTAAAAAAAATTACTATGATTTAAGGTTATTCATTAATGTGTTGCATATATATTTAATCCAAATATATATATATATATTGTTTATATAATATGTAAATTATGAGCTTTGGGGTGCTGGTAGGCAGATTTTGTTACATTTAAACTGAGCCAGGCTACCTGCTTCCACCCATTTCCAGGCTTTATGCTATGCTAAGATAAGCTGTTGGCTCTAATGTCATTCACCATACAAAACATGACAACAGAAGGCTATCTGAACTCTTTGCAAGAAATTAAGCAATGTAGCTAATATGAGGCTGGTCAGCATTAATGCTAAGTCCTACCTACTGGGTATCTTCTAAAGTCACTGTTTCTACCCTTCTTCCATCGCAGCTGACGTGTTCATGTGGAGTCTTTCCACACATCTCAAGCTATTAGCCACTTAGCTTAGCATAAAGGGATCTGTTTACAGAGAATAGAGAAACATGTACCAAAACTGCTTCAGTGTACACATGAGCATTGTTTTGAGACAGACTTAACAGTTTTTTGTTTTAACGCTGACCGAATCCAGGAGACGATATTTCATTTTCTGCTCTGTCTGTCCAAAATCAACCTCTCAGAAAAAGATAAACTTGATCTCTGAAATCAGTTGGGGCCACACATCCGATCATTGCTGATAGAAAAAAAATCACATCTTTCAGGTTTTTAGGTAGATGTACGCCGGTGGCTTCACATCCACGTTGCAAATCCAAATTCATGCGAAGTTTAATTTTAGTTGACAGGCAGAGTGTAGGAGTGCCTTGGTGATTGTTATGCCAGATGGCGGCGAGAAAATTCCATTTGAAGGTTTTATTAATTTTCGTTAAAATGGAGAGGTTCGCCGATGCTGTCTTTGCTCTCTCGCTGACGAGGCTGACTGACATCTCGCTGCTCCCTCCATTTGTCATTGTTTGAAAAGGTCTTAATTGTATTACATGCAAATGAAGAGATTTGATTTTTGCCCATTATCTATTCATAAGAGAAAATGAACAGAACATTAGTGGGTCACCAAATGAGGGAGGGGCAGGGGGGGGGGGACAAAGGGAAGGAGGGGGGAGAGACAGGCAGTGATGATCAGTTAGACAGAGAGGAAGATGAGACAGAGGAAAAGAGAACTGGCAGCTTTACTTTACTGAGCTGTATGTCATCTAACTTTTGGGTCTGCACAAAAATAATCCCTCCATCCCCGTGTGAAGTGTGAGCGTCTGCATGTGTGTATGTAATAGGTCAAGGCCGATAATTAACCTATGATGACTGAAACACAGCAATTACAGTCATACTCATGTGACAAATCAAAGTGACAAGCTTGAATACACTCAGGCGTCCTCTCTGGTCAGCTTTAGACCATGATCCTCTGGGTTATGTGCCATATATAGTCTAATTAGATCTACATACACTTTGTTTTAATTAGGTCTTATGGCATAAGTGCCACCATACAAGTTTAAGTGGCCACTTAAAAAGACGACAAAACAATATGGTCTGAGGCCAGTTTTCATTTGAACTACTTTCTACTAAAAGAAAGGTCAGAACTGCCGGCAGTGACATCTCTGGATTATCTGGAAAAACTGGGACAGTTATTCTCTTATACTACTTGGTGTTGAATGGGAATAAAAAAGAAATAAATAAAAAGCCAATCCATCTCCTTAGTTTGAGGGTGGAGGCAAACTTCTCAGAGACACATTTCAGAACTTGAATATGTAAGTTTTAGTTGTGTTTATCTGGTCATGTGGTCAGATTCAATTCAGTAGGCCCAAATATGCTTTAGGCGGTCTCTATACAAAAAACACAGGAATCAGGATGAACATATTCATTTGTTTCCAGGACCAAAGATCTGATAAACATGCCCACTTCACAAAGAGACTGGCCAGATGTGGGTGGGTTTCTTAGTTATTCTGTACACAGTTACCTCCATCATTGTGCATTTGTGCCGTTATGCCCATTTGAACAACTATTCTGTATCTGAAGTTTTTCGCCCCAAATTGTAGCCATACAGAAGATGTACATACAATGTTGCATTTTGACATAGTCGGACGAGATGTCATATGTCATGTCAGAGCTCAAGTAAAGGTCTCCCTCCAGAATCTGTTTCCTTGCTGCACTGAGGCAATTTTTACTGAAAAGATAAGGCCAGTGATATATGTGGTTTTCTCATTTAAAAGCTCCATTGAAAAGACCAAAAACATCAATCACATGATCATTCTAACAAGATTAGTCTGTTTAGTCTATACAGCTCATCATAGAGCTCCATTGTTGACTGGAAGTTGCTACACTGTTGCACGTGGTGATTTCTTGTAACTACTGTAAACATTAACTAATACACCCAATGTGAATAATCCAAGATTGAAAATATTCTCCAACAAATTCACTATTTACTGCAGTTTGAGTCATTTTTGTTAAAAACTGACATTTGTTTTAGAATTTTTCTTAAAAAAATATTGAGTGTGTTTGGCAGGATGTGCAATATATTTGTGGTAATATAAAAATATGGGTAGGCCATATCTTTGTGAAGAAACAAAAATCATGAACGAATCCTGTACATCAGCAGCTGTGGACTTACTGAAGGTGCTGCCCTGCGTGCCGAGGTCTGAGTGCAGACCCCATGTGAGGCGGAGGCCACAGTAGGTAAAGCAGAACACAGTGAAAGCCTGATGAAGAGGGACAGTGAAGTGTGTTGGTCAAGAATGAGAGTCTCTTTTCTACAAGACCCCTCTGAACAGCAAGGCAGGGAGCCTGTTATTGAATACTGCTGTTGGCCCATTGTTAAATTACATCTTAATTCCTTTTCCATCATCATAACCATTTGTTTTCCTTACAGGGAGGAGGCAGGGGGATGAGATCAGGTGCTAAAGCAAGAGGAAGAGGAGGCAGGCAGACTCCTTTCTTTGCTTTGATTCTGGTCTTTAGTGCTGTGAGTGTTTTGGTGGCCATCGCATCATGACTTCACCTCTTAGCTGATTTCTGCCATTGGTCATATTTGACACCTCGTCTACACCAGAGCGAGGCCGCTGCACTCAGGAACCACTTAGCTTTTCTCTCCCATTCCTTCTTGGTGAACTCCTGAATCTCAGCCTCACCTGCCTTTGTGATTCTCACCTGTTTTTTCCTTTTTTTAATAAACTCTCTTTATCTTTTCTCTCATCTGCCCTATAATGCGTTTCACTCTCCCACCTTATTTCTTGGCGCCATCCCAGTCTTATTCACCAACACTGCCATCCCTAAAGCCATGCGAGTCATGTGGCTCTAGAGATAGCAATGATGGTTGGTCCACTGCTTTGTCCAGACCTAAATTCCTCAACAGCAATGTGAGGGATTGAGACTTGACCTTCATTGTGTCCAAAGGAATCCTAATGATTTTTAAGATCTTCTGACTTTTCATCTATAGCACCATCATTATGTCCAAATTTGAATTTTTCCAACAATTTTGTTTTTTCTATGAAATACCTGCTAATTTGTAGTGGTTAGCATGCCACCACACAACCAAGATTGTGAGCAAACATTAACATACTGACAATTTATCTCAAAGCACCAAAGCTGCTGAGCTCCTCGCGTGGCTGTTGCTTTTGTATTTGCATTGCATTTCTTTGCATCCTTTGAATTAATTAAATACTGGCTCAAAGTCAAGTGTGCATATTTGACCCATTCACTCAGCTATCTGACGGATAGCTAAACAAACAGAGCGTCACCCATCCCCAAATCTAAAAACCCATTCACTCCACCTCAACCAATCCCTCTCCCTAACCCTCCTCTTTTCTCTAGCTGCCCTTGAGCTTTTCTATTACCGCATGGAAAGCACCTCGCAGCCCCTGACAAGCGCGGCGGATCGACACTAAATCAGAAATCAGTGCCAGCCGCAGATCTGAGCCACCATGAAGGTCACAGGCCCTACACTGCGTGTCGTCTCAATCGGGGGAGCAGGAGTAGACACAGCTAGGGTGATGTGTGACTGTGTGTGTGTGTGTCTTGTGTGTGTGTGTCTGTGTGTTAACAGGGGAGACACCGAGAGGAGGCGAATGCAGAGAGGGGGAAAAGGACATGGGAGGGAGAGCAGGTCAACATCACAAGAAGGAGGGAAGAAATGAGGGGGAGTAAGAAAAACTGTGGACAGAGAGGGATGATGATATTACACAATACAATCAAACAAATGATTTGATTTTGTCTTTCAGTCATTTTATATAATTTGAATACATGCAAAGGGAAACACTTGGCCACACTACTTGGTTTCACTGGAGGTTTGAATCGGCCTCGGATCTCATGGGATTGTTACACACTGCCATCTAGTTGTAAAAAGAAGAATGACACCAACTAACATTAAATTTCCCCTCCACTAAGAAAAAAATGTGCTGTGTCTTCACCTGGATGATTGAGCTTCACTGTGCTGAGCGATAGATGTGCAGAGTTTGACACCAGAGGGCTGTTTTCCCTTTCATCTGCTCGAGGAAGAAAGTTTCTCTGCTCTCAGGTCAAATCTGTGCACGTACAAGCAGAAGCTGAGGACATCACTGCTAGTCTGAAAGACAATCATGGTCCGGTGTACATGTATACATAAATACAACATACACAAGTGTCATGTGGAGATGTGAATCTTCCAGTGCACATAGGTGGAAAACTGATCGTTTTTCCTATGTAATTGTGATCATTTGGGCTGCTTTTTGTGCAATTTCTTTGGTTTCTTCAACTTTATTAAGTTTATTTGAATTAATTTCATTTGTAAAGACACCATGTGCAATATTAAAGATAAATGTTGCAATTTGATGTATCATATCAGAGTCATCTTGAAGCAAATTTACTACTGAAGTCTCTCTGCAAGTCTAAAAAAAGCACAGTGACAGAACAGCACTACAAATGAAACAATAATACAAATAATTCAGTAGGTTTGGCCTGACACCCAGTGAGCTTATTATCATCTAAACCATTTCAGGCTATTAGACTGAAGCTTTTTTCTTTTTAAATTATTATTTGTTCACAGTTCTGTGATAAAACAAACAAACAAACAAAAAAAAAACTTTAAAGGCTTTTATCTGTTCATACCATTGACTGTATATAGATATTTATACACAGTCTATGGGTTGAATAAGTGTATATTTTCCACTTTTGATGTAAAATTATCCAAAAGAGGTTTCTAACTTTGTGTAATGCTGGAAAAATAACAAAAGTGGGCTGCCTTTAGGTTGTCAAAACCATAGACTGCATGTAAATATTCATATTGTAAGATATAAAGTATATGTAAAAATATACATATATGAAGTATACACAGAAAAAATAACAACATACAATGAAGCGATAATGAATGAATAAATAAATTCAATAGCATACAATAAATATGTGAAAAACTTCTCAGATCCACTTTTATAATGAAACATCTGCTGTTGCACTCACTTCCCGTATTTGTCGGCCTGAGTAAACGTGTCCAACCAAAGCTTCCGTAGTTCGAGTCACATGAATGGTTTGTTGTGGTCTCCGCCGATGATGCGTCTAAAACTGCACTAAGCTAGCACACACTTCTGCATTTACACCCTGACATTTGTCCCATTTTGTTCGACATTATCCGGCCTTCAGACGGCGAAGAGTTTACATCAGAAAGTGTCGATAAACAGGAGATATTTGAGGATATTTGAGGAGGCGTCTCTGTCTGCGCTGATGGTGACATTGAACGCTTCTAGCTAGCTCGCTGTTTAAACACCATACTGCGTTAGCTGTGTGTAATGTGGTGTTTATTTAAGTGAAATGCTGTAAACTGGCTTCATCCTCTGTGTGTTCAGGTAAAGAAAACCTCTGATGATGCTGCGGTGGATCCTCGGTGGTCGAGACGCTCCGGGCTCAGTGGAGGTGAGATAATAAAGATGTAAAATCATCAGCTTTAATGATATTTCACTGTCACATCAGTCTGTCCTGATTATTAACACTGTGTTATTATCCCATGATTGACCTTTATGTGATTTGTGGTTATACTGCTTGGACTAGTACTCCTCTAATCTCTATAATCCACTACATAAAGTATTGTAAGATTAGAGGCCAGTGGTGGAAAAGTAACTTTACATTTTCAGAGGTTCTTTATATTCTTTATAAGATGTATGTTACTTCATAATTCAGGTCCACAACATTTATCTTGGAAATAGAGTTCTTTTTACCTCTTTGCATTTGTCTGACAGATATCGTGGATGAAGACTTTAAAAAGCTAGAATGAGAAGATAAAATATATACCATACCAAAGACTATTTATAAAGAATACTTTATTGTAATATATACTCTTTATATGTAGCTGTAGTTTTACAGTACATTAGACCCTCTGATCATTTGATGAGTTAAATGATCTACAGCTGCAACCGTTTAGGTGACTAACTATTTTGATGTTTGATTAATCATTCTGGGTCATGTTTTAAGAAAAAAATGTCAAAGTTCTCTAATTTTGGCTTCTCAAATGTGAATATTTTTCTGATTTCTTTTGTCCTTTATGACAGGAAACTGAACATCTTTGTAGATAAGTAAGAAATTTGTGTCAGCTTGGGATTTGGGAAACAGTGAGCACAGTTTTTCACCATTTTCTGACTTTTTATGGACCAAAAAAGTAACTAATTAGCTGAAAATGATCGACTTTCACAGAGCCAAGGGCATAAGCAATTTTTGATTTTTGCAATGCAGTATTTTACAGATTCCATCTTTATCACTGAATCCCACAACTCCTTCCATGTTTCTTGCAGGAAAAAGTCCTGACTTTCAGCAGAATTAAGTATTAAAATTAAACCTATACAGAAGGAAACTTGTGACAGATGTATTACTAAACACGACTTTATTAGGGATTAGAAAGAAGTAAAAAACAAGGTCTGCTACACAAATTATACAAATGTTTATCTGCGATGCAGATGTTTCTCTATTGTGAAATAGTGGATGTTTTGACCTCTGTGGGGAGCAAACAAGAAATCATCATCGACATCTGAAGCAGACTTTCTTTTTTTCTTTTATTAGGATGATCATATATTTTTAAAGTAAAAGATTGTGATCCGAAAAGCAGCTGAAGCTGTCATGAGTATGGTGCGATAAAAAGTTCCATATTTCCCTCTGAAATGTAGTGATGCTGAAGTATAAATAAAGTCCCTCTGAAAAAGTGCTAAGAATGAGTTACTTTCCACCCCTGTCTGCCTCTGCTCTACACCCAGCAGCCCAGCCACCGTCTACGTCTGCACCCCGGCCTGTTTGTCTCACTCTTTTCCCTCTTATATCTGCAGAAAAGCCCCGTGTTGTGCATTGGAGAGGAACAGCCCAAAAACTGGTTCACTGAGCTGCAGGTGCTGAAAGGACATTTTGACATTGTTCGATTTCTGGTGCAGATTGATGACTTCAGGTAAGCAGACCACAAATGCACCCCCCCCCCATCCCCACTCCACTCTTTCTTTTTTTCCCCCTCTCTCTCTCTTTCTCTCCCCTTCTAACCTCTCTCCTCTCTACCCTTGACTGGCCTCTATCCCTCTGTGATTGACAGGAGATCCTCACCTACAGCAAACTTACAGAGCATGACAAGAGCCCAATCATCACCACCGAGCGATTGTGTGTGCACAGTACAGTAGAAACCAAAGCCTTTTAACGCTGTCCGTACACACATGCTTGCACACGTATAAAGGTCCTGCACCTGCTCTCCCCTCCGCGCCGCATTGTGGAAGCATGCTGCACACTGGCATGGTACAGTGGGTCTGCATAAGTGCTCAGATTGGGATTTATAACACAACTAAATGTGTGTGTGTGTGTGTGTGTGTGTGTGTGTGTGTGTGTGTGTGTGTGTGTGTGTGTGTCTGGAGGTGGGGGTTGCTTCACGCCTGGTCTCCTCCAGTAATAACCCCCTCCTCTG
>JBAJHX010000035.1:8697349-8709718 GCA_037176925.1 Amniataba percoides | reverse complement strand
CCTGTAAAGAGCTCTCTGTGCCTTTGGTTAATACTGTAATGTGCGTTTTCTGGATAAACACAAGCGCACACACACACACACACACACACACATTCACACACACACAGTATTCAAACAGCAACATGTCCTCCCGCTTCACTTGATACACTTGATAAAATGACTTGTTTTCACCAAAGCAGCTCAGTAATTTATGGATGACTGCTAATTTAACCGTAAAACCACATTTTAATGTCTAATCAAATTGTTTCTCTTAAATAATACCAAAGGGCTGATTAGTGTGCTGATAGAGCTCCACAACAATGCTTCACCTTCATGTATTCAAATTCAAGAGAAGTGCTTTAAAAGATCCACAGATGCATTAACCAAGGGATAACACTGGTATAATCCTCACATATTAGTGTATAAAAACCAACTCTGATGAATTCTTGTATAATCACAGTTGGGTAATGACCAATTACCTGTGGATCTGCTCTGACAAATGATGTACCATTACACAAATGTTACTGGATACTGTAACACTGCCTTGTAGCCACCAGAGGGCAGACACATCATACAAATCACATGATCTGTCTTTTTCTTTCTCTATTTCTCTTATTCCAAGAACTTTGAAAATCAAGTGCAGCTAGATTTCTCCCAGGGGAGAGCCAAATGACCGGCGCTGCAGCTGTTGTATTATTATTATTTTTTCTTTCCACTAGCTGGATCCAGACGTGGGTCTGGTGCTCCTTCATACATCTGTCGGGCCGCTGGGGAGGTCCAGCACAGCTACAGTGGGATTTTAAAGACGTGTGCACAACAGTCAGTGTAGCTTCACACACAACGCTTAATACTTACATTGTTCAGACACTGGCAAGTCAGATTGTTATTTGGGTGCAAACGTCTACAGTGAGTGTCACAAAGCTTTGCGTGTAACATCTGATATTTTGATATCGCTTGATCGAAGTATCGCCGCTAACTCACGACGGCTCTCGCACAGTGCAGCTCTGCCTCGTTTCTTCTGACGCACTGACAAAGGTCCCCACTGCCTTCACGAAAGACAATGATGTAGAGGAAGTTACCGTAACAACAGAGTTCGTTTTCTTTTACAGGGTGAGATATTTCACCAACTGTTAAGTCGCTACATGATCTTTAAATTCAGCAATCGCCACAAGCGCGGCAGGTTTCTGGTGTGTTACACTGTATGGTACAGATTGTCGGGGTGAGCCGTGAGGTCCACGCAGTTTCATAGAGGTGCTATTAGGAATACTTAACAGGGCCATAAAGCAGCAACAGAGAGTGGACGGGGCCCTCAAATGACAACCTGTTCTCCCCTGGCAGAACATTACCTCCACCTAGAACCACACAAGAAAAGAGGCTGTGATTTGAGTTTGGAGAAGAGTCTCAGAGTTCAGAGTCAGTGATGTCTGCTCTCAGAGTCCCCGACTGCCCGGGGGATTTTCCCACCGGCGCGTCTGTGGCGCTGCCTGGGAGGGCACGGAGCTTCGTCAAATCACAGCTGAAGAGGCTTTATTGTTCAACTACCGGGCCGCATTCGGCTGTCCTGCCCTGCTCGGAGCAATGGCTGAGAGGAGGCGACGGGGAGCTGGTCAAGAAGGAGGAGGACGCAGGCTCTTACACTTCATCTCGTCCAAGGTCTTCCAGTACTTGTAATTCTCCGATAGGTGCTCCATGAGACCAGGCAGGCAGGCGAAGGCTAAGAGGAGACACACAACAAGGTTCAGTTGGGGCGAAGACAAAAAGAAATACAGACACAGATTTGGCGAGCAGATTGGATTTGATAGGTTAGTCGTTTTTTCAAGTCTGATGCTCATGTGATGGCATGAATGTGTTTCTGTTTGCTGTAACCCTTACGTCTGTTCACGCAGGTCGTGAGTAGATCCCTAAGACACTCCTCAGTCTTTGTAAAAATGTGTTGAACGCATATTTGCGCATCTTTTGCAAAAAGTTCAGCTTATTAACGTGAAGCTTCCGCAGTCTGACTTACATCAAATGAGTCTTCAAAATCAAATGTTCTTTTCAGCGTGAATCATCGTCTCCTTCAGTGTGAAAACATGGGAGAAACAAAAGGAGGGAACTTTGTAGGGCTGATTACTTGATTCTCTTGGGTAGTCTGATGATTATTTTGTTACTTAATAAAGTTTAAAAGAATTGCTCTTCACAGTTTCTTGGAATTCAAGTTGATGACTTAAAATTTAAGTAGTGTAAATGTAAGTATTTTCTATCAAGAAGTTTCTGATTAATTTTCTTTGGATTAACTAGTCAAGGAATATTTTAAAAGGTCCTCAGTTCCACAATTTTATACCCCAAAAAAACTGTCTCTTGATTCAACTAACGCTGACTGTTGAAGCCTTGTATTAACCTCAGCTGATTTTTGTTTTAAACAACCAGTAGCTGGTATCTTTGTTTTGAGGCTTCTGTAAAAATAAAAAAAAAAATCTTCAGGCATTTAGTATTAAACACAAACAACCACAGTAAAAAGTCAACCAACCACACACACACACACACACACACACACCTGCTGTCAGACACTTCCCGTTATCATTCCCTAAGCTATTAGGCAGGAAGATGTGTGTTTGTATGAGGGTGTGTGTGTGTGTGTAGTTCATGTACAGTGTCCAATGTTATGTACACTCTGCAACGTTGCTCCCACATAAAAGAACTGCTGTGGTCAAAGGTCTCTCTCTCTCTCTTCCTCTTTCTCTCCATCCCTTGCACACACACAGCTTTCGGTCTGCAGAGTGTGTGTTCTCAGTGCACGACCCCCCCAGAGTGTGTTGTTTACGTCCTCTTTTCCGGTTCGTAGATGACTCGCTCTGCATCTGTGGAACTAGCGATGACCCCCTCGGCGACCCGATAGTGACCCTGGTGAATTGAAAGCGGCCGCATGTGCGCTTTTGTGTTTATGTGCAAGTCAAGTTCTGCTCCACTGCTCGTCCCTCCCCAAACCAAGCCATCGCAAACCCCCATCCCCTCTACTATTTTCCCAACTTCCCCTCCCCTGACGCCCTCGCAGTTTCTCTCCGTCCCACTGGCATTTGGAATCTTTCCGTGACATCAGAGCCCTGTTGACAGTAAACAAGTTCCCTCTTGGGGAGACTAAACTAAAAGGGAAAATCAGTGGGAATGGGGAGCAATAAGCACCGTACTACCCCATCCCACTTCTCTTGACTCCTCCCTCTCATCCCTTTCCTGTAATTTCCTATCCTGGAATCAGCCAAGAAAAATGAAGAAATCATCAAAGGCGGCGATGGAGGGATGAATGTACGAGGTTCTGTTTTCTCCTGATAGTCTGGCTGAGACGCCGTTTTGTTTCATTCATTCTATTTCAAATCGCTGAGCAAATTGGAAATGTGGTTAGTAATGCAGAGGCCTGGAACCAGGCTAGTTTAGTTTCTTCACACTCTCACTGTGTGTTTCTAGGGATCCATGTTTTCATCAGTTGTTGATTACCAACAGTGGAAGTAAATTTGACAGCTGATTGATCTGTCAGTCAAGACTAAAATATCTCAGCACCCATTAGATGGATGCCGTCAGTACAGTCAACACACTATGAATATGACATTTTTAGTTTTTAGTGAAATGTCTTGAGAAGTATTGGATGGATTGTCACTTTTCATGTAGAGCCACAACTATATAACATTTTTTCACTTTTTTCTGGGAATCATCTGACAACTATTGGATGGATTTCCATTGAATTCTGAAAGACATGTTTGTCCATTTCAGTATGAATTACAGTGACTCTTACGATAACTTTTACAATACATTAACATTTTGCAATATTTAATCTGTCCAAAACGTTAGCTCATGAGAAAATTCCTGCAAAACTAATGACACTTACATCAGCCTTAGATATACTTTTTGTGTTCTAACATTGCTGGTGAGTGTGGTGAAAATGACTGGCATGGTAAACTTTGTGAACATGTGGTGTATGCATTTAGCCTGAAGCACCACTGCTGAATTGATTCTGAACTGATTCTTAGTCCTGGTTCTCTGTGTATGCCTATTATGTATGTTTAAACAATAGAAATGATGCAAGCTGTTAACAAGCTTTCTGGTTGTCATCAGGTTTGTAGTATGAAGGGTTGGATGGTATCAGAGCAAACTTATCCTACTTATTAGCTTTTACTGGAGCTTTCCACTGCATCTACATCTTTGTGAGTGATCTGAATAAACTCAACATTTTTTAGGGAGGACTGAAAATTGGTTAAAAGCTAATCAAAAAGCATGGAAGTGTAACTTGAGTTGAGTTTTTTTCGTGTTGTTCTCAAGGCCAAGAATGAACATTCATGCTTCATTGTGGATTAATTTACTAACCAGAGAACAAAAGAGCTCGGAATAAAACAATAATCATCGAGAGGGAGAGAAGGAAGTGAGAATATGTAACAATTTAACAATTTAATTCTAAGTGGACTTGAGTCAAGACTTTAAACATGTGGCAGGGCATGTAAAAGCTGGTGAGGAAGCTCCACCAAGCCAATTACTTTAAGTACTTTGAAAGTAAACATCTAATCTTGTAAAGCAGTCTGTCTGACTCATAAACTATGACTTGTGACCTTTAACCAACTTACTCTATAGTAAATAAGCACAGGGCTTTATTTTAGGAACACACTAGCCCACTTGGAATTAAAGTGGAAAAGGAAATGTCTATGCACGCCGCACACAACACAAAAGCAGAACATATGCAGCCAAAGAGCCCATGCACAACACACAACAGTCACTACTGTTCTCACCATCCCAGGCGTCAAACATGTCTGTGATGAAGTAATCAATGAAGGAGATCTGAGATTTGGGCACGCTGCAGGTGTTCCTGTCAAACACTGGCATCACCACCGGCAGCCCTTGTCTCTTCTCCTCGTCCGTCTGCGGAGCAAACACACACACACAGATCATGATGAAACGAAAACAGTGAGGGCAAATGCGGGCTCAACCTAAACGAGAGGCCATAAATGTGGTGAATTATGCAAAGCGACACAATGAAAATGATTACTTGGGTCCCTTGATGGACACTTTGAAATTGACAAAACACTATCATCAGTATTATCATTATTATTTATTGAGAAACACACGCCTGCCTTCTTTTGAAGATGCAGTATTGTTCTCAGGTTTTAACTGCATTGTTCTAATAAACCGAGCATTAGTTACTGCCCCCGCACCTGTGCAAAGTACTCCTCAGAGATCCGCCCGGCCCACTCGATGCAGAGCTCGAGCGGCCTGCAGGGGTTTGCCACATCTGCACACTTGATCAGCATCCTCTTTATCAGCAGACGGTTCTCTGGAGAGTTCCTGATGTTGGCCTGGCTGTCACAGTCATTGTTCACACTCTGCGGGAAAGACATGAAACGATTAAACACATGCACACACAGTCCTCTCAGTTACACCTTTTACAAGTCTGTAAGCTTCTGTACAATTGACTGTAAATAACTATGTAATTTTGCACACAGACAGAGCACACTTACACTTGTGCTGGTCTCTTCTATGGCAGCCATTGGCTTGTTGATGCTGTTGACGAACTTGCTGACATGCTCAAAGTGTCTGGTCATCTCTGTGGCCAGCACCATGTCAATAATTGACTGTCGGAGCGTTCGGAACTGATTCCTGCCACCAGCGAAGGGGCAGAGGGGACAAAGTTAACATCTGAATCTGTCCAATACACTTAACTATAACATCACATACTGTTATTCCATGAATGCATGGTTGTTTCTTTGGTCATCTTCTAACTACTGAGCAAAGATCCTGGTAATAACACCACGAGCCGACTCTACCGACCTGTCTGTGTTCTTGAAGATGTTGCTCTTGCCGTCTCGCACAGTGAGCTGGAAGGCGAGGGCTGCGTGATGGCTCTCCAACACGGCCGTGTCGTTGTAGAGAATCGCCAGTTCGCTGCTGGCATTGCACAAAAAGGAGTTGGTCCTGCCCGGGTGGTCCACATCGTGCACTGTGGCTGCGATCAGCGCTGCCACCTCATCCAGCTGGTCCAGACTGCTCTGAATAAAACAGCAGAGGCACACAGCGATGTCAGTACTGGACTGCACTGCACATACACACAGAAAATATTTTTATTTGTATAAGCATAGTGTTAATAAATCAGTCTGTATGATGGATGATCATAAACACAAATAAACACTATTTTATCTTTTGAGATTGAGCTGTTTTAGAGGACGTTGTCAAAAAAGGGTTCAACGAAGAGCCAGCGTACACCGGCCAGCACATGTAGGGGATGTTACATCTTTGACATTTTGCAGCAGCCTTCTGCAACTTTGCCATCTTGGCTGTCATTCAAACATGTTGTAACTGATGTAACAACTGTTGTAAAATCACATTTACTGTTTTCCAAACAAGTCCAGTCAGCAAAAGTCAAAGCACAGGGAGCTATTTTTGTTCATTTTGGTGCCTTAGTGCCTCTTTAGTGTGAATAATTTAGATTTTTGGGTTATGTAAGCAATGTTTTGCATGTGTTTTATTGGATAATACAAGGCGAGTCTAGTCATTTTCATTTATTTGGACCAAATCACCCATCTGCCTCAAAGGGTTTTATAATTTGTGCCGCATTTATGCTCTATCCTCAGACCCTTGACTGGGGCAAGGAAAAACTCTGCAAAGAAAAACCTTTAAGAGGGGGGTCAAATGGAAAGAAACCACAAGAGGAACAACAGACAAAGGATCCCTCTTACATATACACTAAATATCATATAATTCAAACAGAATTTCTTTCTTTCTTTCTTTCTTTCTTTTTACCACAACCATATACTTGGTTATGTGTCTTCTTCATTATATATTCCACTGAAAGCCAAGGAAGCTATGAAATGTGTTATATGTTTAACATTATTGGTAGCATTAAATCTTGAAAGACATTCGAGACATTAATATTAATGTATGTTTATGCCAATGTTAAACTTGTGTATCATACATTATCTGGTTCATTCACCAGCTGCTTGGCTAACGGCTACCGACTAGTAAGATCCAATTATATACTGCTCTGCTCACCATCATGGCAACACTGTTTCCTGCTGCAGCTAACTTCACTTTATGTGGTTTTGGTATAGTTAATTCAACGTACATTTGATTTACTTCACTCCACACTTCTGGCTTTGATGCTACGGATGCAAGGTCTTTTTTTTCTTCAGCTGCCAATACTATCGATTATAAATGCAACATTTTTGCCACAAACCAGTTTCATTTACTTGAGTGCAATTTATTCAAATTCAAAGCTATTTTTCTATTTAACTATTATGGTACTTTGACACTTCTGACTTTATTTGTAACAATTTTTTTCTCAGTGCAGTTTAGACTCACATTTTATATTGGTAAAATTAGTTTCTATCTTAGTTTTTCATTCTTCACTTGTATTTAGACAATGTTCATAATGTTTATAATATTATAGTTTTCAAAGGTTCCTTGTTTGTGCATTTCTTCTGGTTTGCTGTGATGTTTGAATTTTCCTGTGTGGGATTTTTTTTTTTGCAGTTTTTTAGTTTTCCCAACAGAACTCTGAGAGAGGCCCCTCAAAGAGCCTCCTCAGCCACATCTCTCTGTAT
Organism: Amniataba percoides; assembly: GCA_037176925.1. NCBI lineage: Eukaryota > Metazoa > Chordata > Actinopteri > Centrarchiformes > Terapontidae > Amniataba > Amniataba percoides. The sequence goes on along the minus strand of JBAJHX010000035.1, from coordinate 8,702,183 downwards.
GAGCAAGTAAGTGTCTCTGAAAGAAAAACATTTCCTGTGTGACTTAAAGAGGCCACAGATGTATTACGCAATATTTGCCAATGTATGTATGTCGACCGTTCAAAATGTGTTTTTCTTCTAACTTTGACTCTTTCTTTGCGTAGGAAGTAGGCAGTGGCGTGCAGCACGTCCGCAGCGTGCGTGGAGTTGTGGTAGGAGTTGGACGAGTGGTAGCTGGCCTCGATGAGCTGCAGCCAGGAGCGCAGCGTGGCCTCGGAGCAGTTGAGGAACTCGCACACACCGAAACTTGTGAAGATCTTCAGCCCAAGGTAAGTCAGCGGTCTAAAGAGGAGAGAGCGCACAAAGCGAGCAGAGTGAACGTGTTCATGTGAGGATACAGCCACGAAAGGGTTAGCTTAACTTAGCAGGAACCTGTCTTTTTTAAAATTTAATTCATACCAAGACTAGTGTGCAAAAACTGTCTTTGTGCGTTCTTTTTTTCACTGTTGCCTGGTAACCCTTTTTCTTTATTATGTTCATTTTATTACCATCAACATGTTTTCTTTACCATTCACAAGAAACACAGATTTTTTTCTAAAGGTAATAAAATATAAACAGACTATTCTGAGGGTGCAAAAGAAGTGAAATGTAGAAATAAATAACATAACTGTCGGCATCATAACTAATGAAATGATTACCATGCAGTGAGCAATACATCGCCTTTTCTGAGGCTAAGAAATTGGCAGTCTCTCTCCTCACTTTGGCTGCCTCGGTTCAGTTTCCACCGTCCTCGTACCTCTTGTGTGTAGCTGCCTCCAGCTCCAGGATGTTGAACTCCCAGCACTCCTCATCATTCAGCATCTCGGCGATGGGTGGAGGGACGTCATTCAGAGTGACTGGGATAGCCAGCTGGCTCTGGCTCATATCTAGCAGATAGACAGACACGTGCACACACACACACACACACACACACACAAACACACACACACACACACAAGTTCACAGTGATTTGACCATAAAAGGGGCAAATGGAGAGGGAGCTCTGTGTGGGATTTGACGGATAAATAATAAATGGCTGTACCAATCTTGGCTCTCTGATATCTATACACATGTGCAAACATGCTGGTTAAGTGTCTTGCTTTGTACATCTGGCCCTCTGAGACCATGGTTTGAAAGACGGCGTGTGATAACCCCATTAAAGAATTGTCTGAGAGCTGAAGTAACTATGAGATATGGATACTGTCTTCTGTTCGATGAAAGAGAGGACAATTTCTCAGAAAACAGGCAGATTTAGATCTTCTCTCAGTTAAGTGCCCCTGTGACTTTAATCATTACAGAGCGGTTACATAATAAACTCAGAAGGAATAATTCACACTCCAGAAGTCCACGAGAACATTGCGACGCTTTTCATCATGACAATAACAACCTTAAACGTAATATTTATTCATGAGAATCACTCCAGGCAGCAGACCTTATGTTCCATATTCTGCGTGATGATGAAGGCCGCGGGCCTTCTGTCCTCCTACCTGCTCTTAACTCATTAACATGAACTCAACACTGTTCCTCTAAGTCATTTTTAAGAGCGTGAACCTGCGAAGAAAGGCAATCATTGTCAAAGCGCTGCCAATGTATCTGGCCTGTTAAAAAAGGGGATCTTTTTTTCATCTTTTACTAATTGCCCGAGTCCTCATTTCATGTTTTTTTCTATCACATAAATCGCCAGTTCAGTGCAATTATGAGTTATGATTCTGTTTTGTTTTAAGATTTGATGCACCATCAGTCACGGTGGGTCATCGACCGTGTTACAGGACCGAATACATGACTCACTATTGAAAACATGCCACTTTTCAAAAGTCCACATTGTGTCCCTTTCTATTTCTGTTATGTTTGGCATCAAAGGGGTGATTCTTCCATCTCAGTTCACCGAGAATCGAAGTAACAAAACTGTTCTGTGGCTCAGTGGCTGATGTGACAAATGCCAGAAAACCTGGAAACGCGTTAGTGTGGATGTACTGTAAAAACACACCCTCATTTAATTCTCAACATCATTTAATTCTCAGCATATCTCAACCTGAGCAGATATCTAATTGTCTGGAAATACTCATGAGGGAGTGCAGGGCCTTTAAGAGGTCATTTTATGGTGTTACTATGATCGCATTCATATGATTATATTGAGTCATGATCATGGATATCTGATAATTCAGCTTACTTTTGCAGAAGACATATTCGTTCCCAGAGAGTCTCCGTAGCCCATCCTGGAGAGAACAAACAACAGCAAGAGGAAATACTCTAATTAATAGTAGAAAAAACATTAAACAAGTGTAATGGAAATATATAATTCACAGACACACGCATGTACATATATATATATATATATATATATATATATATATATATATATATATATATATGTGTACACACACACACAAACACATATATGTGTACACACACAGCAATGGCACAGAGGAAGAAGATGCATCTGGTTTTGGATATGTATACTTGTTTTTTTTGGGACTTGTTGAAAGTAATAATAATGAAAAGAAATCATGCCTAGAAAATGTGTAATTTGCTGTTATCCTTGCTGGGCATTTCTGCACTTGACTGCTGGAGCTCAAAACTTAAAATCAGTCACTCACCCCATAGTTGGTCTTATTCATCCAAATTTAAAATAAATAAATAAATAAATAAAGACTCTGTTGGCACTTTGAAATACAGATTCAGTTTGATTTTGGAAGCCAAAGATAACTTGTTTCAACAAGAATGCATGTTCAATTTCATATGCATGAGGTAAGAACATTTTTACAATGTGATTAAAGAAGATAATTCCTAACCTGTCCTTATAAAGAGTTTCAAGCATGTCTACGTATAAATGAACTCAAAAGCATTTATTAAGTATCTACACTGCTTCTTACACTCATGAGCCCCCCGACCAGGTCGTTGGTGTGGGGGTCATCTTCTTTGGAGGCGAGCTGAGGGGAGTACAGCTCGGTGGTTCTCAGGATCTCCAACACGCGATCCAGAGCCTCGGCCACCGTCACCGGGCTGCTCTCCTGGGCTGCATTGATGATGTTTATTACCTGGGGAGGAAGGAAAAGAAAAGTCCTTGTTCTGCTGCGAAACAGATGCTACTTACAAATATGTGCACAAAGAGCCCTCTGCAAGGCACGCTGTTAACAGAGTGCTCCTTTCTTTGTGCATGTGTCATGGAGATGTGCATGTGACGCTGGAGAAATTTTGTCCGAGGCAAAACGGCTAAATAAAGACACGCAAGAGCATCACAGGACCTGCAGTAGGAGACAGAGCGAGACAATGTGACATACTGTGTGCAGTATGCAGAATATTATCACACTTTGATCCAGCCTACAGCTTGACCTGGGTTTACTGCTGCTCACAGCATCTTCACATCTTGACATCTTGTGTGGAGCGATGCAATCCCAAGATGCCGTGCTCTTTCGCAGCAATATCAACAGTAATGTTAACATTAGCTTTAAACACGTGTCTTAAGAAATTCAGCTTCCTAGAATGCACATAAACAATGAAAATGTGTCTTTAAAAGGAAATTATTTTACTTTCAACACAAAGCTATGTTTCATATTTTATGTGCTGTGTGTAAACTCTCACACGCACAGAGAGCAGATCCTGAATGTGACTTCTGATTAAAGAGTCACAGACAAGAACAATAAATGACATTTCCTATACAGATGATGGATAATTGAAAAATGTACTGAAACTAATCTCAACAAAAAACTGTGAATGGGAGGCTATGGTAAAGACTACATAAATAGATTTCCATGAAGTCTGATAACACATCAAGAAAGTACGTTTGAACATCAAATGCAAGCAGCCTATTTGTAGTCATTTAAGAGGCAATCCATTACTGGTTCTGTCAGAGAGCGGCACAGCAGCTCTAATGGCCACTCATTGGTGATGTGGTGGTGGAATAATATACTAAAACTCTCAAAAGTGCGTCATATTGACACAGACAGAACTCATGTTCCAGTTTAGATGCTGTCTGAACTGTGTGCATCGCCTGATGTGAAACAAGCTGGTGCTGGGCCATAAAAGAACTTAATTCTTGGTGAAAACCCAACGAGTGCAACCTGACGATCGCCGGTGGAGGAGTGAGCGCCACTGAGTGAATCCTACACTGGAAGAAACATTTGAGTTTAAAAGTGCTTCAGGCATAACTTGCAGAAAGGATTAAGTGTAAAATTGTTCAGTGGAAGACTGCAAATGTTTTCCTTTAACCCTTTCATGGTCTTTTCAACCATTTAGTTTAGAACATTTGGAGTTGTGATCTTTTGTTGTTGGCCCCCCAATGTTCTGTGCAGTACAGTATAGTTTAATATTGCATGTTACTGTATCCATGTGTAACCCGGTTAAAAATATGGAGTAATAATTTATGTTTACAGTGTTAATTCAGTATTAAAAGCATTTAAATAACGAGATTAAAAACGTTGTAATTCATTTTATATGTTGTGATAAAAAGGATAAAAAGAGTTAAAAGTTATTATATGTTTATTGTTTCATGTCAAATTCAATATATTGTTGAAAACTGTCTAAACCAGCATATACAGGGTTAATGATGATTTGGAGGAGCACCGGGTCTCAGGTGTTTCCGCACGGACTGGAGTGGGAGGGACACAGTGTGATAGAGAGCGGCCAGAGTGTAAACTATTGAGAGCGCTATAGAGATTTTCTGTGTTAATGTGTAAGTTATAAGTGCACAAACCCGTGTACAGCTTGTGTCTTAAGGTTGTTTGCACAACAATCGGTGAGAAGAATAACAAGTGACATATTGAAAAACAAGAGGAATTTCTACCCGAAGTTTGGACTGTTTATGTTTGTGCTAAAG
>JBAJHX010000035.1:8655712-8697249 GCA_037176925.1 Amniataba percoides | reverse complement strand
TGTGTATACATTTATATATGGTATAGTCTTGAATGTTTATCTGAAAAGAGAGACAATTCAGTTACTGTGATTTTCCTAAAAGAAAGGGACATTTTCTTTTGAAGGTCTAAAAGGACTTATATAGGATATATTTTTATTTCATATTTCTTATTTTGTTAGAGATAACTATTTTGATTTAAGTAAACAATTGAGACTTATTTTTCTAAAACCTTGTGTGGTGTTATTTCATTACTTACCTGAAAGGGGGAATTCAAAGAGACATGATCAGACACACCGGGTTAAAATCTTTATTAAAAATATAAGTTAAGACAGCTGAGTTCATAGGTAAGTTTAAAATATTTCATGTATGTATTTTGAGGGGATCCAAGAGAATAACTAAAGTTTATTTAATCAGGGTTAAAACATTTGATAAAACAGTAAAAGAACCCAAAAGCCCTGCCCTCAACAATATGACTAAGGGGAGCGCTACACATGTTACTGCTTTGTAATAAATACCTCAACCAGCTGAAGCAGCTGATTCACTTTTAATATATATAATCAAACATCTATTTATATTTAATGCCCAAAGGAACTTTCCAGCTGTCCAAATGATTTATTCACTGATTATTTATGGTTTGGAGCATTTGATATGCAGAAGCAGCATACCTTGGTGATGGGAGCCTCAATAGTCATGGAGTGAATCCTGGCGACGGAGGAATATCTTCGATTCTGTAAACTGGGAGCTGCAATTCAGAAAATAATGATTATGATAGTGCGGCTTGTTGAGTAAAGTCTCTTCATTAATGTCTTTAATACTGTAAAGGCAAAACACACTATTTATTCATTTTTTTAAAAGTACAAAATGGAGAGAGAATGATGAAAATGTAAGGAGCAATTGTTAATACAGAGGTAATGGGATGAGAAACGAAACAAAGACGGGTTTGATTGAAGAGAGAAAGACAAACCAGCCGAGCAGCAGCACTCAGCCGAGATACCTGAAAATAGCAGCAGCTGGGTCAAAGTGAGTCGAGGAGGGAGGAACGTAATGTCATCAGCCCACGACATCTCTCTTTAAGCTCTCTTTACTTCAAGTGCCTACCATAACACTGACTCATTCCCATCATCTCCCCATTCTTCATCTCTCTCCTAGCCCCATTCTTCTTTTGTCTTCCTTCCTCTCATTTAGTCTTATTGCAGTTGTCTCATTCCTCTTTTGTTTTCTGCCCTACAGAGCTGGATTCAGTTCATTCATTTAAGCAGGCTAAAAAAAAAAAGAAGACATTTTCAGTAGTCTTACCATCACTACCACGAGAGCTGAGCGATCTGGCATCAATCGAATCTTTCCGCCTGTCTCGATGACGTAGAGAATGGCACTCTGTCGAGGGAAGTAATGGACATTAATAACAGTACATCATGTTTAGATTGATGGAGCTGATGGGGAGATTCATACTGATATAGTGTCAGTGCTGTAATACAAATGCTTTATTACTGTATGAATACGAAACAGGGTTAGGCATTAGATATTTATCATATTTTTGCTTCCTGTCGTACAAATTGAACAAATAGATCAGTTATTTTAGCTACTGTCTTTGTTTAGGATAAGAAATAGTCATAATTGTCGAATGGGTAAGAAAACTTTTTTTCTGATCTTTCCTCACTTTAAGTCCCATTAGTGCGGTGCACTAATCTTAACGGTCTGTGTTACTGTGGCTGTACAAACAAAGATCAATAACTACAGATGATTAAACTTCCAAAACAAGTGCAAATCTTAAGATAAAGAAGCAAATTTGCTCAGATGAAGTAAAACAGAAAAAGCAAAGCGACTGTTATTGCCTTTTTATTACATTTTGTCAGTCCTGTGTCTCCACAATTGAACTCTGATTCAAATGCAATAGTACAAGTACAAACTTATTTATGCAGTTTATGATAAAGATCTTTATATAAAACTATGCCTCTCGAATCAGAGGCTCTGGGAACATTAGAAACATGGCGTGGTGAGTTACCTGATTGTGAATGCTCCCCGCTGCATCTCTCTTCCTTGTTGTACTTGTGGACCTGACAGACAGAGAGCAGGAGGTGATTAAATTCGGAGTTTGGACCACAACCAAGAGTCACTGTTGGTTTTCCTTTCGCTGTGAGGAATATAATCAGCCTAATTTCCTGCTCCTTGAAAGCAACACGCTGGCAGGATTACTTCTGTTGATTAAAGACTTAATGTGAGCCGGCAATTTGATGTTCTTTATTCTTTGGAGATATCTTTTCATCTCACCTCAATAACCTGTTGTAATCTAAACACACAGCAAAGACATGTTTGATATTTTAACACTTAATTCTCAATAACTTGTGTAAGTCTAATTTCTTTAGCATTAAAAGATTCTCTGAGACTACAGCTGGTTAAGATACAGATAAAGTAGTTGAATGAAACAACACTGCCCCATGAAGCTAAAATACAGTACCCATATATACCTGAGCGGCACAAAAATATAATACAAATGGACTAAAATTGTAATTATGCCTTTTTATTTTCTTTTAAAAAAAGCATTTTTGTTGCATTGCAGTCCCTGAAGATCTTTATTTTTTAGATATCATTATGGTCTGTGCCAGCGATTGTAAGGGTGAAGTTATCTTAAAAGTCACACAATGACGGCAATTCAGCCTTCGTATCTGCTGCTCAGTCAGTGGCCGGCTTGAAAAACGTCATAGTTGCTGCTTTCCACTTCTGATTATGAAGAAAATCACACAAAATAATCCGTACGGTCATCAGGAAGCGACCCTGTGAGAGCATGTTAAAAGTGAAGGCTAAAACACAAATGTTTGAGGTTATGTCTCTACTTTGGACATATTTTTGCATTTGAAAAAAAATCTTCTAATGTAAAAAACCAAAAACATGCAACGTGAATTTTACAGCACATTTTCAACATTTCCTGAGTTCATGATTGTAGATTTTCATGCAGGTGACAATTTGCACAGTACATCCTGTTAGCCACACTGAGGTTATTACAGATTGGGATATGAGGAGCCTCTAATCCAGTTACAGAAGATTTTCCTCACCCGGTGACTCATTGCACCTTTACATCTTGCTGACAGTGCAACATGCCCATTTATGTGATGATGAACACTTGCACTTAAATATACTGTATATTTATTCCTTTTCATGTACAAGAATTAGAAAAAAACTAACGGTATGGAAGTAGGTGTCCTTGAAATGTTACATTTCATTTTTTACTCTCACACAATTGCTCATTTTCTCTTTTTACAGCTCCCCCTTTCTAAATGCCTTAGTCGCTTGCTCTCAGGTCTCCAGTGCGTCCCATACTGAGTAAATAGGATTAAGACAGTATAAACACTTCTAATGACATACAAGGTTGCCAGATTTAGCTGGCTACATCTTAATGGGCTTCTTGGGCTGCGAAGCACAAACAGACATCTAAAAAAACATCTTCTGAATTAACTTGAGTAAAGCTGGGAAATAGCTGAGATTATGATGGCCCTTAATTGAGAGGGAAAGACAAACAAAACTGACCCTAAACCTGCTGTAAGTCTGGAGTGCTTTGACAAATACTGCTAACTAAACAACACAATGAAATGGAAACCGTGGTCTGCAGCCAAACGTCTGGGTGGGAAAAGATGTGGAATAATGTGTGGTTGAAAGTGCTCAGAGGAAAAGGCCTCAGCAAGGATACAGTATCAGATCAGCGCTATCCTGAAAAGACCTCTTTTGGCCTTCGGTTGCAAAATGGATAATGGTGGCTCAGTGAAGATGCACTACATGCCTCGCGACATTATTTAGTTTAAAATGTCATCAAATACTAAACTTCTGTTCCTACTTTGGTTCAGTTCCGTCCCATAATGTGTGTTGAAAATGCATTAAGTAAAGGACTCCCCTGATAACACCATTCGGTCTGAAACTGCACAATTCGGGTTGTGGGGATGACTTCCATGGCTTCGAGAATGGGATCAGTCGCTACCGTGTCTAAGGATTCCCGATCCCAACAAGCAGGAATGAATGCCATTTGGCTTTGGCAGGCACATGCCAGTGGCTGACTCACCTTATGTACACACGATAAAAGAGAGCACTGAGCTAAAGCTAGTCTCTGTGCAGCTTTGCCTGCGGTATAAATAGCCCTGGCGCCTGGCTGCTAGCGCTCCCAGGCCTTAGTGGGGGATCCTGGTGCTGAGCCGTAGCTTAGCATAGTATGACGTTATTGGCCTGGAACCCAGCTGAGAGCAGCGACACACCTGCTCCAGAGTCAGCGTGCACAGCGCTCAACAGAGCTGGAGGCCTGTGAGGCGGCGTGCCCTGTTGAAGTATTTAAACCTGACACTTCAGCCTGCAGTTCATTCGAAGTATTTATGTAAAACTAACTGCCAGCAGAGTTTGCAATATGTGCCCCGAGTCCGGTTTGGACCGGTTCATTTCTCCACCAGGCTTGATTGGGCCAAGCTGTGCTGTAGCATTAACTGCTGATGGACTGACATTTGTTCAAGCTCCACAACAGAAAAAAAACTAACCCACTGTAATCTTCAAAAGTGGGCTCATGAGTCAAAGGCTTTTGTAAATTAAATTTTGTAGCAGCAAGTTTTTCTCCAAACAGCTGCTGGTAGGCTTGTAAGCTACGGATTTATCATTTGAGCCTGAAAATCAGAGTTTTGGGCAGATTTGAGAGTAAGCGGTTTAAGATTTCAAAAGTATTGCTAGTGTGCAGGTGTTATTAATTTGGGGCTGGATAGTGCAAATGGGTGGTCCAGTTTTTTTTTTTTTTTTGCCTCAGGTACCTGAATGTCAGTGAAGATTTTTATTGCCACTGTTTGGTGGTCAAACCTCTGGAGTGATTTCTGCTCTGGGGATGACTCCACATTTCATATCTCAAAAAGAATAATAAAAGACAACTCAGAGGAAAATAAGCCAGTTATGTGTGCAGCACACTTGACTCACCTGATTATTATTGTCAATGTGTGGTCTCTTGATTGCAACAAAATGTCGAATCTTCCTGTTGGAAGCGAGAGAAGAGGCTGTCAGTAATGTCCGATTTCTTGGAAACGTACAATGACCACTTTGATTAAACTGAGCTCACCCTCCTTGTCCGATGACGGGCGTTATCTTCACACTCTGCTGGATGCTGTCGCCTGACTTCTTTCTGGCATAGTAAATGCCCTGCCACTCCTTCAGAGACAACAGAGCAGTCAGACGGTGTCACGGTAATTCTCATTTCACACACAGAGTCTTGGGTGGACGAGCGAGCGACTGACCTTTCCTTTTTTGATACAAGTGTTGATGGTGTCCAGCAGGTCGGCCCTGTTCTTGTCACTCTTGGGGAGTTCAGTCAGTTCCTTCCCGATCAGCTCCCCCCTGTGGTAGCCCATCATTCGCTCAAACGCTGGATTCACATACTGAGACAAAACCAGAAAGGACGTTAAATTCTTGTAATAATCTATATTTTGTCTTTTTGATGACAAAACCCACGAAGAAACTGATATTTTCTCAATTTTTCCGTGTGTGCATTATCTCTACCTGTATTATGTGGTCCTCACTGGTGATCTCCACAGCCTCTTGACAGTGCTCCAAAGCAGTGAAGACAGAGTTGCAGGCCCTGTGGATGATTACAGCCACAGCAACTCAGGATTAGTAACAACGCCTCGAATCTGTGTCTGCGCATCTGTAAGTGTCACCGAATGCGATGTGCGTCATGGGGTCTTTTTCCCCTGCTGTACCTGAGTTTGAACTGGCAGCGCACCTCTCCATGTTCAATCTGTATGAGCTCATTATAGCAGGCGGACACGCTGCTGTTCTCCACAAACCTCTGGAGGCCAAACAAGGTTAAGTGGTGTTTGAAGGAGAAGGAGAGAGGGGAGCGGAAAATTGAATGAGTCAGGGTTTGCTCGGTAGCAACTTGTTTTGCAGCCTCCTACGTCATTTTAACACCATCAAACACAGCTGACAATGAGTGCCTCTTTTGAAACTCACAACATGCTGCTATTTTAGCGTCTCAAGTCTGTCAGAAGGCCCCCCCCGCCAAAAAAAAAAAAAAAATCATCTATCATAGACGAGGACAACACATTCAGTCTATTATAAACACAGTCACAAGCTAAGGCGAGTTGTTGGACATACTCTGCTGAATCCAGCACAGAGGAGAGGAAGAACAGATGGCTCGTCCTGGTCAGCCGGCCTATACAATGACAGAAAAGAATCATTACCATCTGAAACCACAGTCATTTTTCAGAAACATGCTTGTTGTGGTTAGAAAACTATGTAGTTTGAAAAAGGCCCAGAAAACGTATTTTCTAAATCAGCTTCTTACTATGAGAATCTACATGAGCAGGAGTATTTTCTGCCAAAGTGGCAACAGTTCTGTTTATTTCACGTCAGATTTCTGCATTTCCTTTTCTTCCCTTTTCTTCTGTCTCAGTTGGAAAAAGGTGATGTTGCCTACTTTACTTTCATACACCAAATCAGGATTCACAACATGTGAATGGGAGTCTGGTGACATTTGGTCGCTGTCATTCACATTTGATCAAGTAATGAGAATTAAAGCCCTGTATTGTAAAGGTATTGTAATGTACATTTCCATTTCCGTTTCTCTTTCTTAATAGAAGTAATATTTTTCATGCTCATATTAATTCTAGGCATTTCTTTTTTGTTGCAAGCCTTCCTGATGCTTTCTTCTCAGATTAAAAGCCCAATAAACCTATGAAGGAAAGGCTGCAAGACCTTTAATATGAAAATTCTGGACGAAGCGTTAAGTTTCATTTGTGGTTAAGTCAACATCCATCAGGGAAAACAGCAAAGTGGAGTGCCTGGCATGACCCTTCCTAAACTGACAGGATTAGTGGTGTGGAAATTGACAATATAACTGACATTTTAATGTGGATAGATATCAAAACTAAGAAAAATCTAACTTACTTTTGTGGCACAACGACTAGGATAACTGTGTTTTCGGAAGGCTTTGTGGCACGAAACAACCTGGAAATGAAACAAATGCAGATTAGGAGTCAGCGGGAGTGTCAACCCGAGTTCATTTCATCCACACGTTGAGCTCATGAGAAGTGGCTTGGACTTAGGTACAGGATAAATATGTGGGCAGATAGGGGGTAATGTCATGGCCACAAAAGGAGGGCAGAGCTTTTTTTCTGCGCTTTACACAGCAACACCAAACACAACATCTGCTTCAGAGGTTTCAGCCGCAAAGCCACACGGCTGGCAGGACGCACGGGAACGCGGCCCGGCGGTGGAGGAGGAAAGAGGACAGTGATGGAGAGTTAGAGGAGGAGCGGAGAGAACAGATGATGGCAGAGATCCTCATGGGGGATGATGTTGGGAAGGGGGGGAGAAAAGGAAAGAAAAAATAGTGACGAGGAGCAGAGTGAAGGAGCAATGGACAAACACACAGCAGCTGCCAAACTGTGGTAATCAGGAGACAGGAGAGACGAATGGATGTGTTCCTTGACTTGGGGAAATAATGAAGCACTTATAATAAATCACTCAGCAAAATATATGGTGGTGGCTTTTAGCGTATCCAAGAACTCTGGATGGGTTAGTGCTGCATGTAACAATAACTACAGCCCGAAGGTCTGCAAAAATCATGATATAAACACACAAGAAGCTAAAAGTAATAAGGAATATGTAATTTTACCGAAACTCCAAAAATATCGTCAGTCACACAGCCTTTAAGATAACCATGAGAAACACATTAAACACTTTGAGCCTTGGGAATACCCATTCAAATGCTCTGAACACAAGGCCTTTGTTATGTGTAAAGACAGAACGTCCAGCTTTTCTTACGTATTTGCAATAATGAGAGACTGATTGTAATTTAAATATCATTGCATTAATATGATTTTTTTTGTAATTGAGATCAGCTTTCAGCAACAACTTGAGCATTAACTCACATTGAAGAAATCTGACATGAAAACCGTAATGTTTGAAATATTCTCGAGGGTCTCTGCAGGAAGGGGGGGGGCAGTTTAAGATCCACAAATGTGTGCAAAATATAGGATTTAAGATGAAAAAGCACAATGGGACAAACTTAGCACAGACGAGTATTGCCAGTATGAACTTGACTAACACCTGGCAAGAACAAAGAGTGAATGAGGTTATGCTAAAATCAAAGAAGTTTCTGACGAGTGGCCAGGGGCTTTTTCTTTGGAAAAATGGACAAGAAGAAAAAAAAGAAAAACTTTCTTTTTCAAGCTTCTGCATGTGTAACTACTCTTGGTTCCCCTGGGTCACTATCAAGCTTTCATGTCAACAAACAAACTCATATTTTATAGTTCGGGCTCACTCAACTGCGACTCTGTTTAAATGGTCTCTTATGAATTGTGACATCCAGCATCAGAGCTCAGCGGCTTCTTTCAGACAACAACTACAACTCAGCAGCTTCAGGTTGCAGGTTGCCTGCGGTGCCCCCAAAAAACACCGGGTGGCGCCAACAAGCCCTCCACCACAGTGTCCCAAAGATATTTACAGTACACCGCTTTTTGGCAGACTTAATGCCAGCATTGTTCATTACTGATTTTCAGAGGACACAACATATGTTCCATTATTTTTTAATTGAAGTGAGGGATTACATGGCATTTGGTAGAAATTATTTGACACTTTTGGTATTTGATGCCCTTTTGATGCCTTTTTTTAATGTCAAACATCCATGTTGTTCTGAAAACAGCAACAGTTTGAAATACCAGTTCAGGTGCTTAAAGGAATCACAACAAAACCTCAGGATTAAAGGGAGAGTTTGACATTTTGGGAAAAGCTCTTACTCACTTTCTTGCAGAGAGTTTGATGTAAAGAAAGATTAAAACCACTGTGATGTCTGAAACGGGTGATGTCTGCAGGTCAGGTGTTGTCTGCGCAACCTTTACAAGACACAACCACGCAAAAAACATACGCACAGCTAAGGCTTACCGGCATACAGCTTCAGGCTCAAAGTAGCGCGAGTGGCGTCCATCAATGACTATAATCTCATGGTGCTTGTCCAGGAAGCACTCAACAGCAGATTCGGGCGTCCGTGCGATATTACACCTGAACCCGGCGCGATCGCAGGCCCACAAAAAGGCATCGCTTTGGCTGTCCTCCTTGGCGAACACCAACAGGACCTGAGGAGACAGGAAGGAATGGACGCCTGGGTGAGACAGTGCTGCTACTAGTGATAATTACAGGATATCTGTGTTAGTAGGTCTACACTACGTTTGCTACTCAGACAGGACATTCTCCTTCAGCTGTAAAATACACTTCTGACACCGAGGTTACAGTGTTTCCAAGGTTACTGGCATTTATGGGCCTGAAGAATGAATAGTATAATATCATATATTATTTTAATATTGATTATAATGTATTCTTTAATGAAACACTTGCTATTAGATTGAAGAGAGACACAATTTTTACGGTAACTGTTGACCATAATAATAATAATAATAATAATAATTATAATAATAATAATAATGTTGGATGACTTTCCAAATGTATACATTTGAAAAAAGGACAAAAGTGGACAGAAATGAGAAAAAAGGTATGTTTATTATCCAGTGCATCCAGTGGAATTACTGGCTGGAAACATGCTGGATAAGCTACCTCTTATGAGACTGAGATTACAGAGGGAAGTAACTCAACATAAGCAATTACAGACCCAGACCACTGTCTACAGAAGTTATCAGTGGAACCACTCAAGATGCGTTTGTTTCTAAATTTGGAAAACACATGAAATCCTCTCGCCATGAAGAGGCAGTGAGTGGATTTGTCCTGCTCCTTTCTGTGTATAGATTACATCTTCTCTATGAGTATACATGAATTTCCTCCCACAGTCACATGACGTGCACAGCTCAGGGGGAATTGAATACTATGAACTGTCCATAATTGTGAGTGTGTTCATAGATCTGCTTTGCTTCCTTGCGATGGCCTGTCAACCTTTGCAGAGATTGCTCTGATAGACTTTAGCCCCATCCAAAACCCCGGATAGGAGTATTAAATAAGAATGGACAAAACACCTGGGTTACGGTAAACAGACCACATCATGTAAACGTCATGGTCTTCTATTCCTTTAATGTCAGCAGAGCAGCACATAATCCTAAATGAAAGCTGTTTCACAACAGAGGACTCGTGTTTTTGATCCCACAATGTGTTTTGACCACGAACACACTGGCCACTTTTGGTACAGTGGTGAGGAAATACAACACTGGAATAGAGACATACAGTAGAGACACACATGCTCTCTTGCGCGCACACACACACACACACACACACACACGCACACACAGACAGCTGGGCTGCAGCCAGAACCAACAGTGCTCCGCTCTGCCTCGCAGCAGCATCACCTCCTGACTCCCTCTAAGGACAACAAAGGATAGAGTGACAGAGGGAGTGCACGGAGGTGCAGCAGAGAGAGAGGGAGAAGAGAATGAGTGAGTAGGTGAAAAGAGCAGAAGAGTCCTGAAGCCATGACTCCCCACACTTCCTGTTTTGCTTTACAATCAGGAAGAGAATAGTTCATAGTGTGACATGTATCTATGCAGTCCCTCACACCTGGAGATGTGAAAAATGGAAAAGAACAGGTGAGAGTGGCAGAGGATGATGTGGAAGAAGGAGAGGACAGAGGGAGAAGGGAGAATGAGCTGGTATTGGTGAGTGTGTGTGAAAGGTCCACAGTCTTTGATCCCATGCTGGCTTGTGTAACCATGGCACTGCTTTGTGTAACCATGGTGCGAACATGTGAAATTCCACACACACAGTACCCGGTCGACCCTGGGACGACGCCGACCGCACAGATCTCTGACCTGCCACCCAAATATGTCCCCAACGACGAGCCTGGTGGGAGGCGCCGTTGGTCTTGATACACCGACTGATGTGCACACAGTCAAACACATTTAAAAAACATGGCTGCGCTCCATCACATCTGTCTCAGACACGCATCTCCTTCAGTGTAACTCACTGTTAATGGTACACAAATGAATGTACATTTACATCATTACCTGGTTTCAGCGCTTTTAAAGCAAACTCAGATTTCAACATGCGTCTATTCATCTCCACGAACAACGCAGTCACTTACTGGCCTCATGATCTGTGTGAAAAAGTTTTACAATCAGTGCTCAGTTGGCATTGAGTCTTATCCCTGACTGCTGCCGCGAGTTGACTCGCATTTTCAGAGTTCAGAGGTTAATCTGCCATGTTTACACAACCAGGCCAGATGCCATCTAACGTTGGGAGATTCCCAAACACAGAGAGGTGTCACTGGGCTAACTAGCTTTGAGCACTTCATTTGTTTGGGAGCACAACCGAGTCTGAGCCGATCAGATAACATATGAAGGAGGGACATCGAGATAATGCATCAAGTCTCTCTGCCATTATGCAACACTCATCTTCAGGCCCTTTTTGCTTAACAAATTGAATATTTTATGCAAGTGTGAGCTCATTGACCTTAACTTGTACACAGTACATGCCAGGCATGTGCTGCTTATACTCTTTGGCTATGTTTACATGTATATGGTGCTGACATAAATACTGTGCGTATGAATTTTAGCTGTTGAGTGCAAATAATCCACAGTATGATAGATTGTTTAGGCTTTTTGACAGTTTTAGAGCTGATAAACCTGTCATTCAAAATATGTATTTACTGCGCAATTTGTACATTTTTGTTTTTAAAGATTGTTTGAATGGGATCCACTTACTCACTTATTGCACTGGACTTTTCTGCCGTAATAAGCATATTAATACTAACTTTTAACTTTTTAAAAAAATATATATTTTATTAATCTGCTTATTTTCTCAGGTAATAGTTCTTAGGTCTTTAAAATTTAACTTAAAATTCTGGAAAATGTTCTTTAAAATTTTTCATGGTCCAAGCTAACATAATGAAATAATTTCATTTGTTCCATCAACATCCTTATACTCAAATACTTTTAGTTTGGAATCACATTTTCACACATAAGGAGCTGGGACCAGAACATTTCTGCCGTTTTGCTTGAAAAAAAATTCATTCACCTATTAAACAACTAGCAAATGATTTTGTTTTCTGTTGATCTACTAATCGATTTATTGACTAATAACATTTCTTAGTACTGGCTATCAGTGAAAGTTACACAGAATGAAGAAACATGGACTTTTCAACACATGCATTTACTACAGCTACACATATGGAAAATATACAAACATGCAACATGTGTGTTCCTGTGGCTTCACGTGAGTGATGATGTGTCATGAGTAAAACACATAAATCATCAGATAAGCCAAAGGAGGAGGTATCTGGAGAGGTTGAAACTCTCCAGGGCTGTGAAGCTGTAACAGTAAATGTCAAGGAAAACTCACTATATATAACTCTCTCTTGCAGAGCATTTTATCTCCCTCTTTTCATCTTTCCGTACTTGTGGAAAGAGTGAAGTGGGAGAGGGACGGGTTAGGTCATGGATCCAGCAGAAGGCTGGAAGAAAGGGGATAGAGCAAGATACTGTAGCTTGGTATGGACGTGAGTGGCATGCCAGGCCTCTCATATCACTGCACTGGAGTAAGAACTGAGCTGAACTCAGAAAACCTTGGAGACTGGTCAAACCGGTGCAGCTCAAACCGAAGCAAATTCAATCAAAGCAATAAACAGGCACCTAATAAAGTTGCTGATTCCTGAGGTAGAACAGCCAAAAACAGAGGAATGCTTTGTGGTACCTGCACCTCAAACGGCTGGTAACCTCCAGGAACTTACTTTCTTTGTTACATAAGGATAAATCTGACTAGCACATGGCTTAATCCCTAACCAGAGGATGAGCATAGACAATCCCTGACTTAGCCTTACCTAACTGCAATATTTTCAAGTTCTTGACAGTCTAGAAGAGACCAAAGCAGGACTGATGAGGAAGTAGGATTGCATATTTATGCATTTTAAATCAACACAAAACTCATTTTCAAGAATTTTGTGCTAGAGAAACAATAACTTTGAAAAACATTTTTTGATTTGACTCACTGCTGAAGCCCTTTTTAGCCTCAGATAAACATTTGAAATCATTTGTATAGAAAAAAACAAGGATGGTACTTTTTGCCCTCAATCACATAACATTATTCACATTATTATCTTAATGGCAAATGGGACCTACAGGAATGATCAGATTAAGTAAAACCTGTTTCAGTTGTTTCAGACTTGAGACACTGATCAGCTTTTTTTCCAGCAGAAAAATCATACCTGCAGTAAATCTCAATGTGTCCCGGACATTGTACAAGAGTAGATTTATCTCTAATGTCTTTATACAGATGTTTTTCTATCATACTGAAGAACATAAAGCTTACGGTAATGTGTAATGTATATGAAAGACTTATTCTTTTTGCAAAATCTACCAAAATCTACAGGAGTAACTGAAATGATCATTAGCATTCATGTAAAACTGAAAAAATAGTTGACAGAAGAATAACCTGTGATTCTTTTTTCAAGCAGAAATAGCAAATCAATGCCAAATATTATCAGATTCCAGAAAGGATTTGCTGCTTTTCTTTGTCATATGCTGCTCTAAACTAATTGTTTTAAATTTTAGTTTACGTAGTAGCCTTAAACTTTACCTCTGTGAAGCTGAGATGTACATTTGACACAATTTTAACGACACATTTTAATCACACAAATCTGCAGATTAATCAGTGACAAGAGCAATCGTCATCTGAAGTTCTGCTTTCATGAGAAAGAACTGAGGAAGCTCAAACATTACAAAAGCAACATGATGCCTGACGTCTGCTGTACTCTTACCTGAATAGGCTCTTGAGTCAGTCTCATAGGTCCTACACATTCTTCTGTAGCTGAAACCTGCAGGAAACAGATGAGACTCTGTGAGTCACAGTCACAGAAACAGCACATAAAAGACACACGCAAAGCACAAAGCTGTAAAAACTTCTTACCATTTTACCATTGATGTCCAGAAGCATATTTGCATATTGCTTTTTTTTTTTCTTCCGCAACCTGTTTATCCCTGTTGCACCACCTCTAATCTTCTTTCTGACCGCCCTCTTTCACCTTCAGGAGTCCAAAGAGCGATAAAACAAGTATTTCCTCTTTCAAGTCTGAAGCAAAACAACGATATCCTCTGAAAACAACAAATATCTGTATTCCTGGGCTAGTGCAGATTCTGATGGCCTCTCCTACACTGTGGATATTTACGTGTAGTATTAGCAGGCTGGAGTGGAGCTGTCCACTACAAACGTCTTTAGGAGGTATTAGCAGCCAGCCACAGATTGAACTCACAGGTTTACTTGCTTAATCCCGCTGCAGGAGCATCACATTCTGTGCCGTATATATGTGTGCGAGCAGGCTTCTTAACCCCATGCGTCACTCTGATGTGAATAAGCAACTCAGCCCCATGTGCATCCTTTGAGCATATGCATGTGCACACATACTTACACCCCACCTCAAGCACACAATGAATCAGTGGTGTACCACATCATACTGTACCACAGTGGACGCCACTGTGTGTACCATGCCCGGTAATTAACCATCAGGTATCCACTTATTTTTGAGCAAATTCTGTGTGGCTGAGTCATTTTCACCATTGGAGGGTCTCTGCTGGAATATGTGGTTTTGAGGCGTAAACATGTTCGTAAACACACACTCATAACCCACAGGGGACTCAGTCTCAGTGCAGCTGAGGACAAATATGTACGATATACCCACAGAAACAAAGAAAGAGAGGGCAGGGGGATTTGAGTTAATTCTACAAGAGACACGAGCTCCGTAATAATGCACGCCATGCACAAACTCTACTCAGCCATTCTGAGGCTGCGGTATGACTAAAGCAATGAGGTAGACAGGAGTTTGTGACTCAGCCACACATCAGTATTATTTGTCAGTGGTAATTAGGCTTAGGTGGACATACTTCAGCCCACGTCTAGTCTCAACTAGCTACTACCAACCACCAACGTCATCAAGAGCTTTCGGGTGCTGAGAAAGAGCCCACATCCTCAGGTATTATTTATTAAGAGTTTAACCCTCAAAAACTCGATCAGCTTAGTCAGGACTGTGTGGGTGTGGTTAGATCAAGCTTGGTCAGCAGCACCAGCAACATTAGCAAACAACCCAACAGCTGTCAGTGAACTCTTCAGACTCAGAGGTTATTGAGTCCTGATTGGTGCATGGAAATCAAGCCCAAATTGAAACAGTAAAAACAAATAGAGAAATCTCTCAAATCAACAATAACCAAAAATGGTCATAATTCTGGCTCTACAGCCTCTCGTCATAGTTAGAAGGTGATGCAAAAATTACACTTTTGGGGCCCTTAAAGCACACACTGTGCCAGATAATTTCTCTCAACTCCGAGAAAATAGTTTTTTCCAACATATCCAAATGAAAGAAATACCTGCCTGAATTTAGTTTTACTGCCATTAACAAATTGTATCATAAGAACACAGCACTGCTGAGCTGCAGCTTGGACTGTAACAGTTATCAGGAAGCAGGTGTGAAGGCTGTTTATGATGTTTGTACGACACTAATGCAAACAAAAAACTTCCTTCACAGTAAGAGGCCTCAAAGACAAGTGATGGTAGTTTCTTGCACTGTGAAGCAGGAGAAAATGGTAAATGACTGGGAGGACCTCATCATTGGCTAAAATGAATCTAAGATCAGAAGTTGGACTAAATCTTCATTTGGAGGCTGAAGAGAAAAAGCTTGCCACAAAACCACATATGTTTGTGGTCAAGTGACCAAACCCTCTAACGGCCATGAGAGTTATGACTTTCCAGTAACAAAGGAGGTTGTGTGACATTGCTACAGAGCCACAAAGGGTGGTTTATTGGGTCAACAAAACACTGGACTTTGACACATGAGACCATTTTCTTACCTGCCTTAATATTTCAACCCAAACCATTTTAATCCTGAACCTAGCCAGGTTAACCACCCAGCCAGCAACGAGGAAGACAGGGAGCATCTGGTGGCTGAGCGTTAAAGGCAAGAGACTGGTGAGACGAAGAGACTGAGGCACAGGCAGCACAAACTCCAAAAGATGTCAGGGGGGTTGAGGGTTGGCTTTGCGAGAAAATGACTAATTCTGTTTTACTTCGAGACGACACAGCCAGATGTGAAACAGAACAGGAAGGAAGGCGGTAGAAATGGGGAGAGTTCAGTAATGACTGCTGAGAGAACAATTTGGAGGGAGATCAGTCGGTGGAGCTAGACGATGATGGAGGAAGTGTTGGGTGAATTTGTCATAGGACACCATCTCGTCTTAGAGCAGGCGACAAAGTCCTCGTGGAAATACAGGAAGGGGAAACAGGGGAAGAAGGATTTGGGATAGAATACACAGACAAGAACCTCTGGGAGTTAAGATGGACGTGGAGAAGAATGAGAAAGGCCGGAGGCTTGTTTGTGTACTTGGATCATGAAGGTTTGAGGCAACCCAGGGACAAGTGGAGACAGAAATTAGATGTTGTAAAGAGCAAAAAAAAAAAAAAAAAAAAAAAGAACATAAGCAATACAACAATTTTTTCAAATCTACAACTACAAATGTATACATTGTATAACTTTAGGGACTCTGGTTATAGTTTCAGCGATAAATATAATATATAAGCTGCTGCATATCACTACAGTGCAAGTCTTATTTTCAGTGCTGTACACTGTTTTCTAGCATTTTTAGAGAAAATCTTAACAATCAATGCAAAAGTCCTACTGATAAAAGATTGTGGTTTGCACGCCTGAGTTAAATTATTCTGTCTCAGAATGTAGGAGAGGTTTGAAGGGATAAAAGATGTTTTTACTTTGACTGCGAAGTTCAACCTCCAAAATCACTGGATCCTACATTTTCCATCATCAATAAGACCTTTTTGTTAGGCGCTGCCTTGGAGTCATTTCAGCCACTTCTATTGTCTTTGTTTTAGTAAGGCACTTTCTAACATTGGCTTTGAAAGGTGCTGTATAAATAAACCCTTAATTACTTACTGGGGCCCAGGTACATCATGTCATTGCACATAAATATATACACAGTGTTATGAGACAGATTAAACATTGCTTTCATTGTAGAGGCCTGCTCCACCATTTTACTGCACATTTACTAGAGCAGTTTATTCTTCAGAATGCAATAAACCTAACAAAGTTACGGTACGTTTAATGTATTCTTTTGAAGGTGTGTTCAGTGTTTACAGTGACGTTGGATTATAGAGATGACAACTCAGCTTACGTTATGGCTGGAGAACAGAAAGACTTGTTTACACTTACAGGCCAATGACTAATCATTTCGAGTAAGTGACAAAGAGGGGTGTATCTCTCATCATACTGACCTTGTGTGTGGCTCACGCTTTGAAACTCAACAGACTGTTTAGAAATCAGAAATGATACAAGATGACGTTACTGTGGCCTTCGTTCCAGGGCGTGATCTTCTGATCCCGTGCATTATGTCACTTTCATCTGGACCTGAACCGCAGAGAAATGTTATTTGATTTATTTTGTATATTGCTAGATAAATACCGAGCAGCCGCTGTCATTGTGTTATATTACTCATCATTGTTAACGGCAGGCCTTGGTGTTTATGTGAATCAGTCCTTGCAACAAGGTCTCATCTTATCTGCAGCGCAGGTGGCCTTCTAAAGCGCCTAGATGGACTTGAGGTCAGCCTCAGTCTGCACACTGTTACGGTTATCCTCCTTTAGACGTATTTCCACAATACGATAGTATGACAGTGTGATAAACTCACGCTGATGAATTGATATTTTGACATGAGTTTACTTATTTACTTGTCTCGTGAGCAGGAGGCTTCTTAGCCACAACCTTCATTTTAATTTTAATGGTAACGCTACTAATAAAAGCACACTGTATAACATATTATTGTACATTACAGTAATTGATTAATTTAAAAAAAAACAAAACTTTTTAATAAATTTTTTTTTTTAAAAAAACATGTAAACATTCATTGTTGTAAATAATATAAAAAAATCTTGTTTTATTAGATTTTTTTACTTTGATGATCCCCTGACTTTTTCTTCTAGTGCCCCAGCACGTGAGTTTTTCCACTTAAAAAGTTTTGTTAATCCTTTTCCTGTCACTGTGTACAGTTTTGCTGTCTCAAAAATTATTGGATAGTTTACTATGCTTTACAAATTTGGTGCATTTGCCCTGCCCTGTTTAAACTCTGGTGATCTTTTAATTTTTCATTTTGCGCCATCGTAGGTCAAAGTTTTAATTAATCAGACTGTCTACTCTGATTGGGCTTTAGTCCAGAGACATGCAGACATACAGACTGGAACTATAAACTTGTCCACAAATGTTTTGGTACCACCATCCTCTGGTACTGATCATTCTTGTGTACCACATTTCAAAACTACCAAGAGCATAAGAGTGCACAATAAAAATTCAAACTACGCTCCGGTGAGATAACACGCATGTAAACACACACCTACAGGGGCGTCTTTGCATGTAAACAGTTGTCCCGGTCCAACATTCAAACTATTTTCCACTTCACAGCCTGGATGACATTCCTGCTCTCCCCCCCCCCCCCACTCCACATCTGAGCTCAGACAATGCAGAAGATGCTGTCGAAAACAACTTGTGTTGATATCAACTTTATTTTGACATCACTAAACAAAATTAAAACTATACGTGAAATGTCACAGAACTAAATAAGAAGCAATGACAGCCTACATTTATGTATGATATACAGTTAATAATGACTCACACACAAAATGCATCCATTTACAGTCAATATGAAGAAGCTGTTTACAACCAAACATTGATAGCAGACTCTGATGCGTGCTCCAGCAAACATGAGTAGCGAGCACAGAATGAGCTGGGCCTCTTAGCAGCTGCTTTTTTTAAATCAACTTCTTCTTTAGTGTCTGCTCAGTGAAGATGGAAACAATGAGATAAAGACGGGTTTTTATGGCCCAGTGTGAATGAACTTGTGTCTACAGTGGTTCTCTCAAAGAGGTCAAGACACAGTTACATAATGCGCCGCTCATGCTGTAACACTGATGCGTGTCGCAAAGATCGATAATGTGAGTTACTGTATGATGAGAATAATCATGTATAGCAGGGGTTCTCAAAGTTTTGATAACTCGGTGCCAATTTAAGGAGACAGCGTATGTTTGAGGGCATAAAATGAAAAAAGAACACAGATAAACTGAAACTGTTTTGTTTGTGCTCTTCACCCATGAACGTGTTGTAGAATTGTGATTGGTCTCATGATGTTTTTCACATTAAATTCCTTGAGCACTGAATTCACAGGTCACCTTATTTGTCCCCCGATCAGAATGTGTTTCTCCTTTTTCTCCTCAACAGCACAGCATTTTTGCCGTTGACGCTTTTCCATCTCGCTGCCACATTAAACTGCCGAGTTGTCCACCAAAACAACTGACTTTTGGCTAATAGCACGAGCGCTGATGACAGAAAGCTGTTCACTCAACACTCTAGAGGTGCCAGTACCTGCTATGCCAAAAGTAACTTTCACTAAGTTGTCATTCCCGACCACGCAGACATTTGTTTGGGGTGCCGAGTAGCTGAGTGGTGAATAAAACGTTGGCTCTTTGTAATGAATATTGACAAATAATGCATGTACTTCATGTCACGTTCAGGGGCCACACAAAATGGCTGTAATGTACAGATAGAAGAGATCATGATGTCTGTGCTGCTCTGGCCTTGATTTTGAGATGTCATGAAAAATACAGGCTTTACATTCACTCAGACTTGTCATATACATGTAAAGTAAAAAACAAAAACAAACAAACCGTGAGAGCTATGCAACAGGAACCTCTGTTTTCTTCTGTATCTGATCAGCTCTGTATGTGCCTGAAGTAACATTTCTTTCTTCAGGAGTTTGCCATTGTTAGTATCTCTGCCCTGTGTCTACCCTTTAAATTATGAAAAGTGGTTTATGTAGACTGCATCTCCAACAACACTATGATTAACTAATGTTTCCTGTCATTATGATACTGGTCCTTTGTGCAGCTATATGTTAATAATATCATTTCAGCTTATAAAGACACTTTCTACAAAACTGCTGTCAGGCTAGATGAACTGTATTAATTAAGATTTGACTGCTTCAGTTCCCATTTCTTTTTTTTTTTTTTTATTGCTCAAGATCACTATCACTGACCTTTTGTACTTCTGAGAGAGAGGTGACTGCGCTGACGCTGAAAAAGTGCTAATTCATAGTCTGGTCTGTATATTCTTATAGATCAGTGACTGTGTGAGAGGCCCTGGAGGGACGTCTGTACAGGACACCGGCATCAGCTTCCTAACATGCGACTGTTCACACCACTGCTGAACTGACCAGAGGGGTAAACAAATGACTTGTGTATATAAACAAGTCTCATATGCACGCACACACACACACACACACACGGGAGCGTGATCAACACCATGGCAGATTATCAAAATCCTGCAGGGAAAGGCAGATGGTTTTAATAATAAATGGTATCATTGATCCTCTCTCAGTCCTCAGACATAGAGGGGAACTGAGGGAAGAAACAGCTGACACTCTACACACACACACACATAGACTCTCTGTGCCACTCTAAACTAATGACACAAATCTATAAAAAGTATTAAATTGCTGGACCTACATATCATTAAGCTTTTACAACGTGTCCTATGATTTCAGCTGCAGATGAGGAGCATCCTGTTAGGGTGACTAAATATTTTCATTCAATCCAGTGACTCACACTGTGCCAATTTTCTTCCAGAGGAGACAAGTATATATATGCCTAAAAGTAATAAAATGTGAGAATGAAGGGCCTGGGAATCGTAGGGCCACTGAAAAGGTCAATATTTAACAAAAAACAAATGTCAAATAATGCAGGTTCTTTAAACCAAAAGTTCAAACGTGTTTTTAATGATATAAAAGTACGTTTATAATCATAGAATCTGTGTATTTTATTTAGTAAAACAGTCTTAATCTCATCTGGCTCTGAATGGGTTAATGTCTTCTGAGGGGTCTGATGACATGATCATCTGCTACTCTACTTCTTAACAAAACACAGCTATATCCTCTGGGGTTCGATCATAAATATGAAGAAGTATCTGTTCACATGCTCCCTCATGACAAGACATGTACACAACTCCACAAGTCGATGATCTTTGTGCTGAGGTTCGGATTCCCCAAACACTGAATGAAAGCCGCTCAGCAAGACAGTCTGTCGCCGTTCTCAGCGGCTTGTTCAGGCGTTTTAATATGGTTTATGCAGTCTGAGTGACTCCCATGTGAATGTAAGGAGATACTGAATGAAACAAACTTGAGTTTAGTGTGTGAAAGTTCATTAGTGAAGTTTTCTTCATTCAAGGTCCACTTATTAGGTTTTTTTTTGTTGTTTTCTGCACATTTATCATTGTGAAGTTTTTTTAATCAACTTGAGTTTTGTTTGTGAAGATTCTCAGTCACACAGGTTATGGTAATTTTCTAAGAGTTCGAAGAGAGTCAGCTGGGCCTGTCTGATGTTCTTGAAGACGTTTCACCTTTGTTCAAACTCTCAAAACTGGATTTTTGTGCTATAGCTTCAAACTTTCTAAACTAGTTTTTTTGTTTTATAGCTTACTACTCTGGATCAGAGCGCGATGATCGTTCTGCATGTAATAACACAGCGGTCAGTGCAATAAACTTGTCAACCCGCAGATAACTCTTTGACCTTTTGGCGCTTTGATGCATAAGAACTAACCAATTGGATGCATTTTCGACTGTGTGCTCTGTTTGTGGGAGGCTTTTCTTTGGGGTTGTTGGGCTGTGCTGCAAGGAAATAAACAACAACAATACTCTGTAAAAGAGCATTTGTTATAGCACACATTCACACTGCACTGCTTCAACAGCTTTACATTTATTACACACGATGATGTCGTGAGCAGATGACTGATACATTTCTTTACAACTACATCTCTTCCTCTGGTATCTAAACACATGACGGATGTGTAATAATAATAATAAAATAAGTCTTCCTATGAGAATCTCTGCTTCCAACCACACTGCAGTGTCTTAAAGCTTCGCACGGCTGCTAAATGAGGAGAGTCGTGATGAAGTGGTGCCGTCTCGTAGCGGAGGAGCAACTGGACGTGCGTCTGCTGCCTTTTGTTTACAGTTACGTAAGTCAGTTACACCCCCATCGATAAATGATCCTGCATCCTTGAGAGGAGCTGCGGAACCGGATCAGCTCTGCGACTATGCCACTATGTAACACATTAAACCATCATCATCATCATTATCACTAACACTGATGGCTACAGCGGAGGGGAGGAGGAGGATGGGGGGGCGGGGGTGTGTTGATGGAGGCAGCAGCGAGTCATTGGGTTTTGTGATCAGGGCCTCCTCTGGCTACAAACAAACAAACAAACAAACCGGAGGGGCCTCCTCATGTCTCCAAATGAGCCAGCTCACCGTGTCCGCTTTCACCACCCCCTCCCTTCCCTCCACCCCCCCTCGTACCTTCACGCTGGTGTGGCTGGTCTGCGTCTCGGCCTCGATGCGGATGTGTCCGCCACTGTTGTTGTCGCGGCGGTCCCGGTGCGAGTTGTTGCGCGAGTGGCGGCTCTGGTAGGCGATGACGGACGGGATGGACTCCGCCGCGTCCGTCTTGATGAAGAGCCCGTGCAGCGTGGCCGCGGTACCCTGAGAGATGGTGGTGGTCTGGTGCGGGGAGTTGGACTCGTCCGAGTCTCGGCAGTAGATCACGCCGCTCTGGGAGACGTGGATGCTGGGAGCGCAGCCCATCGCACGCGCCGGCGCTCGGGGAGCTGCTCGTGTGTGTCGTCCGCAGCCGCCTGCACGCGCGCCGCTCGTCCTCTCCGGGCATCGGCCGCGGGCTCGAAGCGCTCTCTCCTCCACGCGCCTCCGTTCGAGCACATCAAGGGATGCGAGGACGTCTAATTCACGCGCCGATCCGCTCCGATCATGTTGAGGACGGAAAGGCGTTTCAGGGCTCCCTGTCGGCCTGCACCACCATCCGCGAGGCGACAAATGAATGACAGTGAGAGACGGACTAAACCACCTGGCTGCTCTTCATCACCTCTTCCTTCACATCCGGCTCGGTGTCATCCTCTGTGACATGCTGGCCTCGTGAAAATCTCCTCTGGGTCTCTACTTTAGTTATTCTGCCTGCCGATCATTGGCCACGGTCCACACCTCCCTCCTCCTCCTCCTCTCTTTCTCGATCTCTTTCTCCCTCCCTCCACATCACACCAACATTATATCACTCCTGCAGCATCTCTCCTCCACCATGACCCTCTGATCTCCCCAGGGCCCCTGACAGGGGTCATCTGAAGACTCACGATGCTGGATTAGACATAATGCCGTCTGAGTAATGGGGCTTGATGAAAAACCACTTACTGCACAAACCACTTCCCACCTTCTACTCCAGTTTATATTTTATTCAGTTGTCTTGACAAAGATACTCAGATAACAGCATGTGAGTGACTGAGTGTGTGTGTGTGTGTGTGTGTGTGTGTGTGTGTGTGTGTGTTTCGTCAGGGAAGATCACAAAATGATTTGAGCTGACCTTTGACATGCGACCTTTGTCAGTGCAATTATAAAATGGAGACATCAGCACCAAGGTTGTGAACTCATAAACATGAAAAGGGTATCTGACAGTTGTATGTTATCAATTTATCTGCTGATCAAATATCTGGTTATAAAATTATCAAAACAGAACAAATCCCACCAGTACAGAACATTAGTGGTTTATCGATTGTTAAGTATAAATCTTTTTTTGATTACCAGAGGTTTTGGTTTTGTCCAGAGGCCCCACAATTTCCCAAATCCCAAAACATCTATAAAAAATCTTTTATTAGCCCTGCGATCATCACCCTGAAAAAATCAAAAAAGGGCACCGTACTCTGACCTGCTGACGCTGCTCTTGTCCGCTGTGTGTCCGCTGTTTGACACTGAGCTGTGTCAAAGGAGGATTTACGTTTGTTTTGTCACAGACCGTAAAATTGATCTTATCTTATCCTATCTTTTCTGATAAATCCATGAACTGACAAAAAAGCAATAACAAACTATTCTGATAAATGGTTAATTACTCTTAGTCATTTTTCCAGGCAAAAATGTCACAGTGGTTGGAAGCTGGTCAAACAAAACAAGCTGAAGCTCAAAGACGTCACTTTGGGCTCTAGGAAATTGTGGTGGGCATTTTTCTTTTTTTTTTTTTTTTGACAGATTAAAAGATTAATTCATCAAATAAATACTTGTCAGATTGTGAAAATAATCCTTAGCGGAGGCCCCACTTGGTCCTACTGTATCACATATAATCTGTTTCTCTCACAGTGCACAGACAACCCTTACATGTAACAACTCTTATCGCCTTGGCTTCCTGTCAGACACAGACATTTAAACAAGTCACTTAAACTCTTTTCAAAAGATGGAGGTTTGACAATGTTCAGGTTGTCAGATTGTGGAAAACTTCTTTGGCTTGTGTGTGTCCACTTTCAGGACGTTGGTGGAGCCAGGCCGAGACCGAGTATTTATTTTGTGCTGGCAGAGAAGTAACATTTTCAGACCCAGCAGGCTATTTTCAGCTAATATCTCTGATAAGCGCTGTACCTGCTCAGCACCAAGCAGCAGACACACACAGCTATACACAGACTAAAGAGTCAGGTATTTGACTTCAGAGCTCATGGAGACCAAAACAGAACTAAAAAGAGACTGAAACAAGTTAAGAGACGTGCTTTAACACTGCATATGTGGACAGGCCTGGTTTGTGTCCACACTGGGGATTCAAGCGAAGCGGATCATTTCAATGAGTGACACTGAGGAGAGCGTCAGAATCACTTCATTCACAGATCAGCTATGCACAGAACCAAAGAAAGGATCTGACGAGTGTATTATGCAAATTTATTGACCGTCTTGAGATCCCTTGGGGCACATCTGGACAAGCTGTTCCAGCACTTTCTGTGGATCTGATTTTCAAAGTGAAGGAGGAAAAAACAAAGAGCTGCACAGAGAAAAAGAGTACAAATCCGATATCAGATATCCGAGTATTTCTGCTACTTTATACTTCTACTCCTTTACACTTCACTGGGAAATATTATATTTTTCTGCTTCAGTATGTTTATCTTACAGCTACTATATATAACTTTTATTCAGATACTTCAAGTACACTTAAAGTCAAAAGTAGTTCTTCACGTTTACTTAATGCATATTGTAAATGCAGGGGTTTTACTTGTAATGGAGCACTGTTACAATATTGTGACTGACGTGAATGATCTCAGCTCTTCCTTGAAACTATTGTCTGTGTGGTTATTTTTGTCTGAGAGCACTCTGCACAATAGCTCTTATTCAGCATGCTCAGCTCTGAGGTGGATGTCCTGTTGAGACAGCAGACAGCCCCCTGGTGGCAGGCCTCACACATGTTCAACTGGTGCCCTTGTTTGTCCATCAGCAGTGTCTGTGCAGCCTGATGCCACCCCCTCAATATTATCCTCAAACATGTCAGAGATCACGGCCACAGCTGTGCAATTATCTCTCTGTATATTTTAACACACTGCAACAGCCACATCTGAGCTGGGAAAACCACAAAAAGTTGACAAAAAAAAAAGCTGCCAGCCAGCCACTAACCACACAGTGATCTGTGTTAATGAACCTTTCTGAGAGTTGCACACATATCAGCTCCCATCATTAAGAGCATTTCAAGAGTATTTTGTCATGTAAATAATCTCCAATCGTGCTTTTCTTCAAGAAAAAAAAATTCCTTTAAGTATTTGTCAGCCTGCAGACCAAAAAGGGGGAACAAATGTGAATTTCAGCAATTAGGACTGTACAGCAGGAACAGCAGGACAAAATAACAGCAGCTATATATAACCTTATGGTAACAGTGGACATCTTTGCTTAGTTAGGCTCTGAATTATATTATGTTTCCATGCCACACTCTTTAAAATCCCATCTCCGCCGTCAAAGCGAGTTTATTTGGCTCAATAAAGAGTCATAAGTTACAGTAAAGAAGTGTGACAGGGGTTTGGGTGTTTATGTGTTAGCCTAATAACTCTGATCATGAATGGTTTAGACTACTGCGTGTGTTAAAGTTCAATTAGTAGCCTATAATGCATTTTTTTTTTACTGTAGTGGAGCACTTTACGCAGGGAGCTCCTACCTTTCGCGGTCCATTGGGATATAAAGCACTTTCCTCTGTTGACAGTCCACTCATGTCTTAAAGCCGCGATGCTTTTATCCTTCAGGGTGAAATCTGAATAACGGAGTCTGAGCTCTGGACATTACAGATGGACAGAGACCAGCCGAGGTGCGCTCTGCCCCCCCTCAGGTACCGACTGGCGGACTTTCGGGCTGCTCGGCCCCTGAACTTCATAACCTTCAACGGGCTCAGGCTGCCCCGCCGGGCTCGGTGTCCGTGCGGCCCTAGTGTCCTACATGAACTTTGATTATTTTATTTTTTTATTTTTATCAACACCATCATGGAAAATATGCAAACATTTAAATACAAATAACCATAACTTTATTAGTAAGATTCAAAGTAAGTGATAGAGAGCGACCATAAGTTACTCAGGGGCTTTCCACATAAAATAGGATGCATGATTTTACATATGGATGATACTTATTTTCCACTTTAAAACGACAGACATTGAAATCCTGCTTATCTGTGAATGCATCAGGAGCCACGCTGCTAAAGGAGTCATTTTTACTTTTTATACTTTAAGTACATGTTGCTGATAAGCCTCATGTGCTTTTACTTATAAGTAACATTTTGAATACAGTAGTTTTACTTGTTACTTGTTACTTGTACTTGACGTAATTATATTTAAATTTAAGATTCGACTACATCATTCATACACACACACATACAAACACACACACACACACACACATATATGTATATATACATATAGTTGGTTAGGAATTCACACAATATGATGAGCTTCTGTAGACTGAATTACAGTACAGTCTTTAGAAGTAAAGTCTACAAACAAACGCAAATTATCTTCATCATGGCCAACTACAACTGTTAGTTCTAGTTTTCATACTTAAACAGTAATATTATCATACATAAATTATAATCTCAAAGATTTTCATCTCATTCTCTTTTGCACCACTTATGCTGATAACCACTGACTGCAGGCGGGCTTGGACCTCACAGTAGTTCAGTTACTGTATTCATCAATCTTTCCTTTGTTTGTACGATCGTACAAGTTAATTACATTTGTATTACATATTTTCTTAAGCCACTTACGGGCACCAGAAACAAGCTGTAAAGGTACACAGAGCCAGGCATGGAGGAGTGGCGAAGACAAGTGGAGGGGCGTGTTGCTATAAATATCTCTCTTCCCTTGAGAGGCTGCTTCTTTTCACTTGAGACACATGAAGACACATTCTCAACAAAGAGCTTTTCATTAGTGTGGCTTTTAATTCTGGAGCACAGCAGAGATGCTGTGGAGAACAGGATTCAGAGAAATGAGGATGTCGGATGAATCAATCAGCCACAAGAGATGAGCGGCATGTGTATCTGAAGAGTGTCTTGTGTTATGCTCACTGTCCACACAACAAAAACTAGGGCAAGCTGTCAGCTGCCCGTGATCTCTAATCCTTCAATACAATCCTGATACATGACAGAAAGTCAGCATGTGCTTCCCACAGGTTGTAAATCTAAAAATAATCACAACACACTTTTATATATTGATATGACTATACAATATGTAGTTTCTTACATTTTTAGGGATTCTTGCAACATGGCTCTAGGGGTGGCAATGTCGGATTGGTTGGTCCACCACTTTGGTCCAGACTTGAATGTTTCAACAACTTAGAGACGGTTTAACTATCATCACGTAAACCTTTCAGTTTGTCAAATGCTTCGGTTTATGACCAAGTACTTGCAAAACCAGTGACATTCACCTCGGCTGTTAGACATTAGCAAATGCTACCACACTAATACACTGAGCTGAGATGGTGAACATTAGCTAAATAACTGCATGTTAATATTGTCATTTTGAGCACATCAGCACATATCACATTTACAAATATTGGCAAATATTTCTAATGCCATAGAAACTGCATGTTAGCTCTGTTACGAGCCTGTGTGGTTTCTGAAGCGGTGTGATGTACAACTGTTCATACACATTTTTTTGTTGATGCTGTGTGAGGATGAGGGGACACATTTACATACAAAATACTTGTGCATTATTGGGTTGGCAACCCAAAACCTTATAATGTGGTAAAGCTGACTCCATCTCAGCTAGTATCAACAATAAAAAGATACGTTACTAGAAATATATAATAGAGAAATATAATGCAAACTGGAGCTAGTGATCAAATTCTCAATGCTCCTGAGTGCTTTTAGGACTTCCTGTCCATTGAGCTTGCCAGTTTATTGTTGACTTTGAAAACAGTAGTTGACAAAACAGTCTTTACTCATGGTCCACTTACTTGTACTTATGCTTTTGTCCCCATATTTGTACTGTAAATTCCACATCAAAATCCTAAAACACAGTTGAGTGGCATATCAGAGCGAGGAGTTGTAAAGACTTAATATTGTGCCAAGAAAGAAATGCAGTGGAGTGTTTTGTAGAGTCTGTATATTTTAGAGTCTGTATATTATTCAGCATGCAGGATCTTTGATGATGGAGTCAATGTTGGACAGCCGCTTCAGGTTCTGGGCTCTGAAGGTTTCTGGTTTTCATTTAATTTGTTTGATTTACTTCATGAGATGTTTTAATACTATGGGTGTGTGATTTGTCTAATGACCAGAAAATATGTCAGATGTATGTTAAAAAAAAAAAATTACTGCAGTCTTCCAAGCTGGCCAGCAGAGGGTGTAAGAAGTACAGCAGATGAGATTTTATCAACTCTGTACACCCAGGGCTTGAGGCTGTTTTTTTCACAACCTGTCAGCAGTGTTGTTCTTTTCTATTGTGATCAGAAACTGTTGGGAGTTGTGTGAAACACAGGGGCCGCCCCCAAAGTGTGGATGGAAGGAAGGACGGAAGGAAGGGAAACACCACAAAGTGACACACAAGACTGTGTTGATGAAAAGTGAGAAATAAAAGAGGCATCAGACTCCCAACAAAGACCAACGAAAGAGATACATGAGATAAAAGAAAGTAAGAGGTGATTCATATTGATCTGTAATCATTTAACACCCGGAATTCATGCAATGACAAATCTTCATTTAAGACAATAATCTAAACTGTAAGTGAACAAAGTGGTGAATTGAATAGACAGACAAGGAGAATTTTGTTTTCTCCGTTATGATGTAATTTTCTATGAAGTAATACGTTGAATTCTATATCATTGTTCATCAGATATATAAAATAGGTAAAAAGGTGTAAAATAGGTAAAAGCATCTGTTGGGAGACACCTGAAAGCTAAAGATGCTGAATGCGCTCTCATCCAGTTTACTGGGAGGCAGGATTTCAGCCTCTTCTGCTCAACTTGCAAGAATTTGTAGCTTACTCCGTTATGACATAAGCAGGCCTTTGTTTCCCTAAATCTGAATTATGCATGGCTGAACTGAATCCGTCTTACACACACACATCCACAAACACACACACACACACACACACACACACACACACACACACAGGTTAGACAGACTGCTTAGGTTACACTTTGATGCATGAAGGAGGCTTTCACGCTTGCTTGCTTGTGTGTGCGTGTGTGTCCAAACATACATATGTGCATACATACATACAGTACGTGATGTCTTAAGTCATGAGGCTGCCACACATGATTACATGAGACCTTTCTTGTGTAATCATCTGTGCTTACTCATTTGCAAGATCATCTTTGTCATTTTCACTATTTCTTTTATAAGGAGATCAACAGAGTGTTGTTTAGCAGTTTTATTTGGTATTACGACTCACAAGGTATTCTGCTATTTTCTCAAATGTTGCAAAGGTCAACAAAGTTTAAATAGATTCTTTTAATTACTGCATAATAAATCCATAAAAAAAAACACTGAAATTCAAACTGGAGGAAGGGATGCACTTCTTTAATACACTAAATGTGCATGTTCTATATCACTTTATTTAAGAAAGGCCCAAGTGAGTAATTTGAACAAAACCACATTCATTACCACATTCATCACTGATTAGTTTAATTCATCTCATCAGCTGCAGCATTGCTTTAGTTTGCACAGAAGAGGTTTGTTAACAATCTTCACAAAAACAGGCTGAAGATTTCCCAGTCCAAATAAAAAAATACATATCTGGAGTTGAGCCTTAGCTGTAACATATTTCACTAATCATATTCTCTGTTGTCTTACATGCAGAAATTCATCTTGATTCCTCTTGTTTCATTGTGACCTTGTGACATGTGATTTATATATCAAAAGCTGAAGTTTGAGTTGAAAGTGTGATTTTCTTCACATCCCTTGCAAAGATCCAATAACCTTTTCTCATCCACCAGAACATGTCAAGACGGAGATTGATCTCACAGGTGTCAGCACGCCGAGCATGTCAGCGGAGATGGAAGGTGATGGTGCTGGAGCTTTCCAGTAAACTCAAAATGATATGATCACACCTGGACCTGTTGGCCGTCTTCTTACCTCTGCTACCTTTTATATTAGTCTGGGCATCAGAATGTATCGACTGGAGACTATCAATAAGGCCTGACAGTTTACTGCATGATAAAAAGTGCAATTTTCTGGTTACCGAAAATATGGAATCCAAACGTTTATAAAAGATTTAAGTTTTAATCAGCATGTAATTTCTGTTGAATGTGAGGGCTGTTTATCAGTGTCAGGGTGAGCAGATACAAGGGGAGCTCACAGTCGAGTCACAGCATCTCAGTCACAGTGTTTGGCTCGCAACCCCGAGAGGCAGCATGTTCAGAATTTCTATTGGCACGTGTGGTGCTGTTTTCTCTTGTGCTGATTTATTTCAATTTTTAGTAAACTTTTGATAACAAAGCGTTGTCATCTGGAAAGTAACATTCTGGTTTTAGTGTGCTTTTTCAGATGTGTCTCTCAGATTTCTGTTGCATCAACGTCAAATGGAGGACACGTCAAACATAAAACGTCAGTGAAATGTCAGTAGCACAAAGCTGCAGGCTTTCTGTCTGACCTTTCAATAACTGAGGCAAAGGTTGGATGTGATGTGGACAGGTGGAGGGTGGGTTGGTCAAGATGTTAATACTGAGTATTATTGGTATTACCTGAATATTTTGTATGTTTTTAGTCCTGCTAACAGATGATTCAATGCATATCAATCACTTTGTTTCAGACTGAAATGTCTAAACAACCACTGGATGGATTGCCGCGAAACTTAAACAGACTTTCATGCCCCCTGCAGGATATATTGTCTTGTGGTGTGATATAACTGTGGTAGCATGGCGACATATTTATCCCACTGCAGACTAACAGAGGTGCTTAGCATGGGTGTAGACTCTCAAATTAGCAAAGAAAATTTTTGTATCAAGTTATTCACACAACTTCTGCTTCTTTTCTTTGTATGCAGTTGCTGCAATTTTTTTAATTGAGAATGCAGTGGCACTCGTGCCATGTGGAGAAATTTCTTTCCAATGCAAATGCAATATTTTCATGCACATGTAAATACTTCTTCCCACAATGGCAAATGCATATTTGAGAAATCTGATTTGCTAAAGTGGACATTAATTATGTTAGCGTCCGCTCCGCTAAAAGATAATGTGGATAACTTCCAGAGAGGACACAACGGGAAGCATGTGACTTGATGGAGCCTAACAAGGCTTCATTACCTGTACTGAATGGCTTCTGCTATTCAGCCAGACCTCTCAAGGCTATATAAAAAGCATAGAGAGTCATCAATAAGTGAACAGCATTTTTCTCTGCAAATTCGCAGAAGTCAAATGTAACTCACTACACCCATTGCTTCAAAGAGGCAGAAAACAGTTTTAATGAGCGTTGAAATGGAAATGTCTGGATGCAAGTCCCTGAATAGCTCAAATTAGTGAGCATAATGAAAAGTGTGTCCATGACTTAAAAAAGAAAATACATGTTGCTCTTATCTGAATATAATGTTGACATTGTGCCATTAAACTCCTATATTTACTATAATGAAAAACACTTTGGCAATCAGGTCCTGCTATGCTGCAGATCTCACCAGATTATATCGAGACACACAGCAGTGACATGTTTGACATATCTGTAATAGAAATAAACAATGGAGTTGGTTTGTGCTTTTTCTGTTTAGGGCCTATTACACATCTAACCAGAAGAGTGCTTTCTATATCTTACACTTTTCATAAACATTTAACATACATGTACATTCATGCACCATGACTGATTACATCAATGTAACAGGAAATCCAGGTGCAATATGTTTACATTTTAGACACCAGACTCCCCAACTACATTTACATAAATATATATACAGATTTTGAGAATTGTATAAGATATTTTGACCATTGAAAATATCTGAGAGTAAACCTTTATTTGGCCAACATAAGAATCCAGAAATTCAGATCACTGCAGCTACTGAAACACAACCACCTCACACAAACTAGTTTGTTTCAAGCGTGCCCCTGCCTTAATAGTAGATACCTACATGCCTACAGAGTTTAGAGTCTGGATAGAAAACTTCACTATCATGTTTCAACGCGTCACGATGGCCAGTAAATGAAACCCAACACTATCTAACACATTATATAATACAATACAGGTTTTCAAAACTGGCGGGGTCTCTCATAATGACCCCAGGATTCGACAGAAGTTCATACTTTTTTGCACCAAATTAAAACTTACATTGTTTCAAACTTGTTTCTGACTTTCCATTTGCCTTCCAGGTGTTTTTCTAAGCTCTGATATTTCAAGTTATGAATATACACTGCTTATCTTGGAGACACAAAGATGTTGTTTTGCACCACTCGCCACCAAGAAGTGTGGATTACACTGAGGCCCTGTCTCTGCATTTGAATGGATCGACCTTTTCGACAGCCTGAGGCGCTCGCAGACCTCGGGGACTGAGCGCAGGCAGGCGAGAGATGAGAACTCTGTGTCCTTGACTCTCAGTAAAGTAAAACGCAAAACTTTTCAATGAGCCAATATTTCACCGTGAGCTTATTTAATTTAACCGTCAATTTGTTTTCATGCCCATGAACGAGCAAATTAGGTTTTACAGATGTAGTGTTGTTTTGAGGCAGATGTGTAGAAACACAATCACGACGTCCATTTAGCCAAATGAGAAAATTACTCTTTGTGTTGTCCAGTTCATAATCAACGGTTGATTATGTGTGTAATTTGGCATGTAGTTGGGTTTTGCAATTTACTGTTCACATTTCATATTAACCTTTCCTGGATAGGGAGGCACATGACTGCCTTTCATAAACTGGGAAGTGTTTACTTGGTGCTCACCTTGGTTTCGCTGGAGTTTTCTCACCCTTCCTGAAATGAGCCAGACTGCAGCACTGAAGGCTCTGGGGTTTGTTAGGATGGCATCACACAAGGCAGGCGTGAAAGCAGCTTAGTAAGTGTACTCCGGGTGTGAAGTGAACGCTGCATAAGTCACAGCAGGTTTTTACATGAGTTAGACGTCCCTGCTGTGTAAAGGTAAACTTCTTATCACCCAGTTTTGCCAACGGACAATCAAACAGATACGAGGGAATCTATTGCATGTCTTTCTGTCTTGGGAAAGGGACCCTCCTCTGAGGTTTCGTCTACATTTTTTTTTCCCATTAAAGGGGTTTTTAGGAAGTTTCTCCCTCACTGATTTGAGGGTCTATATAGTGGATGTCATATGTTGCACAGAAGCTCCTAGAGGGAAATTAATGATGAGTGATTTTTGGCCATGTAAATAAAATTGACTTGCCTTGATTTGACTTGTTCACTTCGAAGTTCTTCACAAGTGGCTGACAGAGTAATAACACTGCGGAGTGTAAACAGTATAACAATTTTAGATTAGTGCACATGTTAAGAACAACAAAGATGTTGTTAAAAGAAGATGTAATGTACATAAAGATACAATTCTTTCTTTCTGGGATGGCTGACATCACATGTTACCGCTGTTATTCACTCAACAACTCCACAAACTTTAGATCCATTTGACCTTATTTATGCTCCTGTCCTCTGTACCTGTGTCTATATTTCTTATTATGTGCACTTTACCCCTGAGGGAAAGCAGTTTCACTGCACCGTATGCTAAATATGGAGGAAACAACAATAAATTTCACCTTGACCTTTGACCCCTGATTACCATGCTCATTCAATCAGCGGAAATTATGACAGAAAGTAAAAATACTATGTTTCCTGTCAGACGTAAGCTTTTATTTATGGCCCTGTGAAGGACTTCATTTAGTGTTCATCAGTAAATCCACATTTCCTCCTTTGCATGTTCAATTTGAGATTTGTTGACGCATTAATTAAAGCTATTTTATGTCATATGATTGTCTTTCCTTGTTTTACTTCCTTGTTTGGTCATTCTTGACAACCGACAAAATGACAAAGCGATCTCTTCTAAAGATCCACTGACTGGCTGTTCTTGTGTCTTTGACTGTTTCACAGATGGGGCTGGCCCGCTAATCCTGGAAACATGTCAGCACCTAAAATACAGCTGTAGAAGTTCTATAGACACATTAAGCTGTAATCACCTTCATTTGATATTTACAGATATTTCCATGCATGCAGAACCTTTGAAGTTCAGACCTATTGAATAACCTGCACAGGGTCTGGATAATAAAGGTCACACTGGAGTACTGACGTCGTGCTGATCCAATTAATGTGTTCAGTTTTATCTGCAAAAACTAGGCAAAAAAAAAGATGATTGTGACACTTAAAGAAATTCATCATGGATAAGCTGCTTAATGATCAGCGGAAGGACTGAACACACTCAAGATGACGTCTGATTTATGTTTGAGCATCTTTTGGCATCAGCTGCCTCTCTCTCTCTCTCTCTCTCTCTCTCAGCTCGCTCTTGCATCCTTGCTTTCGTCACAACTACGCAATCGCTTGGGTGGAGGAGGAGGTATGTGTGTGTGTGTGTGTGTGCGTGTGTGTCCACGCTGGGTGACAGAGACCATGTGGACTGGTCGCAGCTGAGCTTGGTGGCGTATAAAGGCGCAGCTGGTCGCGGAGCAGCTCAGACTTTCAGGTGCAGCTCGCAGACAGAGATGCGCGTTATGGAGCGCACTTTCCGGGAGCAGCTCTTCTTCCTCGTGTTGTGTCTGTCCGTCCTCAAGGGAGACTCCAGGTACATCGAGGTGAGTGTCAGGGCAAAACTTTCTTGTCGTTTCTGCACCGATGAAAGTTTTATCCACACACGTTTTCTTTCTTTCTTTCTTTCTTACTTTTTTTTTTAATTCCCTGCAGAACAACGAGATCTCAAAAGATGAATTATATTCATTTTTCAACTCGGAGCTCAAGAGAGAAACACCTGAGGAACTGATGTACCGCCGACCTTTACGTGAGTCATGAGAAAACTATAAGTAAAGATATTTTTTTTATGAAAAAGACATGTTATACATGTTGTACAGCTTCTGTGTGCAGGAGAGAGATATAAAAAAGACATTTGAATTTATTTATCTCTCTCACTCTGTCTTTGCTACAGAATGATAAATAGATTTTTAGACTTCTCTCTATCTCTCTGTGCCAGTTGTTCAGTTTAGATTTGTATTATTGCCATAAGGTCAACATTTGATGAAGTAAAAATGAAAAAGAAAGGTAAAAAAATAGTGATTGTGACCATAAATCATGCAAAATGTAAATGTTTGAGTGGATTCAGCATATGGTTTTTAGTTGCATAATTGTCTTCCTGTGCCACTGTCTGTCAGGTTGTCTGGACATGGTCGCTGTGGAGGGTCAGTTCACCTTCATGGCTGAACGTCCTCAGCTCAGCTGTGCCGCCTTCTTCATGGCAGAGCCCAACGAGATGATCTCTGTGGATTACGACAATGTCGACATCGACTGCAGGGGAGGGGACTTCATCACGGTAAACTAACATCTCCCCCCCTCACATAAACATTTTCCTCCTCTGGCATGATAAAAAAAATTCCTCCATCAGGTGTCCCTTCAAAAACCTTTTACTGAAACATGCTGCCTCAAAGAAAAAGCTCTCCAGGTCTATTATATAATTGTATTTATATATCAAAACATCACTGGTGATAAATTGTAAGCTTGTGTCATTTTTTGTCACACAGTCTGTGCTTGTTTTTATGTCATCAAACAGAGGTCATTGACTTGCTTGACTAAGCTGGGAAACACATCCTGATTAGGCAAAAAGCTCCTTTAAGGCAATTGTATGTAACCTGCTTACTTAAGCTGAGCTGCCTCAAAGCTCCCATGATTTTAAATGCTGATGGTCTCCACCTGCTAAACTTGGCATGATGGTTAAAACCTACTGGAGTAATTTTGGAGTGTTTCCCAACAAAGCAGGATCAATAAAAAAGCACTCATTAATTAAAAGCACAATCTGATGTCTCGTCTTCTCCCTTCTCAATGTGTCCCATGAAGGTGTTTGATGGCTGGGTGATGAAAGGAGAGAAGTTCCCCAGCTCGCAGGACCACCCTCTGCCTGTGTACGAGCGCTATGTGGATTACTGCGACTCGGGGTCGCTGAGGAGAAGCGTGCGCTCTTCCCAGAACGTGGCGATGGTCTTCTTTCGCATCCACAATGCCGGCAGCAGCTTCACCCTGACCGTCAGGAAACACGTCAATCCTTTCCGTGAGTTGATAGCCACGTTCAAAATTGAACCACTGAATGCGCGCAGACACAAAGATCTAGCCCTTCAGCCCATTTGTGCAGCGATTCACATGCGAGTCTGTGGTGATGATACAAGCCTGGCGGGGTGCTTTAGTCATCACCAACAGGGGACAGTTGCCATCACTATCTTTCTGGATCAGGACCAGGATCATGTGAAAATGATGTCCTGCAGTCACATATCAGGACAAGATAAAAGACCTCATCTAGTTTGCTTTCATGGTACCAGGCTTGAATTTCCTTTAGTCTGTTTAATACTTTTTAAGTTATGGTGCAGACACATCAACTCAAACAATTAAAAATAGCTAATAAATAAATAGGGATCTGCTCTGAAAGGAAAGATTTAGATTTATT
Source organism: Amniataba percoides (assembly GCA_037176925.1). Taxonomy (NCBI): domain Eukaryota; kingdom Metazoa; phylum Chordata; class Actinopteri; order Centrarchiformes; family Terapontidae; genus Amniataba; species Amniataba percoides. Next base: position 8,660,395 of record JBAJHX010000035.1, on the reverse strand, counting down.
TACCATTGATTTAGTTTTGTTTTTTTTTTTTACCTTTGTGCCTCATTTTCAGGAAACTGTTTCTGAAGTGTGCGTCACCTTGAGAATCCTTCAAGGAAGTCCCCCCTCTTTCATAATTTTCTTGTCTCCTCGCAGCATGTAATGCCATCTCCCAGGCACCAGAGGGTAGTTACACAATGGTGATCCCACAGCAGCAAAGGAACTGCAGCTTCTCCATCATTTATCCAGTGGAGATCGACGTGTCTGAGTTCACCCTGGGGCACAACTTTCCCAAGGTGAGCAAAAACGTAAAACACTGCACAACATCCACTTTAATATCCCCTCAGTGCTCCTGATTCTTCCCAACTAACCTAATTTTTCATCTCCAGTACAACAGAGATGGCGTAAAAACTGTTCAGGGTGCTTAAAACAGCCTAACATTACCCGAGGAAAAGAGTGGTGTCTTTTAGAGAAATGATATGCTTTTACACACTTTCAGGAAGTGTTTGAGTGAACTGATCCTTTAAATTGAGCTTTAGAAGTAAACAGACAACAAGCAGTCAGTATAAGTCTAATCAGTATTTTATAGTAACAATGACTGAAATGACTGAGTGCAAAGTGGTGGGTCATAGTGAAGTAGCAGATAGTAACTTTAATAATAAAACTGCAGCTCCCCTCAGCTCTGCAGAGCATTTCTGCATCTTTCATCTCATTATTTTGGTTGAGCTTATTGTTTGTGTTTTTTTTTAGCAAAAAGTTCCACTAAACCCACCGTACACTACATGAACAACACTAAACAGACAAAGACAGAAACTAGTTGGTGGACATAGTGGAGCAAGTGTGACAGCCAAAAAGAGCTAAAAGGAGAGTGAATATTGAACTTTTATTTATTAATTGATCAGAAAAGTGACTCTAAATGAGTGATACTGTTGCTCTGTGACTACTGGATATGTAAATGGTTTACACTGGTCGTCTTTGGTATCACATTTTTAGAATTCAAATTATACTTTTGTTTTGCTGCTGATGTGAGCACACGTTGTCTCAAGCTTTTGGAACAAGTGACCAATCTTGTTGTTTCTCGGGTGGGGGGGCTAACATATTCTAACCAGTCAATTTCATGTAATAAATTGAATGATGCTCCTCAGAGGTCCATGCCTGGTTGTGCAGAATCTGGAGATTTTGTGCAGCTGTTGGGAGGAAGCGGCATCGACACATCGAAGCTGCTTCCCATCACGGACCTCTGCATCTCTTTCACCGGACCTAGTGAGTAAAGGCTGATTTCCTTTCTTACCATCAAACCCTGTTGGCTGAGCTAAGACTCAACATTTCTTCTCTGCCCCCCCCCAGCGCACATGAAGATCGGCTGTGATAACACAGTTGTGAGGATGGTGTCCAGCGGGAAGTTTGTCAACCGGGTGTCTTTCAGCTACAGGCTACTGGACAGTCAGGAACTGCAGACGCTCAAACTGAACAATGTGGAAGATTTCTGTTTCAATAACTGATCCCGGCAGGATCATAACGTGACAAATGTATAATTTGACTGCAGACATTTTTAAGATTATTTTATTAAAAACAAGAAATCCACCTGGTTGCTCCCTCTGATTAGACGATATGTCTTAAATCCAAAGACATAAATAAAAAAAATGTATGAAAAATAAGATATATACATCCACAGTGATGATACGGACTCAAAAATTCACTGGAAATTTTCAATGATTTGTTTATTTTTTCCATCATTTTTCACTCATTTCCTTTGTTGCTGAATAAAGCTTATTGAAGTGTCCTTTTGTGTTTGGTGGAACTGCTATGGTTTTTATTTTTGCTTTGTGTACAATATGTGTATTTATTAAGACGAAATTGATGATATTGTTGCTATGTCACGTATGGGTTCATGGTCAGCATTCTTGAAAAGGAATGGTGCTAAAATGAATGTTACCTTTTGTTCATTTCGCTGAATGACAAATGATGTGCTGAGGCTTTTCCCGACATGGAGGGCAATAGGTGTTCAGTAAAATAAATACAAGTGTTCATTGCCATTATGTAGTTCAATTTGTACAAAACCTTTTTGTAATAAAATTATATCGCATGACAAAGCATTTAACTCTGGTTTTGCTTCGATTTCTCTTCTGCCAAAAGTGCAACACTTCTGGCAAAAGGAAATAAATGTGCATTTCTGTCACATTTACATTTATTTTCATGATCTGACCCATTGATCAGATAGTACATGTACATTTTCCCTACATGTTTTTCTATACATCTATATTTATTTACAGGATAGCCACCATTCTTCCTCTTGCTTGTTGCAATCAAAGGAAATTCCTGCAACTGCTCCTGTCTGTTCTGTGCACTGCTCCATTAAATTACTTTTAATTCATTAGTTTCAGTGGAGGAACACATATGGGAGGTGTTTATTGCTCCACCTTTCCAGACAGCAACTGCTTGTGTTTGTTTCGAGGCAAGACAACTGCTCCACAAACGTTAAAGGCACAATCTGTGGTCTTTGCAACCATCGCTGTTTGTGTTCTCTGTCCATCTGTGATGAATTAGCCAGAGTGCATGTTTCCCTGCTGGGCGCCTTTTCAACCATTTCTGATACTGACAATCAAAACATGCTGTCGAAACCTGCACTCTCGCTCACTGGGCCGAAACCTTGTTTTATCCAAGAGCAGGTGTGGTTCATTTTCAAAACGCGCTGTGAAATACGCAGGGATAAAAGAGCTGTGCAGAGAAACGTGGTCCCTCAGAAAGAATCGGTTCATGCCGCAAATTTTCATAAAAGTGCACGGAGAAGCTACGTGTCAAATGGATTAGACCCAGCAAGGGGGGAATGATCCACATGTAGGACCAGCATTATGCAGCATGACTTGAGGGATGGCAGTGTTGGTCTGTTAGTCTGTTTGTTCTGTTCTGTCCATTGGTTGGATTTCTGTGAAATTTTAACCAGACATGCTCCCAGAGGATGAATACGACTTACTTTTGGCAGTCCTGCACCACCAGCAGTTTTAATTTGTCCGATATCTTTTATTTAAAGCAAAAAACCTGCTAAACCACTGGCACTCCCATCAGCCTTAGTGGTACTTGTTTGTGTTAGTCCAGGAACGTGTCAGTTACAGTTCATTTTTATGGGCATGTCAGGCATTACGTAAAATGCTGTTGCCTCACCTGATACAGAGGAGAAGATTTCAGGTTGGTTCTAGTTATCCACCTCACTCACTTTGCTCAGCTCTCCATGCAGCATCGCCATTACAGGGTGACATATAATTTATTTGCAATAATATACAAATAAACATCCATCCGCTGTTACTTTTCTTTGCATTTCGGTATTCTGTGTTCTGTGTTGAGATATAAGAGATTCCTCATATCTCTGTAAACAACCATGAGAAGCTCCCAGGTTGTTGGTGGAGCTCGTGTCACTTCGCAGCACGGTATGATGTCACTGTCTCTGGTATATAATGGCCTCTCACTGTCACCACGAAGGGAACAGGAGGTGATATCTCTGAAAATAATGGCTTGAATGGTGCAAACCAATGGGGCGACTTGTGATTAAAGCCCTGCAGGTGTATTATCAATGACACACACCTGCAGCCACAGCCAGTGATGAATGAGTGTGTGATGACGGCCCACATCTTTACAGGAGAAATCAGTTTGTGCGTGTGTGTGTGTGTACATACTGTAGTGATAAGCACCTCTAGTGGCCTTTCACTAATTAGAATATGACTATTACAGGAAAATAAAGTGTGGATACACAGCAGCTATATTTTTCATATTGTTTTCAAATTTCAAATTTGACGCTGCGTTGATCCCTCTCCCGTTCCCACGTTCACAATCCCATCCTGTGCCTGCAAGCCCATTCAAGTCCAAGTGATTTCTTGGAGGAAAGGCTCTTAAAAACAGGTCACACATGCTTTCATTTTCAAAAGAGGCCTCATAATTTCCCAGAACAGCTGGGCATCGCATTGTAGTTTTTAGCAAATATCACTCTAAGATGAGGTGGACAGTAATGAGGACTATTTACTGCAGGATGCTACATGTGGATTGATTGTTGTTTTAATCGTGCTGTTGTGGACAACAGTGGAGCACAGATGAATCTGGATAATCAGACCAGAACCAGATGTACAAAAGATCTCGGTGGTTCTCAGGAGCTTGATTTTATTTTGTATCTTGACCTGTGACTTCATATTTCACATTTTAAAACTCGCATTTATATATTGTTTATTTTATTTCATGAATGTACATTATATTTCTTTTAAATGCTGATATGTTTGAATAATATTTGAAATGCCACTCAGAGGAAGAGATGTTTTTTTTTTCTTTTGGTTTGATGAACTCCTTTATTATTCTGCAGACTGAGAAGTGTGACATTTGAATCTGGCCTTTCTGAGAGGCAAAATTATCAATACTTTGTCAATTACTCAGCAGGGGTTTCTAAGCAGATACAGACACTCAATATTTCTGCTCTGCCTCTCCGTGCATCACACCCTGATTTCACACATTTTTAATATTTCATATTTCTGGCTTTAACGATATAGTGTGCTGTGTGTATATTTGGAATAGAACATGTATGTTTAATGTAAAATTTATTTTCATTTTTACTTTTTACATTTGTTTTTCTTCTTAAATTAGTTGAATGTATTATATATATATATATATATATATATATATATATATATACATATATATGTAAAGATTTAGTCCTGCTAGCAG
>JBAJHX010000035.1:8621438-8652572 GCA_037176925.1 Amniataba percoides | reverse complement strand
GAAGAAGAAGAAGAAGAAGAAGAGAGATGTTCCCATCGAGAATCGGGAAATGGTCCTCTGCACCGTACCAAACGACGCAGCAGCAGCGGCAACACCCGAGACATCGTCTCAACGTTCTTCCTCTTCCTCACACGGGATATAGACGAAATCATCCTGGAGGAGACTAACCGCGAGGGTCTTAGGAAATATGGAAGAGGCGTATTTCCTAAGACGAGATCGACCTACACGCCTACGCTGCTCATCCTGTCCGGAGTGTACAGGTCCCAAGGCATGGCCGCCGCCAGCCTCTGGGACACGGAGAGTGGACGCGCGATTTTCGGCACCACCATGTCCCTCAAAGTCTTTCAAGTTTACTCGAAGCTGGTGCGGTTCGACGACCGCGAGACCAGAGCGGAGAGACGAGCCTCGGACAAACTGGCGGCCGTGAGAAAGGTCTGGGACGCGTGGGTCAAACAGCTACTGATCCTGTACAACCCCGGGCCTCACGTCACGGTGCACGAGCAACTGGTTCCGTTCAGCGGTGATTACCGCGAGAAAAAAAAAAAAATTAAAAAAGAAAGAAAGAAATATAATAATAATAATGCTGGTCTTCTACCTGGCCAAGAAAAACAAGAACGTGTTGCTGCTCAGCACGTTCCACGCTCGGGATGGGGTTCTGGCGCACGCGGACAACGACGGCGACGATAATGATAACGATGATGATAATAATAATAATAATACTCATAATAGTAATAGTAATAATAATAATAATAAAATAATCAAGAATAAACCTGTCGTCGTCCGGGACTACAACGCCAACAAAGGCGGCGTCGACAACCTGGACAAAGTCGTGGGCACCTACGGCTGCAGGAGGATGACGGCACACCAAGCCCAGCCCACCAATAAAACAAAATAATACACTTATGTACTTAATTGTGTACTTAATTATATCTTAATGGCAGTTTAAAATTACATTTCGTCAACTACTGCATATGTTAAGTTCTACTAATTATATATAATTATACATTACAATTTTGAATACTTTTTTGTTGCACAAGTGTATCTACACCTCCTGATCCCTGAAAGTTTTCTTGCTTTTCTATTTTGCTCAACAAACTGTGTGAAACCTGTCAACACTGTGTCTCAACTCAAGTATCCTCCAAACATCTGTATAATTATCCCTGTGAGACTCATCAGTAAGGACACTATTAACCTGCCTCGCTAACAGCTGCGATCAAATCCTTCACCTCTGCTTGTGTCCAGTTATTTTAAGATGGTCAGTGTCCTCCACTCGTACATAAAACTTACCCTCTTCATCGAAAAACTGCTGTACAGCTCAGTAAAATCTCCTTTTATTGTCTCTGCTATTTCAGCGATTTCACTGATTTTTTTAAATCTAATTTCATCTGCATGCTTCTGATCATTTTTATTTTCTTATTTGATATTCATTTTATATGCTATAGGCTATTTTAGATTTTATGTTGTTCTGCTAGCTGTGAAACTGAAATCTGAAACAAAAACCACTTTGATAATGCAGACAGATGGGCGTGAACCATAAACACTGAGCCAGAAAGAAGGCTCCTTATTAACACATTGCAGCTGTGCAACCTTTCTTCAATGTAAAAGGTCCGATTTTGGCTCAGTTGTTATTCTCCTCATCACACACACACACACACACACACACAAAGAGAGGTCTCTCCTAATGAGGAGTTATGACACAAACGGTGACGCACAAGGTGACGAAATGGGGGAACAGACAGCATGTGGGAGATAAGGGCCTGAGGCGTATTTTAAAGACATTCGTCGCAGGTAGCAGACACAATTTGGTTGAGTGACACTTCAAGTGAGGAGAAGCTGTGCTGTTCCTGAAAGAAGCACACACAAATAGTCATATACGCGTTATCATTATATTTGCTAATTACATTAGCAACACTCTACAGGCTATTTCCTTGGCCTTGTCCTCCCTTTCATCCTCACCGACTTTCCTTTCTCTCCACTTACTGGACCGGATCTCTCACTAAATCACTTCATGATGTTATAAGTGTCTATATGTTTTCTTTCAGGAAAAGCATTATGTGTTTATGGCATAAATTCAGACACAAATTCAGTGTCATACTTTCTTCAGAGCTTCCCTTTTGGCTCCTCTTTACCTCCATTTTTTCCAATGATTAGTTTAATCCCTGCTCCCCCATCCTCTGAGGTGTCAAGCATACCTGAATCTCAGCTTTTATTATTTGTCATGTTTCTTGTTTTCATGTAGTATACCCCTCTTTTCTCCTTGGCCATCAGTGGTTTTGGTCTCCTCCTAATTACTCTACTCTGACAAAAAATTTCAAGCCTTTATAATCAGTTTCTATGATGGGCATAAAAATCAGCATTACATTTTGTTCATGTCAAACACAATTTGTCCCTAGTTTTGCTTTGATCGAGACTGAAACAGGCAATTGACAACACTGTTTTTCCCATCATGTCTGCTGGTTTTCACTCTCACTTTCGAATGCAATTCAGGTGCAAGCTATCTTCTCTTAAGCATCTTTTAATTACCAGTAATTTTCTCCCACGCTTAACAGGACTTTATGATTGTACCAATGCCTGAAACTAGCAGAGATGCTCACAACAGATGTCTCAAACTTCGATCGGCGGGAAAAAGTCTCCTCTGCTGAAAGCCAGATCCTGAACATGACATGTAGTCACAGGAAATGAAGAGACAGTTACATGAACATTTTGAGAGAGCGTGTGTGTGTGTGCATGGAAGTGGAGGGAATTTATAAGAGTGAGAATATAAATATCCACATTTAAAAATGATCAAATGACACTCATGATTGATTGCAACCTTTTAAAAACTGAACAAATAAACATAATTACTGCATGGCATCTTCCCACGGGAGATAGGATGATTATCCTGCTCGATTACAGCCAATCACAGACAAATTGCATTGTAATGGTGAGGGTTTGCGCAAGCACCATCTGCGCGCATAAAAGCACGACACTTGCCACTGTATTTTGTTTCAGTAATTTTCCTCCACGTCACAGATGAGAATGTCATTGCAAATGAACTGTCTGGTTGGGTATTTTGGGAAAAGGGACGAACAGAGGAAAACCCTTAGAAAGTGCAGCTTGAGTCTACGTGTTTGTCCTCCCCAAGGTGAGAATATCAGCATTTCTGCTGGAGGGGAAGACGAGTCCGCGTGATTGGCCAATGCTGCTAGACCCAGGTGGTCTGTGCATGTTGGGATCGCCATGCGTCATCACGACATGGCACACAGTCATTTCCCAAAAGCACAGCCGCTCTCTCTCCTTGTCAAGTGTCCAGTAGTAGAAGGCTGAATGCACAGTAGTGGGAAGTAATTAAGTACCTTTAAGATGTACTTGAGTAAGATTTTTAGATCCTTACAATGTTGCCATTTTATAGTGCTTTATTTGTGCTATCCATAATATTATTTAATCTGCTGCACATACAGTAAGACCGGTATGTAATTGGGTCGGTATATAATTTTTGACGACTCCTTACTATTTATCTCATGATGTTTTGAGTGGGTTCAACCTTTAGGTTGGGAACCGCTGGACCTTATTACCAAAGACTGGATAAAGTAGCTTAACGTAGCTCCACCTACAACAGCAAAATGCCACTTGTACTTTGATGCACTAGTATTAATAACTGAGTGATGTAATGTGTGTTCATATAACAGTACCAGACTGATTGCTTTTACTTATGATACATCAAGGACATTTTGCTGATGATACTGATGTGCTAAAGTAGGATTTTGAATGCATGACTTTTACTTACTTAAGTATTTTATACTGTTGTATTAGTATCTAAGTAAAGGATTTTAATACATCTTCCACATATGTCGAAAACATACATGGCAACACTTACTGCGAGCTTAAACAACGGTACTTGCACCCAGTAAATAATAATCCAAGAAACAGTCATGTTATCCAGTTTCCAGAGGATATTGTGCTGTTTATTTCCAGTAGCTTCTTTACGTTTTTACATGATGTCGCCCAGTAGATGTGACTTATTTTGTCATCTAGTTCAAAAAAAGATTGATGGTCGGAAATATAAATAAATATCAAAACCTAAATATCTCAGGAAAGAGGACATTTCTCATGCAATCCACAATATATTTAAAAGCATTAAATGTTAGAATACAGTCTTTATTATTGAAACAGTTAGCGAACAGCTGGTTTATTCTTCGCGATCTTGTGTGTTTTTCCATGACTCTGACTGTGCCAACATGAGGAGGAAAAATGTTCCTCTTTGGGGACCTCAGACTGACAGCAAGACTGACAGGGGACAAACATGTTTCATACATAAACACCTCACAATCATGAAATATTTAACTTTTGACATTTATAATGAAAACCTCAGCTGGGATGTCTACTTGGACAAAAAATGACAACAAAGGATTAAAGGACACATTTTTCCGATGACAAAGGTGTCTTTTTAAAGGTTAATGCCACTGAGTCTTGTCGTCAGTAATGACCAAACTGTGCTGACTTTTATAGACAAAACTAAGAGGGGGGAATTTTTACTTTAATGTAACCAAGTTCGGAATAAACTGCATCTCCAAACACACAATAAGAAAACATGACAATGACAACACATGGCTATTTAAGAAGGGGAAATTTTGTATTTTCTAGTTCCAAACATCACTTTGAAATAAAATTATTTCAATTTGGATCAGACGAGTCATTTTTTTAACAGCTCCAGGCTGAAAATTGAACAGAACAGAGTGTCTACGTTCATATATGTAACATTCACAATCCTATCCAGTGGGAAATGCTAATACAAATTATACAGATGCACAGTTGGTTTTCTACTTGTTTTTCTTCTTCTGCTCCTGGAAGAAGTCATTGCAGGCAACAGTCAGGGCAGCCACCAATACAACAAACTCATTGAAATCCACCTCGTTGTCTTTGTTAGAGTCCAGGTCATTCATGATTTTCTCCACCAGCATTGGATCCTTCTGAGACTGAAAAAAAAACACAAAATAAGAAGACACTTATCAAACATAAGGGTGGAAACTTTTAGTTTCTTCATGATTCTCCTGTATTACTGTAAGGAAACTGCATTAACAGTTCAGATCTCTGTTTTTGTTAAAAAGTTGCTTCAGCTCGTGCTATATTCAGGTCATATTATCAGTCTGAGCATGCAGGATGAGTAACTCCTGCGCAGTTGTTTGATTGATGCTGGACTTCATATTGACTTAAGGCAAAAGCTGCCATTCGTGTCCAGTGGAGAGCAGAGGGATGTCGCTGCTAAATGACCCATGAGCTGCAGCTGATCACACACAACATTTATTGCTTCGCTCGGTTCCTCAAGGATGGAGAAACAAGACATGGCTTTCCTTTTCCGCCCTCTAATCTTCAGGACAACGCTGATCTTTACGTTTTGGTACTTAAATTAAAGTCATCATTTTAGCAAAGGTTGAAATTAAAATTCAGTCCACACTGAGGGCAAACTGAGATGGGATTCATTTTATTCATTAATATATAATCAGAACTGGTCATGGTCAAAAGGACTTAAAGCTACATTTGACCATCAAGTCAAAATTGTATCAGAGTCAAAATGACGTCAAACAGCTCTAAACAATGAAAAGACAAACACTGAAACTGAATACTAAGTCATTTCAATTAGTTAATAAAAAATTCCCATTAGGCATTATTAATTCATGTATGATTTATATTTTAAAATCAGACTTTCATGTATGTATATATGTATGTAGTCTGTGAAACCCGGGAAATCTTTTCATTATTCTTCATTCAACACTGTTGACATTTCTCACAATGGATTTTTCCAAAGTTTTTTTCGCTTGAAAAATAAGAGAAGTTTCTTAAACAGCAAAAGAACGCTTAATCATTAATCTTAATTTAATCTAAAAAAAAACCCAGAAAAGCCCCAGATTTGGAGAAATTGGTTTTCAGAGAAATGCCGTAAGAAACAATTAATACTTATTACTGATTTCAAGCCAAAATTAACTAAGTGAAGCAAATATTTGGGACTAATCTAAAATGCAATCTGAATATTATGCAAATTGAAACTGCAAACGATGAGAGAAAAACTAAAATACTGTCAATGAATAATAATTACAGACACAGCAGTCAGCTTCTCTTTCCTTTTTCAGTCTGAGGGAGCATCCAGACATTGGCACACCTTTTTTATATGACCCACCATTTCGAAACAAATGCGTATATATACAGTAATCTATCAGCCTTTGGACTGCAAGTGTCAAAGTTTTCTGTCAGAGGAAGCTGAGGGTGAATGTTGTGCTGGGGCTGCGTCTATTCTCAGAGGTGACTATAGCCCAAGGGGATGTGATGACATCATGGGAGAGTCTATATTTGGAGGCGATATGGGCCACTGATGATGATGTGTGAGCACCTGAGGCTTCCCATCCGCATGAGAGAGGACAAGAAGTGAAAAAGAAAAAAAAAAAGAACACAGAGGCTTCAAAGGTTTGAACCTCGGCCGTATTCTTGACGTGTCGGTCTCAATCATCTAAAATCGCTGGCTCGGACACACTGCTATCACACGGACTCAGGGGCTGGGGCTTATCTCAAACGACCTTATCTATCTCCCGCTGCACATCTTTTATTCCCCACAGTGCTGTGAAGTGAGAGCCACCAGCGGTTACACTTTGACAGCAGGATAGCGATCAATGGAAACAGTTCCTTTAAACAAGGTCAGCGCGCTCTTTCTTAAATCAGCTGAAATCATTTAAATTAACATATAAAGTCAGTCAGCGTCATCCAAAGTGGTAAAGTCACCCACAGTGATTATTACTGGTCATTTTACATTAACTGGGGACATAGAGGGAAATGTAAAGGTCACACACACACACACACACACACACACGAGTTCCTCATGTAACCTTGTCTCATCCTCCATCTCTTTTTGGTTTACAATGGTGGTATTTATATCCTCCCTTTACAATTCAGATATATGCTAGAGGTAATAATGATAATGATAATAATAATCATAATAAGCATATGATTATTTATGGATGAGATTTGAGGTAATAACAGCTTTGAATTAAGATCACCCCTTTATGGTTTCTTTCCTCTGAGTTGCTGTCTGAGTGAGTCTTGGAGGTCGACTCCAGGTTTCTGACTGTGTAATGAGCTGCTGTCTTAAATAAATAAATAATAAATAATGAATACATGTCATTGGGTGCCACAGATTTTATAAAAAACCTGTGTTGTCTTTCCTTGCTTCATTGTAATGGACTGTGATTGCGGTTTTGCTCAAAAACTACCAAACAAAATCATCGCTCTCCGCATGTCGTATGTTTCCTTTTTGGGATTCAGAGAAAGGTCATTTGAAGTTTCTGCTTCATTACATAGGTAAGTTCATACATTCATTACATACATTCATTATACGTTCATACAACATCATAAGTTCAAAAACACAATCATAAGTGCAGATCTTACTGTGAGGAAGTCGGTGAGCTCACTGTTCAAGAGCTCCTTCAGCTCACCCTTGTTGAGCTTGTACTTGTTTCCGTCGTTTCCGGAGTAGTTGTAGAAAACTGTTATCAGTGCATCCATCGCACCCTCGAGCTGGCTCGGCATTCTGCTGGAAGGATGATAACGCTCCCTGGAAATGAAAATACTGTATGATTCACATTGTTGTTATACTAGAACTGACAAGAGTAAGATGTTAGTCTTAATCTAAGGGAGAGGTTTCCTTACCTAGTTAGAGTCCTGCACTGATGTGTGAAGAGACACTGCGGCACAGCTTGTTTATTAGGAAATGAGCAGAAGCTAAGCGGGCCATCCTCTATTCTTTGTGACGATAATTAATTCCACAGGTGAGACGCCCATGGTAACTGTCTTTCTTTCCAGGTTTTAATCATGGCTGTTAAGTGAAAAACAAAACGTGTACCAGTGTAACCCTGGAGTCCCCCGTGGGTGTTCGTCACACCCTGAGCCATACAGGGCCGCTCACACATGCACACACACATCCCTGAAGCGACGCCTGCACTCTGCAGTAATACATTAAAGGGAGATTAAGACCTGTGTGAGAAATTTGCTTGTATTCAACTTAAAAAAGAACAACATGATTAATCTAATAACTTCATGCATTTGTAAGTACGCTAAAGGCCAATGACCCATGAAAACATTGTGGCATGGTTAACTTATGAATGATGCATTGGTGACATATCTTTGTTTGCTCTGGCTGCTCATTGCCCTGCACTTCTACCTAACAGCAGCTGGTGATTAATGAGAACTAGCACCATGGAAAATATCAAGTGAGATAGATTTCTTGTGTTTTGCTCAGGGGACATTACAGGTTGCTTGATTTTTGTTTTCTTTTTACATGAGTAAAAGACAGAAACCTTTCCTATAAATGTTTTTCTTGGCAGGTTGAATATATTATTTTTCTGTCTGCTCACAGCCGCTGTGCTCATTTGACGTTATTGAGACAGGAATCTCTGAAAGCTTGTGGTTATGTATTTAACTCGGGAGAAGTAATGGCTGAAAATAATTCTGTAAAACCTTCCTGGAGCTAAATTACTGGTGAGGGGACTAGTGATTTAATTCTCTCAGCACCAACAAAGTTTCTGTACACTTTTTTTCAACAGCTTGTGGAGGCAATTAAAACGTACCACATGAAAATGCATGTTCAGGAGGGACTATGAAGTGAGGTGCTCTCCATCAAAGATCAGTTTATTGGTACAAGGAGTAAAACAACTCGGCATGTAAATTGTAAAAGGCCCTCTCTTTATAGCAAAACCTTAGAAAATGACCCAGATTATGTAATAGTGATATCACTTGGGTCATCTCTGCTTGGCCTTGAGACTTGATGTGTCTGCATGGAAAGTGGAGTTTGCACCCTGAATGGAAACATCCTAATTCACATTATTTTGTTTGCCAGTATTTATAAGATCATCAATCTTTCCTGTAATATATATATAAATATGATATAATAAAATGTCTAAACGTACCCATAAAAAGTGTAGAATTAGTGAGTGGATGATGTATTAAAAGAGCCTGACATACTGACTGAACAAAACATTTTGCAGATACAGCCTGAAGTTTCATACTTGACTTGACTCATTAGATTTCAGAAATTCTTGCTTTGATTCCCAAAACATAATCCAAGTGGACCCATATTCATAAAAATATATGTGTGCTTTTGTAAATTGGAAGTAGATAAACATTTTCCCGTAGAAATCATATTTACATTGAGCAGTGGTGTATTCGTGATGAAAATGTGCAACAAGTGTTCTTAATATGTCATCCTGCCTCCCTGACCAACCACTGGTTTCACTTCCTGTCAGTGACAGAAATGAACTTGAAGTGACTTGCTTTGATTTCCAGCGGGTTGCCATTCTCTCAGTTTCACCTTGTGATTTGAATGTCTTGTTCTCACTGTCGGGTTTATTTTTAGCGACAGCAGCAGTCTTCCTTTGTCATTTTATGGCCAATGGTCGCTCTCAAACGTGACCGTCCCTCCTCTGTCACATCGTGTCATAACTGACAGCAGAGAATAACACCTCCATTCAGCCCTCAGCCCCCAAAGACAACACCTGAGGGATGTTAGTTGTCAGGTGTGCCCGCAACTTTTCTTCCACTCGCTGCCACTGCCACGGAGAAAAATAAGTTTCCATTTGTTAAGGTGACGAAACAATTACCCTCACAGCTGCTAACAGTCAGTGTTGTGCAGGAAGGTGACCAGTGAAAGCCCTAACATGAACTGACACCACGTCAAACAGTGAAATGTTTTTACATCATTTTAACACAGCAGAATCCACCACAGAGTTAATTAGAGGTAACCATTGGATTGATTTCAGGATCATTAAAGTCACTCTCACATCATCTGAGATCATCACATAAAAATAACAAAAATGTTTCTTTTAACAGACCAAAAAAACTGATATTAAAGGGAGTGTACCAAACACAGGTAGGTCTCTGATTGAAATAAAAAAAAATTTCAGATGTTAATCATATTTAACCTGTCAGAAATGAACAGCAAAACTGGATAAATCTTAAGTAGTTTGTAAAAAAAGACACAACATTTATTTTGCATGAGGGCTCTTGTGTGGTTTAGTGTGGTTTTAAAGCCCTTCTCATAGTCTGTGAGGGGATAATAAGCTTTCCTTTTATTACGTGACAGATGATGTATTGGTTTACCATCCATTTTGTAGCCTGCAGTCCTCTGCTGCATCTTCAAGGTCACTGCAAGGAAAAGAGGAGATGATGCTTCTGTTCTGCTTGCACCTCAGCAAACTGAAATCTCTGCAATAAGATCTTAAAATACATTTATCAAGAATGCCACTGTAGTCAGAAATTGAAATAAGAATATTGAACGTGTGACTCTTTAATGTAAAATATAAATTAACTATAGGGTTATAAGTTAATCACATTGCTCAACTCTTTACCTTCTTCACTGCTTTCTTTGTCACAAGAGAAGTGTCATTTGAAATGAAAATGTTTGAGGTTATAACTTTTTATCATAAGTAATTTATTAATTAACTTATTTTAAAATTTTAAATAATTTCATTTATACTGAATGATTCATTCTGAAAATACAATAGCTTTTATGTCTAATAAAGTTGTTTTAGTCAAACTAGTTGCATGGCTCTGTGGCTGACAATAATGATTATTGTCGATCGTTCCCTCATTTTGGTACAGATTGAAATCCATCCATCCATCCATCCATCCCTCCATCCATCCATCCATCCATCCATCCATCCATCCATTACTGCTTATCCTCACATAGGGTCACATGCGTGCTGGAGCTTTGTCTGTGCTGGGCAGGTCGCTCATTGGCCTGGTTGCCAGTCTATCACAAGGCCAACATGTGGAGACAAACAACAACTCACATTCATTTTTATGGGCAATTTAACGTCACCGGTTAATCTGGAAAATTGCCTGGAAAAAACCCACACAGGCACAGGAACAATACGCAAACTCCACACAGAGGGGCCCCAAGTGGGAGAGGCCAGGTGATGCGTCAGTGCGGTCCCTGTGACTGCACCACCACACTGCTATCCCAGACAGAAATGTATAATAAAGATATTGGTTTGGTGTTGGTTCCAATACATTTTGCATTGTTTCCATGCAATGATGTTTGCACTCCTCTGATTTCTCCTCAGGCTCCTACATTAATTCACTTTTTGGTTTGGGGTAAAAAATGTAATGTTCCCCTCAGGATAGATTTTTATCACTTTGGTGACACCCTGGCATTTCGATCATAATAATGCAAAATGTTTTGACATATAACTTAAGAACTTAAGTTATAACTACAGTAATCAATCAAATCACCCTGTGTCCCACTGTTGCATCCATAAGAGGGTCCTCAAAGTAATGGATGATGACAACATTTCCTGTTTTACTCACTTGTTTTAATCTGATGAAGTGGACAGAAAGTAAAGGCACTCCTTTTATAGGCAGTATTTAGAAACTAAAAATTTTGTTTTGTTTGATATTTTATGATATTATACTTTTTTCATTTCATATGTATATTTATACATTTTTAAAACTTTTTTTTAAATCACAGATTGACATTGTCTAAATACTAAGAAGTAATAGACTAAATACAGTGCATTTGAACTAATTCTGCTAAAGTCTTTTTCCATTGGGTCCAGACAAGCCTCACACAGCTGCTAACATGGCTGCAGACTCTCAGTCTTGCTTCTTTTCGTCTCACTGACGTGTGAGATCAAACCGGCTGGTCTCTCACACTGACTCTGTATTCTCAGGTTTTTCCACTCCTCACCAGGCTGACTGGACGCTTTGTCCTTCACTCCTGCAGAAGCTGTTTGAGTGGATGTAGACCTCCACCTGTTTATGTGCCCTGACATTCCTCTGTTCCTTTTTATTTCATACCTGCAGCGATGTTAACACGTGTCGTTACACAGCCTTAAACAGCTTTTATACAAAGAACAAAATGTACCCAGTATGACAACAGTCAGTGCAGATCCTTTAAGACTCATTACTTTGAAGATCCATATTAATAATACAAGCTGCACTCAGCAAACAAAATGATAATTTATTATTATTGGTTGGAATAAGATAATTATTTATTGATTGGAAATTCACAAGCTATCCAGCAGTATATAAAGTCTTTAAAGATATATATAAATGCTTCAATAAATATAATCTAATGTTATAATACACATTATTCTGAAATGGGCCATGACCTATAATAAGTATTCTTACTTTTGTCCCTTCAAGTATATAAGTAAGTATATCTTTATGTTGGTATCATATTTCTATTTTTACTTCTGCTACCACTGGTGCTGGATTCAATCTCTTGTGCACACACTGTATTTACACACACACACACACACACACACACACACACACACACACGTTGTTATCAGGTGTGCTCTGCCTTTTCTCCCGACTAAGTGCTCAATTTAACATCCATTGCTGATTTACAAACCACAAATTTTCAGGCATCAAAAAGGTCACCTGGAAATCTTTCCTTTGCAGTGTATTTGGTCATGTATTTTCATTTGTCCATTTTGAGTGTTTTTCTCCTGCAGAGCTTTGCTAACATTTTATTTCAAACCCAATCACCCCTCTTTATAAAGCTTTCAAGCTGTATATAAAAAATAGTAAGTGGCTTATCAACACACTTGACATATTATGATATAGGGTAAGCAATTGTGTGGACATTTATTAGTGTCTATCAACAATTACAGTATGACTGCAACTATATTGTTGCATTATGAAATATTTCCCTCACAAATATTTTCACAAAGATGTAGGAGGCATCCTAGTATGTGGACCTTGAGTGAGTATTTTTTGTCAGAGTACTTCTTCCAAAGTGATGAATGAACCTTCATCCCTGGTTGAAGGTGTTACCATAGCTGTGGCTCTCACCCTGTCAGGATCAGTGTAAATGGCCGCCGGAGGATTTCTCACTGTTTGTACTTCACTGACAAATTCAGTTACCTTCTGAAATGTAGAGGAAATGATCTTTCCTCCATAGTGGTGTTAGTCCATATTCTTTAAATGTACTCTATGAACAACATATTTTAACCCCATTTTTAACATTGCTGTTATCACAATGGCTGTTTTTTCATCAACAGTTTGTACTGGTTGTCACAAGATTAGGTTAGAAGAATAAAGGTGGCCACACCTTTGCATTCATAGTCCCCACATATCTTTAAAATGTGTCTTTAAAAACATTTTTTTTTCCTGGCTTACATTTCAGTGTGAGAGTTGCATTTCGTTTTCTTCTCACCTTATTTCTTTCATTATGTTATTATCTTCTTGTCTTTGAGTTGTTGAATGGGTGTTGCTCTTTTGGATTGCACAGCACTTTGCTCATATGCTGTTGTTTTTAAGTACTTTATAGATAAAGCTGGATTGCATTAGATTTGTGATATACAGCTTTTTTTTCACAGCTTCTCCTTTCTTTCAGCCATTATATGTATTCATGCATATTATGTGTAATTCGGAGATGAAAAAGAAAACATTGTACTGTGTTTGTATGTTCATGTTCACAAACAATATCTGTTTGTTCAGCAGTAGAAAATTAGAACTCACAACCACATTAAAACTGCTTCACTGACAGTACAGAGAGAAAGAAAAGGAGCACTGGACCTGGACTGTGTTTCAGCTGGATGTGCAGAGGCTGCAGAGCTCCAAGGACGTGTGCCCTCCCTTGTGAGAGAAGGGAGTAGTCTCACACCTTGTCATCGTCTCCTCTAACGCCTACATGTAGCGGTGCATGTTAGCAGCGTGGCGAAGCGCTGAGTGAGAGGTGGATTCTCATTTATTTTCCCCACACTTGTTTGGCAAGTGGTGACACAGACACTGTGATGGTCAAATCCACTCAAACCGTTGATTGTTGTGGCACTGAGGCAACGTCTTCTTATTACATTTGACAATGTGCCAACAGCCAAACTCTGTTTCTCGAAAGGGTCAATACTGGGAGCCAGCTGTTGGAAAGATCTTCTACTGAACAGTTATTAATAGTTGTTTTATTATTTTTGTGGCTTTCAGTGTTTTTCCTCTGGGTTTGACTTGATATCAAAGTCCCACAGGGCACATTAAGCCTGAGGCTGATATAATAGGAGTCCCCAGACAGTACAGTAGATTATTAATATAATCTCCCTGTGTGCTGTCAATGAATCATTGACTCTACGGTTTCACAGGCCTTTTGCATTTTGAATCATTGTCACTTTATTTATTTTTCTGAATTGGCTATTCTCACTGTTACCAACACAGTGGCTGTGAGAATTGCTCAGATAAATATCATCAGTGCATTCAAATTAGATTCACTTGCGAACAATGTTGGTATTTGAAACAGAGGTTTCTTATAAAAAAAAAAAAATCCAGTTTCTGCTCATTCATCGTTCTATTGCTAAAGTGTCGTATGTGACCATGTCTGTGGTGAACACTTGATTTTTACTGCCCTCTCTTGGCTGATCAGTGGTATCAGAAGGTGTGCTCATTGTATTGATCTGTTCTGCCCTGTTTCATGAACTGAAAACTGTTCATGTGTCTTGTTCCTGTAATACATTACAACAGTAATTGCGTGATGCTTTTCAGAAGCGTGCAGTTTGTTGCAAGTTACATTTTTCATGGAGAAGAACATTTTCACATTTCACTGTGAAATTTACAGGACAGAAACATACTTTAGAAGCTCTAGTTATATTTAGTGAACAAAATGTTCTCAACCATGTGTATATAAATTTCAGATCAATGCCCTTCAAATAAAACATCATTACGTTCTCTATCGTCAAAGAAAATGTCTCAGAGAAATGGTGGCTGAAAACATTTCCCTGACAGTGTTGCTATACCTTTGCACTGTCCCCATGCATGTGCATTGACTTTAAGTTTATTATCTTATCTCATCTCATCTTTGACTGACGGTGTTATGAATAGCTCAAACATTGGCTTTAGATATTGGGTGTATTTGGTGTGGTCCGGCTCCATCACATCAGCACTAAGTGGGAAGGAAAATAATTTTAGCTGAGAGAGAGCACACAGAACTTTTAGGGTTAAGGAGGAAACAACATGGCGTAATGTTAATTTAATGGGTTAGCAACCCTAACCCTAACCGAAAAACTGTCAGAATCTAATGAAACATAATTGGTAATAGCAGAAAATGAAAATGACCTAATGTCTGACATAAAGCAGAGGGTTTCACAATATATTTAACAGAACCCCCTCTCTCTACATAGAAACATGAGCTGTGGTCACTGCTTTCAGAAATGAAGTCTTTTTTTCCTGCAATAAACAAATAAATAAACAGAGCTGAGCAATAAGCCAACTGCAGTTCAGCAATGGAGAGGAAGTGCTTTTGAAATAATGACAGCACTTCCATGATTAATTACTCTTTGGGCTCATGTTGTGTGTGTGTGTGTGTGTTTGGGTGTGTGTTGGGGGTGCATTTGTGCATGTTTGATAATCTGAGAGTGAGAGAAACAGTAACACTAACCGTTAACATATGGCAGTGAAAATATAAGTTGCTTTATTATAATTAGTTTTTGTTGTTAACAGCTCAAAGAAACCGCTCACCAGTTTTTTTTTTTTTTTTGTGACAAAGTCAAATTCACAAGTAAACGGAAGCTCTAGCTCCATGATTTGGGTCAAAAATGGGAGCTGTTGTGGCCCGGCTCCTGAGTCCTGGCTGCCGTCCTTGTGCCCATGAAAAAGAGCTTTTACAGAGGGCCTTCTTTTAAAACACAGAGGGGGTGAAGGGGTGGGGGTGGAGGTGGGGCTTGAACATACATAAGAGGCTAAGACGATCTGCTGGTCTAATTTGCTGTTGCTTAAGACATACGAGCAAGCTGATTGGATCTTTCAATTCACTTACCTCTTCATCCTGGGCTTGAATAAAAAAAAAAACTTTCTGGAGAAACGTCACAGTAACGATGAAAACGGGAAGGTTACTCAGAGCTGAGGCATTATCCCAGATGTCGGATGAGAACAACGAGACTTGGGCTCAGTCCCAGGGCCTGGTCCTGCAGCCTGCCTGGGACTACCTCCACCAGAACCACCACGACCTCCTGAGGAGCCCTCTCTTCCCTGTGATTCTCTCCGTCACCACCTACTTCATAGTGGTTTTTTTTTACACCACGCTGGACCTGCTGGCTCCCACCTGGCCCTGCATTAACAGCTACAGGATCCACCCCGACAAACCTGTCACCTGGCCCAACATCTGGAAGACCCTGGGTGTCACCATCTACAACCACCTACTTTACATCTTCCCTGCTGCGGTCGCCCAGTGGATGTGGAGGCCGCCCACCCCGTTGCCCAGCGAGGCACCCACTTGCTGGAACTTCTTCCAGGGCATCATGGGCTGCATGGTGCTCTTTGACTTCCAGTATTACCTGTGGCACCTGCTGCACCACCGCGTCCCTTGGTTGTACCGCACGTTCCATGCATTTCACCATCAGTACAACCAGTCTTTCAGCCTGGTCACAGAGTATCTGTCTGGCTGGGAGTTGTTCACGTTGGGGTTTTGGGCCACAGCGAACCCCGTCCTGCTCCAGTGCCACTGCCTCACAACATGGGCCTTCATGGTCTTCAATGTCTACGTTTCCACCGAGGACCACTCCGGCTATGACTTCCCCTGGGCCCTGCATAACCTGGTACCCTTCGGCCTATGGGGTGGTCCGCCAAAGCACGATGCTCACCACCAGCGGCCCAACACTAACTTTGCCCCATTCTTCTCTCACTGGGACTGGTTGGGGGGCACCCACATCGTGCCAGCTACCTCCAGCCACACTGCCACGGGAGAGCCAGATGAGATGAAGGGTGGAAAAGACAAAAGAGCTTAAGTGAATTTTTCATTAACTCTACTTCTGTTTTATCAGCATGCCTTTTTTTTAACCTGCTCTCATTCCAGCACACTTGTATTTTCTCTCCTTTCTCTCTTTCCTGTTGCTCTGCCTTTGCTCTATCTTTGATATTGTTATCTGACTCACCACATGTTGGATATTCTTTACAGTTTAGGAGATTTGATTGTCAGTCTAACATTTCTTGACTGTGTGCTATACTGCTTCATTTACAATGAAAGATCTTTTTTTTACTGTTGCACCATCGTGCACTTTTTTATTTGTGCCGTAGGAATTTCATGTCAATGATTTGGTGTCTGCTCATGTTGTCTCTATGTCATTCTCAGGTCAGTTTCCCCTACATGTGAGCTACCTTGAAAAATAAAAGCAGAACAGTAAAAACCTTGTTTCTTTATACATCATTGACTAGATCTTACTGAGTATTTGCTGGTAGTTGATGGTGTGATCCGTCCGAGTGATTATACCCACGTTAGCACGTACGTTCTCCCTCGCTCCTTCCTCAGCACTGAACCTCTCGCTCACACGCATGAATAGCAGCCTTTTTGCTACATCCCAGTATGACGCGTGACTGCAATACTAATCTACCATCCTCTCTTGGAGACAACATACTCTTACTGGAAGAGTTCTTCATTGACCCTGCTATTGTCTTATTCAATGTTCAATGTCTCTGAATCAATTATTAGCAACTGAGTAAACATGCCATTGACTGGTGTGTTTTTCGATGTCTTGTGCACATTTGGTAAAACATTCACCAGCTGGCCACTTTTTACACACAGGGCTAGGGTTGGGTGATCTTGACATTTTCTTCAATCATTTAAACCCATGCGAGGAAAGAACTTCCTGACCTGCAGCGGTACGAGAACCCCAATTGCTCACATGACATGAGAGGAGGGGCAGACACATAAAAGCTCGCTCAGCAGCCTTCTAAACTATTTTCCTCGTCTCTCTGTGCTGCCAAGACTGAAGACTGGACCCTGATCTGGTCTCATCGAGACGAGAATGAGACCATCAGGTTGACCCTCCTGTTGTTTCTCAAGCACCAGTTGACTCTTCTTTTCAGCCTAAACGAGTGGACACATTATATTTAAAAATATGGTAATTATTTCATTTAACATAATGTGTAACCTAACAATGATGGGGAAGTTATAAAATCAGAGGTTGAGCTCTTCATAAAGGATATAAAACAATATACTTGAGATGACAAACTTAGAAGGGATTTATGTGTGCGAGAGATAACCACATTTTATTTAACGGGGTATTTTAGTTATGAGATACCTAAAGTGCCTGTCCTCAAATCATGTGCAATAAAATGAAATCACTGACCTCTAATGATTTATTTTTTACTTGTTTGTAGTATTACTTGCATTTCAACTAAGGCACCAGCAGAGGTCAGATTTTCTCCTAAAAAAAAAAGGGAGCAACTACAAAGTCCACAAACAGTACACTTCCCACACAGACAGCCTCTTCTGCAATTATTGTTATGACTGGTTGTGTTACTGTGAAGTGGAAGAAAACGCAGACTTTTTCATTCGCTCATCCGCCATCAGTTGATATCACTCAGGAAATCTCTCTGTGTGGCTCCTCTCTCTCTCTGTTATTCACTTAATGATACTGGCTGTCAGAACTGGTTTGGCATGTTTCTGGTTTACAAGCGAACTGCCTGTTGCAACAAGTCATGCTTATTTTAGAAACACTGTGTTCAGAAGCTGCAGGCGTATCTGTCTGTGCATGTCCATCACCACTCTGGTGTGGAATACCAGGACCATCCGTATGAATTAAATAAACAGACTTTATCCCCATGTGTATTCTCATTATTAATTGGCTATTATTTCATCAGGATTGTTGCAGTTCATCAGGACCTACCATACATTACACATTGCAGTATGAAAACTCACAACACAAACTGACACAAATACCATACATTATTGCAACTGCAGACTTCCCATTCTTGTCATAGCTGCACTGCCTCTCGTGGTTGTTTCTGCAAAGCTGTGCAGACAAACATTTATTGCGTTGAGCAGAAAAAGTTCCAAGTTTCTAATCGGAGAAACTGGTGAGTGTGTGCACATTTGCATCGTGTACACCCTTTTGTTTGCTCTCCCTGCATAATAATAGTGTTAAAGCAACAAATGATTTTTCAACATTTACAAATCGCCAGCAGTGGTTCAGATTGACTTTTATGGAAGTACTTTACAGGTCACCTTTAATGACCTTCAACTCTTTTCCCTTTCTCTGTTTTATAAAACTAGCACATAATCATTTAAATAAACACAATCCTTTTACTTTGTTTAAAAACTTTGCTCAGAAAATGGTCAAATGTTTGATTTATAAACACCTGTGTAACTCTCAAATGTTTGAAAAGAGCTGTGTCAATGGAACATGGGCGGGGAGTGCCTCAGTGAAAAGAAGGCATTCTACTCAAGAGTGCTGACAAAAGGTAAGACGACACTCCACAACAATCTTTTACCTCTTTAAAACGACCTGGCTCTGCCTTAGTTATTAAACAGGAAGTTATGACCATTCAGTGTGTGTGTGTGTGTGTGTATGTGTGTATGTGTGAGTGTGTGTGTATGTGTGAGTGTGTGTGCCTGGGGGGAGGGTGATGACTCTTTGGGTGGGGTTATGACTTGTAACACATCGTTGCGCTTGCTTCTTATCTGGAGATACCTGGAGCATTCCCTGTCGTTCACAATACCCCTTTGTTGTCAGTGTATTGTCTTTTAGAGGAAAATGTGTTGTTTTCAGCAGATTAGAACTACAAATAAAATGTGTGACTAAAACCTTCAGATTATACAGTCAATGTTTCTGTAAGTCTACACAAAAGCTACATTTGTATATAGTACATAGTGAAACTAGCCGTTCATATCATCCTCACAACGTGCTTCATCTCATGTTTAAAAATATTTAAATCTGCTCCCCCCTACACTCTTTTTTCCCCCATTTCATATCTTCAGAATGATAAAAAACTAGGTAAACATAAACATACTTACTTGTTAAGAAAATCTGGTCTGCACACTTTCAGAAACTACCAACCACGGCAACACATTCCAGGAATTCCATATATAGAGAGTAATCCATGACAATGTGTCTTGTTTCCGTCCCGCTCCAGCTGCGTGATGAAAACAAGGACAGTGACTCACTCTACAAAGGAATTCAATCAGTTGTGCAATATCAAAAAGGAGTTTCACAGAAACTGCATCTTGTTGTTTTATCTTTTATTAAAAAAAAACTATGTAACAATGCCACCTTTTTCTTATCACTCAAAAGTCAGTGAACACTTCAGCACAGGTGGTTTAAAATGACAGGCTAAAACTTTTTTTTTTTTTTGGCAGAAGAGTGCAGACTAGGCAGGATGAAAGAAAAAAAACCCAAAACAGCAGTGAATATCAAACACCCCCCCCCCCTATGTTGTAGATTTAACTAAAGCTACAATGACATCTCCATCAAAGTCCTAACTCGACATACCCTGTTGCTCTATTCCTCCGACAAACAAGCTTAAATCTGCTGCGGCACATTTAAGTTCTGTGCTTTCAAGGGCACTTAGATCAGTCTTTAACTTTCCTTCTCCAGTTACACACACACATATAAACTAAATATGTATTCATGTTTCACATTTTACACTCCAAACAACAGTTCATAATGAAGTAAAAAAAAAAAAACAACATAAAAATATACTCCGCTAACAGTCATCTTCACATTTATAAGTTTATCTTTGGCTATCTGGTGCGTTAAGGTTACATGGTTGAACCTGACTGGACTGAGGTCCATTATCACAGACCGACCTGCTGCATCTCACTGAGATAGGGCCTGTGTGCTGCCCTGGTTTCTGTACCAGAGAGAGCTTGCATGGACATAATGTGGGATATCAGAGTCTGTCTTTGCTCTCCTTACTTTGGCTAACAGGAACTGCTCTGTGTGTTCCCGCTTTCCGACACGTAAGACTTGCTCTTCCTGGAGTACTTCATGGAGCTGAACGAGACCCTCATCCTCTCCACGGTCCTGCTGCTCCTGCACAGCAGCGTGTTCTTCACGTGGTCTCTAAAGTCCTCGGACACAAAGTAGTAGATAAACGGGTCCAGGCAGCTGTTGAGGCTGGCCAGACACAACGTGGAGATGTAGAAGGCGTATCCGTTATTCACCACCCCATCTTTTAGCAGGGAGTAATGCACCACCAGCATGATGTTGCTGGGGATGAAACACACCAGGAACGTCACCAGGACGATCACAATCAGCACCACAGCTTTCTGGCGGTTCTTTGCGGCCGCGTTGTCGCCCATGCTGTTCCCCAGAGCCTTGAGTAACAGAACATAGGCCACAATGATGACTACACAAGGGACAAGGAACACGACCAGGCCCATGAAGATGAAGTAGAAGTAGGGGAGCTTGACAGAGGGGAAGGGATTGAGGGCGTCCTGGATGATGGTGACATCGTGGCAGGTGGTGATGTTGGGGTCTTTGAGTTTGGCGGTGTGGTCGTACAGGTACAGAGGCGTGGTTGTGAGCCAGATGAACGCCCAGATGGCCACGCAGACGCCAATGGCCACTTTGTTGTTCTTCCTCTGCTGGGACAGAGGGTGAGCCACGACCCAGTACCTCTGCACACTCAGGCAGGCAATGAACAAGACGGAGCAGTACATGTTCGCGTAAAAGAAGCCCACGAGGACTTTGCACAGCGGCTCCCCGTAGATCCAGTCGTTGCCGTTGAAATGGTAGGAGATTTTTAGAGGCGTCCAGATGACAAACAGCAGGTCGGCCAGAGCCAGGTTGGCCATGTAGATTGACGATGGGTGCTTCTTCTTGGTCCTGAAGAGGAACACCCAGATGGCCATGCCATTGGCAGGAAGCCCCACCGCAAACACAATGATGTAGATAATCGGGATAAAGACAGTGGTGAGATGACTCTTCAGCGTGTCAGATGCTGACTTGTCCACAACAACCTGGTCTGAGTTTTCAGGGTCCTTAACTCCAAAGAATCCCCGTGATTTACCTGGGGAAACTAATCACAAACAAACACACATATCATGGCTGAAATGACTGGTTGAATAAATGATTTCCAACTGTTTTAATAATCAGTGAGTCATTTCCGTCATTTATCAAACAAAAACGTTAAACGTTCCCAGACACCACCTGCTTCACATCACTGAGTGTTTGTCCATTTAGGTCTTTTCTGTCTGAGACTTTTGTGGTAAAACATTACAGATAAAGTGTAGAAACTAGAATGAAAAGAACAATTAGCTGCAGCCATAATAGACCTAACTATAATACTATCACTGGAAATCAAGTCATCAATGTTGGATAAACACAAATACTTCCTTCTTTTTGTCACTCAGGATAAGCTCTTGTACAATAGCTATATCACTTATTCCTGTGATGTTTTCTGTTACCTGTCCGTTACATATCTGACTGAAAGCTCTCATTAAAAGATTTTCGTACTTATTTGAACATTAAATACACTTTCATTTCCCCACGAACCTGTTAAAATGAGGTTAGAAATACATGTCCGACAAGAAATAACCGCTCTAATTAGGACTGAAATGTTTTAAACCACTAAACTTTTTGAATTATTACTACAGTAACGCGTATCGATACACTCTCCTGGGAATAGACTGATCTCAGCTCTGTTATTAGCGACCTCGCTCGGGAAATCATTAACTCTGAGGACAGTGTGGTCTTACCTGAAGCGTGTGCGGCGGAAAAGCAGCAGAGGAGAAAAAGGAGCGACAATAACCGCGTAAAATCCATGTCTGCGTACTTTGGACGCTCCGAGTTAGGATCTCTCATCTCCCTGCCGCAGCGTCTTAAAAGTCCGACACAACCTGCGAGAGTGAAGGCCACACCCCGAGACTACCTGTGCGTCTGACGTCACGTCCGACCCGCCACACCTGCGCGCTCCGTCCGAGACTTCCGCTGAGGAAGTGAATCAGAGCAATAATACGCGCAGCGACACAGTCTGAGATGTTCATACACTGAATAAGAGCTATTAGTACTAAAGTAAAGTCTTCTTAAATAAAACACTAGAATTTATAAAACACCTCATGTCATTGTTGATGACCCTTTTTACCCACAATTCCTTGCAGCAGAAGTCTTCCTCATGAAATAGTTTGCAGTTTGCTGTATTTAATATGAGCACTGAGGTAAAATCAGAGAGCCTTTTACTGTCCCCTCTGAAGGAAGTCTGTACACTGATGCGATAATGTGATCATGTTATGTGCTTCCCATTTAGAAGTGTTTTTTTTTTTTACCTCCACACCGCAGCCACTGATTACTTTCGCTATCAATAAATCTTGTTTTCTCTGTAAGTTGTTTGTTTTTATATAAAAGTGAAAAAAGTCCAAAAGCCCTAAGTGACATCTTCAAATGTCAAAATCCAAAGATGTTCACCTCACCATAATGTTGGAAGCAGCACGAGGTCACATTTCAGAAGCAGTTCAGCTTTAAAATATAGCTGAAATGATAGATCAGCTATCACTGCAGATGACACAGATTCTCTGTTAATGGACTAACTGGTCCATTATTTCGGCTCTATTTTCAATAGAAGTCACACACTTACAGAAATGTGGATGTAAGAAAACCATTTCAGTAAAATTAGTGGATTTTTACACTTCATGGGGAGTAATGCCTTTAACTCAGGAGATATTTTATATGCAGGCTACTGGCAGATGTGAAAAAAACTTTCAATCAAAATGTTTACAGACCAAATAATTGACTGAATATCCCAAATCTGGGGTCAAATGGTGTTATACAACATACACAGAATTTTAGAGAAGCAACGCAAACCTGAGAAGGTCAAAAATGCTTTGGAAATAAGTAACTTGACCTTTCAAACTGCCTGCATGAAGTAACATCAGAGAAAATAACAGCCAAATACCAAGTTTCAGCAGGGTTCAAGGATGACACACTCAAAGTATGAAAGTAAACCAGTAATGAATACGGCCTAGAGTGAATTATTATTTTAACACATTTTCAGTACTTCTGAGCAGCAAATAAGTGTGACCTGGTAAGATGCATATTATGGATAAATTAAAAGAGATTCATTATTCAAGCGAATGTACATTTTTGTTTAAAAAAAAAAAAATCAATACTTTCTTATAATGAGAGTTTGAGCTGCCTGCTACAGAAATGACCATGTTTGCTGCAAAGGATTCAGCAGCCTCCCGCAGTACAAAGGTCTGCAGATTGTGTGTTAGAGACAAATACATTTAGTTGAACATTTACTTTTATTGACAAACAAAATTTAGTTATTTCAGCTGTGACTTTAAAAACACATGTCCAATATATATATATATACACACATGAGGAAAACTTGTGTCATGCATCACACATCATGCTTCATGTTGCCCACTGTAAGTATGGGACTCAAAGCCTTCTCATAAAGAATTCTTCATAAAATAAGAGAGAGATCTGAGACGAGACCTGGGAAAAACCAAATAAAACTGCAGGTGACCGCATCAAACGAAGTGCATTAAATAAACTAA
The DNA here is from genome assembly GCA_037176925.1 of Amniataba percoides. Classification (NCBI taxonomy): domain Eukaryota; kingdom Metazoa; phylum Chordata; class Actinopteri; order Centrarchiformes; family Terapontidae; genus Amniataba; species Amniataba percoides. Next base: position 8,628,346 of record JBAJHX010000035.1, on the reverse strand, counting down.
AATCTTTCATGCAACTTTATAATTAAGTTGCATGAAAGGTTAAAAAAAATAAAAACATATTTAGAAAAATATAAAAAGCAGTAATATAGAAAGTTAAAAGTCTATGAAATTTCCTCACAGTAGAATTAAAATAGAAATACGTTTAATTTTATACCTGAGGGGTGTTTAGCTTAAAAAAAAAGCACTCTCCCACTAGCAGTCAGTGTTTTGAGTGTTCCCTGACTCAGAGGTGTATGTGTTGCTCTTCTTGGAGTACTTGAGCGCGCTGAAGGAGACTCTCATCCTCTCAGCCGTCCGCTCGCTCCTGCAGAGGAACGTGTTCTTCACGTGCTCCCTGAAGTCGTCAGAGATGAAGTAGTAAATGAAGGGGTCGAAGCAGCTGTTGAGACTCGCCAAGCAGAGGGTGGTGATGTAAAATCCATACATGTTGTTGTGAGCCTCGCCCAAGAGGAGGATGTAGTGCACCAGCAGCATGATGTTACTGGGGGTGAAACACACTAAAAACATGATCAGCACCGTGATGATCAAGACCACGGCCTTCCGTCGCCTCTTGGCGATGGCGGGGTCGGACATGCTGTTCCTGAGGGCCTTGAGCATGAGGACATAGGATATGATGCACACCACAGTGGGAACAACAAATCCCAGAGTTCCCATCGTCAGGAAGTAGCCCGCTGCCATCTTTTTCTGACTGGGCCTGGTGACGTCGTGGCAGGTGACGATGTTGAGGTTCGTCACGCGGACCTGTTGGTCATACAGGTAGAGGGGGATCGTGACGAGCCAGACCACCGCCCAGACTGTGACGGAGACGCCGACAGCCACTCGGGGGTCCCTCTGCTGCTGACCAAGCGGGTTAACCACAGCCCAGTAACGCTGAACACTTATGCAGGCGATGAAGGCGATGGAGCAGTACATGTTGCCGTAGAAAAACGCCACTAGCACTTTGCACAGCGGTTCCCCGTAGATCCAGTCGTTGCCGTTGAAGTGGTACGCAATTTTTACTGGGGCCCAGATGACAAACAGCAGGTCGGCCATGGCCAAGTTGGCCATGTAGATCGACGAAGGGTGCTTTTTCTTGGTCCTGAAGAGGAACACCCAGATGGCCAGGGCGTTGGTGGGAAGCCCCACGATGAACACGATGATGTAGACGATCGGGAGGAAGACGGTGGTGAGACGACTGCTCAGGACCTGCTTGGCTCGGGAGCTGACCCACACCCCGTCTTTGGTCTCTGTACCTGTGAAGCCTCTATTCTCCACATCTGGTCACGCCATGGAAATATATGAAAAGCAGAAGCAGAGCAGGTTTACACGAGGGGAAAGTACTGAACCGTGGCCACATCTGAAACCGCGAGAGTTCCTTTCAGCTGAACAAACTTTGAAGTAGTTTCTACTTTGCGATCTGGCCTTTGAGTCGTGTGCATTACAAAGATCCACTTTACATTTAACTTCATCGCAGACTAATCCAGCCTATAAAGACCAAACCCCACCAACAGTCAGGGCCTATACTCGAGGCAGGCAGTTTGGAAACGCGCTCTCTGGAACTTGTCAGAGCTGAATATGAAAAGACAACAAACAGTATGGATGGAAACTTACCTGAAAGGGTTTTACCTGAGTTGGACAGGCAGGTCTGCAGGCAGCACAGGAAGAACAGCAGGTGGATGCATCGCGTCCTCGGATCCATGGCTGCGAGTCGTCCTTAAAAACAAATCAGTAAGAGCGTCTACGGGCGCGGCCGTGTCGTCTCCCTCCGCCGGTGTCTCTCTGTCATGCCCTCTTCACAGAACTGCCTCTCGCACCTGCGTGACGTCACCCCCCACGTGACGCCACGTGACCTACCGAGACGCACCTGAGCGCCGCTTCAGCCGGATTATCTTCACGCCTCCTCATCTTTCTCAGCTTTCCAGGAATAAAATCCGCGACTTCTCACGACATCCTGAAACATCCGCCTGTTCTGATATCAGACACCTGATGATCACATTCAAGGCGGAACAGAGGGACATCTACCATTGACTTTTCAGACTGCACCTTCTTTTCACCATCCCTGACTTCAGATTCGGTGATTCTGAATCTTCCCAGTGTTTCTTCATTCAGGCTGAGGAAATCCCCCTCCTCTTCCTCAAGTTTAATAGACTATTTAAACCCTCCTTGGATCAGCTGGGAAATACCCAGCAGTGAAAGAGGGCTCAGACTGAAACATCCACCACATTAATTCAGCAGTAACGTTAATCCAGAAACATCAGATGTAAAATAAAACACTGATACTGGAGAAAACACTGGAGAACTTTACCACGGAGTGAACACTTTTACTTTTGATCATTTACATACATTTTGCTGTTAATAACTTTTACCTGTACGTGAGGTTTTGAATTTCTTCTGGTGGACTGGTACAGGATCTGAATACTTCTTCCACCGCTAATGACATCTATACTATCAGAGGATATGCCTCTTAACATGTCATTTGAAATAAAAGACCAGTTTACTGTACATCGGAGTAGATCATTTGGCACTGAACCACCAACTGAGCCACCGATCTAATAGAAGCCACGGGTGTATAAAAGTCACAGCAAAGGTTGTTAACTGGCAGAATGATAAAGTGTGATATATAATTAACATCATGGTCATCATAGTTTCAACTGCTTTTATTTCCCCCTGCGGTAGCTGTGGCCTTGTGAAGAATGCAGAACAGAAACTAGTTTACAGCACTACAAGTCAGTTCTTGACAATGACCTAAACTCTCCTTCATGACCACACAGGCCCGTCAGCGTGGGCTCATTTAAAAGCTCGAACTTGCCGGACAACCAACGGAAAATGTAACTCCACTGTTCGAGTCCTTTTTTGTGTATCTGTCTATATTTCATCTAATAAAGGAATAAAATACCTAAATGTCTTCCCACATTTTCCCATGTAGTAATGTTTCCTATGTTTGGGGATAAATGGAGCTTGAAGAGGTCATTTTAAAAACCCAGATAGAGAAATACAGACTTATCTGGGGTTTTAGAAGGGTAGCACTGTTTAAAATGCAACACACACACAAAGAGTGTAAGAAAAATTCATTCAGTTCATTTATTTTAACCATATTTTACGTCTACAGCCTTTAAAATCCAAGATATACTTGATTTTCTGTGGTGGACTTCAGTTTGAATCCAGTTATTATAAAATGTGTACAAGCAGAGTTAAAAAAAGGCTGTTTTGTGGTATTAAAGAGTTGCAGCAAAAGAGACCCAAAAAGACAGCAGGACTCAAAAAGCTTCAAAATACTGATAAAAAAAAAAACCTGCACTGAAATTTGCATCGTGACACCAGGCATGCAAAACTGCACCACTTACAATGGCTGAGTGTACTGGGAGATCATGCTGATGAGCTTTTCCCACCCTGACCGGTTTGAACAAACAGCTCAGACCATCTACCAGGTGGACTGTTTGAGCTGTTGCAATGAATCAACAATAATTCTGAAAACTAATCAATAATATGAGCTGGTTTTAAAGCAAAAATGACTCAGCTTTTCTCTGGTTTTATCACTCTTAATTCAACATTTTAATCCTGACATTTAATATGTCTTAGATCAGCTAGTCAAGAAATAATCATAATAAAAATCATTGCAATATTTACACATGAAACCATTTGTGTGGGTATAAGTATTTATTCAGTCAGTAGTTTTTCAGATCAGGGCAATGAAAGAATGAAAGAGATGTGGAGAGACTTTATCCTTCAGGTTACTGTTTATTATCAGTGCAGCAGCGCTTCCTGCTGGACAACAAAGACCCTGAACTAAGGTTTAACTTCTATCATACACACACTTCACATTTCCCACCAGCAGAGAGCAGCATGAAGCAAACGATTTTGTTCACTCAGCCCTATACAGCTGCTCTTTGTCGCACTATTACAATGATTTGATGAAGCAGGGTTAAACAAAAAAGTGGTATATATACTTTATAAAAATTTCACATTAAGACATACTTGGCAAAAGTGAAACATAAGTGCTTGAAAAAACAGCTTATCAGCTAAAAAAAACCCCAAACAAATAACGAACAAAAGAAAAAAATAAAATATAATACATACAAATTTGCTTGTAACTTATAAACTCATAGACTCTTACATATATTGTGCAAAAATAAGAAGAGCTTTTCATAGTATCAACTGTTCAGCAGAACTGCTCTAGAAAACACGCACTTATCTAATCTCAACTTCCTTCCTTCACTTCATCTGTCCAAAGGCACGTCAGCCATTATGTGTTTGTTGATTTATGTTTTTAGCCATTTCTGTCGGCACAGTAGGTTCACTTACTCTCCCTTCATTCTACTCATGAAAGAAAAATAGAAAGAAAGTGGGCTAAACTCTGCACATTCACCTTATGCTCTACATTTGTGGTGACTTCGACTTCATAATAAAATTCCTGTAAAATCACAGGTGAGAGTCAGTTCGGGCCACTGCGATTACTCAGACCAGCAGTTTCTTGTATTGGCTGTTGAGGCTTGCTTGGAAAGGGTCCACTTTGGTGACCGAAGTGTTTAATTTGGAGCTCTCCGTCCGTCCGGGCTTGTAAATGGCTCTGCTGCTGGATCTGCATGAATCAGATGATGAATGGCTGCTGCTCTCTGTGATCATCTGACACTTCAGCGCACTGGACAGTTGTCTCTGGCACTGGGACGATCCAAAGTAGTAGACCAGAGGATCCAGGATGCAGTTCAGACTCCCCAAACACATAAACAACAGGTAGATGCCGTAGGAGCCATCGGGGGCCTCCCGGCTCTTCTCGAGCCCGTCACTGAACTGCAGGTAGTGCACGAGCAGGAGGCAGTTTGTGGGTGCGAAGCACAGCAAGAAAATCACCAGCACCGTGAACGCCATCACCACCGCTCTCGTTCTTCTGCGCGAGCGTCCGGGGATCCCGTGCGGGACCCTGCTCAGTGACCAGATCACGCGGATGTAGGACACCACCGTGACGAGCATGGGCAGGAAGAAGAGGGCACAGCAGAGGGTGATGAAGTAGATCTTGTAGTGCCAGATTAGCTCGTGCACGGGCAGGACATCATGGCAGGTGGTGATGTTCAACTCCCTCAGGTAGATGGTTTGGTTGTTGAGGACGAGGGGCACCGAACCGGCCAAGGATAAAATCCACATGGCCACGCAGGCGATGACCGAGTTCCTTGGCCTCCTCCAAGACAGGGAGTCGATGGGGTAGACCACAGCAAGGAGCCGGTCCACGCTGATGCAGGCGATGAGGAGAACTGTGCAATACATGTTCCAGTAAAAGGCCGCAGTGACCACACGGCACATGAGCGGGCCAAATATCCAGTCGTTGCCTCTGAAGTGGTAGGTGATCTTGAAGGGGAGCACCAAGGCAAAGAGCAGGTCAGCGCAGGCCAGGTTCAGCATATAAATCGCTGCCGGCTTCTTGGGCCGGATCCTCCGAGTGAAGGCCAGCACCGCACAGATGTTGATGGGCACGCTGATGAGGCAGACCAGCGTGTAGAAAGAAGGCATCAGGACAGTGGACACGGGGCCCGTCAGGAACAGCAGCGCCTCTTCTGTGGTCTCCATCCTGCTGATGGTGGTCGCATTGTGTTTTCGACCCACTGTGGAATGGTTGACGTCAACGCCATCATATTGAGGAATTTCGATTGGTTCATCTGTGACTGTATTGTCAAAAAAGACAAAGGTTCTTCCGTATGGCCCGGAAACTAGACAGAGAAAAGAAATGTTGTTTGTTAACTGTTTATTTAAAGTTGTCACAGGTATTTTTTGATAATTTATATCATGGAAATGATTCCATTCTTGAGTTGAAGGTGAAACAATCAGTTGATTTATATATTAATAGAAAAATAATAGATATTCTTTATTTATTATAAACACTTCAACAACTAAAATGAGAATTTATTCTCACATGTGAATATTGGCGTGGGTGGGATTAATCAAGAAAATATCAATAACCAGCAGCTGTAGCCCCAATTTAGCTGATTGACAATAAAACAATATAACTTAATGCTCAATCTGTTAAGAATAAATAAAAAGTTTTTGGACATCTTGTTGAACAAAACAAGACATTTGATGGCGTCACTTTGGAGCTGTGATGTACGTTTGTGCTCAAATCTGTCACTGGAATGAATCGATGAAAAAAAATATTATGTGCGGTCCATTTATATTAAACTTCATCTTACTGGGCTGCAGATATCCATCCTTCTCAATAACAATTAATCGTTTCATCACTGAAAACTTAATGAACTGTCTCAAAAAATGCCAACAAATTACTCATCAAAAACCTTATTTTGATTAAACCCAGAGATATTAATTTCACTGCGAGCTGAAAAGCAACAGATCCTCATATTTGAGACTTGCTAACAGAGAATGTTTGGCTTTTTTTGTTGAAAAATAACTTTTATTCATTGAATTTCTTTTTTTTATTATTAGCAAAAAATTCAAAATCGATGAATCAACTTATATATCAGTGCTATGAAATCACAGACAGTGGATTATGGTACATGTGCTCTCCAAACATAACGCTGAACTGTTTTATTTCATTCTCAAAGTGCAGGTCTCTTACCGTTCCTGGCTGCAGCAGACACACAGAGCAGCAGGAGCAGCAGAAAACTTTTTGGACACGCTGGAAACATCCTGCCAAAGACAAGTGAAGCCAAAAAACCAGGAGAGACAGAAAAGGGAGTATTAAATGTCCTAAGTCAGTTCGAGTTATCTTCTCCGTGTTCCTCGAGGCTTTCCCAGGTTTCCTCTGCCGCTGCTGATCATCACCCTCAGTGTCAGTGAGCTGGTGTCCGCCCACAGGCGCCCCCATCAACCAATCAGCTGCGGCCTGACAAATTCCTTTTGTGTGAGGTCACCTTTCCCGTCACACAGCAGCAGCCAGGTCACATTAAACCATCAATGTGGAGCAAGAAACAGAAACAAACAAAAAA
>JBAJHX010000035.1:8596383-8620314 GCA_037176925.1 Amniataba percoides | reverse complement strand
ATCTACGTCCAGTTGACCTGATTGCAAACACGTTGGATGAACGATGACCTGGATGAATGAGAACCTTCACCGACAAACAGACATCTTGGAGGACATGTAACCCCTCCTTAAGAGAAACTAGATAGATGGATGCTCTTTGGATGCAGTGATACAAGACCATGTGCAAAAAGTAAAATAAGTCAAGTATTGAGTTTACAGTCCATTTCAACTTCATAAAATTGTAGCTGTGTTATCAGAAATATGACTCTAAGTAGTTTACATTTGTGTTCGTCTGTCATGTGAACTATTCCAAAGTTTAGAGAAAATGACAACAAAACTTTTATCTTAAAGCTGGATAACCAAATAAAGACATAACTACCAGTCCAATTTAATGAACACATTAATTCAGAGAATGCACCCTGTACACAAAAAAAAAGATATTGGAATCAAAATAACCAGTAATGAGAGGCCAACATTGGTGTGCTGTGGTCCCTGCACTTTGACAGAAGAGGACAGATGAAACGAGAACATTTTTGTGGCCTGTAAGTGTTTTTTGGGAGAGAGAAAAAAACCCTCCCCCAACATATTTTCAAGGAACGTAGGCGTTCAGATTATAAATAGATACGACGTTGTTTATTTGACGTGAAACAACATGTCCCTGGAGATGCTTTAGTGCTTCCTGTGTTTATAGAAATCACGTACATGTCACATCAGATTTACTGGATAGATGCAGTGAGATTACATGTTGTATAACTGATTGTAATTTGGGTAATGACACCCGGAGTGACCCTCATTAGTGATGGGTTCAGCTCCATTAAAACGGAGTGCATCACAGTGTTGTCAGCTTTGGGCAGCCGTCTGTCTTGATTTCTTCCTTTCTTGTCTCTATGTGAGACTTCCTTTTCTGGTTGCTGATGTAAACTAGCTGTACACACTCTAGTAGCCTCTTCTCCAAGGGGAACACATGATATTTGTTTATTCTTGCATATGGTGAGACAATTCCCAGCGCTTCTGGTACAGATCAGGACTAAACAAGCTGAAGTCATGGTCAGTGTTCACATTCATGTGCGCGCGTGGGTGGTCTGTATTTGTACAGCACTGACATGAGGACAGGATACAGTCGAAAACAAAAAATATAGCAGGGAAAAAAGTAAGGCAGTAAGAGGAACTTGATGGTTACTTTCTCTGTGTGGGATAAAAGGACAGTGTGATAAGGGGAAGTGATGGGGACCAGATGGGGCGGGAGTTATCTGACTCATACAGCCTGAACTCTGTGTCCACTGGGACTCTGAGCTCACAGCCAGCCAGACTAAACCTGTTTCCTCGCAAAATAGTTGTCACAGTGATCTATTTCTGTTTCATATGATGGCATACTGCGAAAAAAAAAAAAGAAACTTAAAAACACGTTAGAGCCTTTCATCCTTATAGAGATCCTATTTTTCTGCATTTTTAAAAAAGAAATAAGAAATTATTTTGGCTCTGTCTTGGTCCACCTGAGGAAAATATCTAGTTCTTTAGCAGCTAAATGTTTCAGGAAACATTCAGTGAGCTCTGCACTGCCTGACACAGTCACAGACAACATTATGAAAGCAGTGAGAGCAAATCAAGACGGTAAAATCATGAACCTTGAAGCCAAAACAGTGATCAGAAAGAGACTGTAAAGCTCCATCAAGCTGGTGGGATAATTATCTATAGTTATACTGCCCATTATTAATATAGAAATATTTTTTTAGCAGAAATGTGATGTGATGTCATGAGAGAAACTGCAGCTGGACATGTTGCTCTAAGAGCGCGCTGCGTCTGGGCGTTCCTAAACTAACATAGGCTCATTCCTTCTCACAGGAGGAGGCAGGATGCAGACTGTGGGAGATTAGGTCCAGAGAGAAGTCAGTGGCGCAGTTCCAGTTTCATTTCTGTTGTTTTCTGTTGCCACATTAACGCATTTTATCTTTCCCTGGGCATCGTCCAGGCAGGACAGGCTCTGAGTTCAACAATAGGGTGTTAAACTGCTGGTGAAGAAACAGGCAAGAACACAGTTGTGAACAATGAGACAGACGCAGAGGGTATTACTGTGTGTTCTGAGTCAAAGTTTAAAAAGTGTGCCAGCTAGTAAACAGAGATCCACGAATCTACTAAATGTATCCTCAAACTTTTCTTCTATTTCATTCTTTAGAGGAAGTTAAGATCCAGGCTTGTGTGTAAAAACATACTTCTGAAAGAGGAACTTATCTGTATGTTTTTTGGTCCATCAGATAAACAACGGTGGCAAGTATGAAAGAGCCTATAATTAACCTCCCTTAATTCAACAGTGACTGGCAGTACGTAAATCTAGTATGTTCAAAGTTCAAAGCGGAAAAGCGTCTTTCTCCAGGGCACAAAGCAAAATCTTCGCGTTGTGATGACCGTTTAGTGAAAATAGAACTGACAAACTACAGTCAAAGGAAAAAGTAGCATTTTTTAAAAACGGCCTCTTCAACAGCATCCTTCAATATTCAGCATGCATGGATCAAAATTTCACCACAGATGAACTTAAATAAAAAAATGGTGGGTGCTGTCTGAGAGCCAGCAATTGTACAGACAAACCTACAATCAAACATGCTAATTTATGTTCATTGTAATATCTTGTCTGCAGTTAGTGACTTATTTAGACGCAGTGGCGGAGGAAATATTCAGGATGCTTAGTTAGGCCAACAGATGTTCAGATGTTAAGGAGAAGGCAGCGGTGGGAGGAGTGGATGTCTGCAACTTATGAGGTGTTCTAGCAGATCGAGACAGAAGATTATTGAGGTTAAGATGTTAAAATGTTTCACTACAGCTGAAGGACAGTTCTTCTTTATGATTCAAGTCACTGACATCATCATCACAATCTTGTATTATACTGGCTTCAGACAGCCCTTTGTACTCCGCACTCTCTTGCAGTCTGGTTTCTATTTGTTCCAGAGTTTTTTTTTCCCCACGTTCAGGAAGTGACGAGACACAGTGATGGTCTTTATTAAAGATGAGAGCTTCATGGCTGTTTAAGATTGGCTGTCTGACCCTTTTTCTGCCTCCCCACCACAGACACATCTGTGTTCGGTTGTTTTTTTGTTTTTTTGTCTACATGCAATAATGCGTTATTCACAGATTCCACCCCCCCCCCAGTTATTACAATTACAATTTTCTTCTTGTAAACAGAATCATATTGGCAGAAACCCAGGACCTGCTTTGTAGACTCACCATAAAGTAATGCCATCTGTTCTGCTTGTGTTGATGATTAATTTCCTTGCATGTGAATGATCATGAATATATATTAAACTATGTCAGCACTCTTGGAAATCTGCGGAAAAGCAAGACATGTCGACTACAGTGGAAAGTTTTCTAAGGGAGGGGATCAATTTTATTTGTATCTTGCATTTTGGAGGTGATCCTCTATTAACTTTCTTGAAATCCCATGCCTCACACTCACTGCTTAAAACTTCCACGCCACTCTTACTCAAAAGCAGAGGTGACACCTCAAAGAGTCACATGCGGTGACACAACACAGGTTATGACACAGAACTTTGCAACACGGCTCTTACTTCCCCTCTCACCGTTTCCCTCACTGTGACTACCAGATAATTGAAGAGTGAATTCAGCTTTCATAATGATGAAACGTAATGCAGGAGGGCCGTAATGCTCACATGGTACCTGTAAGCCACGCTGTTACTGAAGTCATCTGTCTTCACATGGTCATTTCATACATTGCTAAAATAAAAATAAAATATATATCAACTTATACCAACTTTTATTGTGATAATATAATTGAAATATTCTTGTTTATCGTTGTAATCACAGTCTTTACATTTTATTGTCTTACTGTCACAAAGGTGTGTTGCCTACAGATATGTCGATTTTCTGGTATCTGGTAACCTTGACTTACTCATTTCTATTTTTCTTTTGGCCTGCACCATCTTACGAGGGCAATATCTGGCTCTCTGCCTGCTTAATGCTCCACTATGTTCACCAGATAAGAGGTAACTGTGTGTCTGCAGTTTAGTTTAGTAGAGCAGCTAAACATTTTTAATGAAAACAGGTACATACTGCTGGGTGATAAGAATAGTGAGGGTGAAATAAAACAAGCGGAAAGATGCCAAAATGATCTGTGGAGCTGAGGGAAATTGGAAAGTTGGGACTTAATTAATAAAAGTCTGTGGGTTCATCACCATGAAATAAGCCTTTCATTTTACCCACAGACATGTGATGTGTTGCTAATATGGCATTATTTTATAGTGCTGCTTTGACCTCCTCTATATATTAAACATCTCCCTTTTCCTGTAAGGAAGTGTCTGAGTGCATTTAAATTACTCTGATGTTAGAAAATGACATGTTTACATGAAGATCTGGCTGAAAGTCCCCACAGGCTTTAATGGTGTTTACATAACTAATGTAGTACGCATCAACATCTGGATACAACCATAATTGTCCACTTTTTTGACCCACCCTGATGACTGTGTCTTGAGACAATGTGGAGATACTTTCAATTTTGGGATTCTTGGGAGCTTTGGGCTGCAGAGGTACAAGTGGGAAAGTGATCATGACGTTAGTTTTACAGTTGGCCTAATAAAATGTACAAACGCCACTCAGATGAAATAGTCCTACAATAAAGGTAAACAGCGCCCTCTTCTGGAAAAATAGGGAGTTATTTCTGACATCCAAATAACTTCCCTGTTTTAACATCATTTTAAGCGATAAGGTCACCAGAAAGTATACTTTTTTAATAGTAATGGATAATTTAATTAATAGAGACACAGTCATCCTTAATGTGAGTGTCATTCTTGGGGTGAATGTAGGATTTATATTATTGTCCTCTATGTATATCAAAGGATGTTTGTTTGAGAAACTGCTTCAAAAGAATCCTCCACAGATGCTTGATTACAAGTGCTTTCTCTCAGAATACCCACGACAGGCAAAAAATAATTAGATTTGTTGCACTATTAGAAACTAGATTGCACTATTGTGTAATATGAAGTGGCTCTATGGCTAAGATAATGTTTCAGGAAACAGGTTTTCATTGCAGATGCATTGTTTTTCTTTGAAGTTGGAGGAAGGAAGGAACAGGAAGGAAGCAGATGGTGAAGTCATTTTTATAATTTAAATTGCCTGCAATAATTGACACCTCTGTGTCTTTCACAGTTAACAAATATTGCTTTCTGTTGTTATTTCTAATTGTTAATTAAACACTATTTTTGTCCTACACTTGACCAGCTTGTGTCTTACAGAAAACATCACCTCTGTTTGTGTCTTTGTTTTTGGCTGTCGGCTGCAGTAAAATTAATTCACATGCTCACATCTCTGCTTTCAGGTTGAGTCATTTGTGTTGTTTTTAGCTCCATGACAAGTAATGACGTCATTGAGGGGGAAGAGGATGTCACATATGGTCAAACGAATGCTGGTACTGAAAACACCCCCCCACCCCCCACGCCCCTCACGTATCTCATGAACATACTAGATGAAAACAAGACAGAGGTTACATCTGTGATCAGCTGGACATCAGCCCCCAGATGTGACTGAGATAATAAAACAGCTCCTGGAATGTGAAAGTAAAAGTACAAAATAATCATGAAGGTTATAACACTCTGTGACACAAGCTGAATAAGTATCACTTGAATATGAAAGCAGTGTTTCTAAAAATGGGGAAGTTTAGAGATATGACTGCAAATCTTGAAGGCGCACGGTGCTTTTATCTCAGTTGGTGTGCGTGAATGTGATATTGTTTTACATCTGAAGCACCTACACACAACTTTCTAAAAGGTTTTTGAAGATGACATGATAACATAAAACATTTACAATTTTTTTGTTGGGCTTATGGGGATGAAGAGAAGGGGCTTACTTTCTTATAGTGTGCTTGTAGGTTTACCCACTGGTGCTGTTTATTGTACATTCCCAAACCTTCCCAAACATTCCCATATTATGAGACAAAAAATGAAGGGAAGCAAAGACTAAACACAGCTCCCCATGTTCAGACAGGCTTATCATCTTAAGACAGACATTTCCTTGCTGAACCAGTTGCCCCTTCCCGTGTATTACCTCACTCCACATCCCTCCAGGCAACATAACCCACAAAAAAAAAAAAAAAGATCCACAAAGTTTCCACACATGTCAGGCGGGAATCTACTATCTAAGACATGAACATTTCCATTTGAGCAGCTTGGAAGTTTAATATTTCAGTCAGGCACTCTAAAGTTCCAGTGAAGTGTCAAGGAGATCTATTACAGAGCAGATGTAAAACACTGGGGGAAAAAAAAAACTTTACTGGAAATGTGAAAAAAAAAAAAAGAAAAGAAAAGAAAAAATCCAGCTATTAGATTTTGGTAAAGATAAGCATTAAAAAGAGTTTCTCACTGATATCACTGTTATATCTCATTAAACGAAACAGTGCAATACAGTGAAACGTGTGGAGGCGTACTTCAAAGAACCACACTGTGCATGTTAAAGCAGAAGCAACCTACATTCCTACTGCATCTGAGACAGTGTCATGGTTTTTTTTCTTCTCTGCTTGGTACATTTTGGGGAGGTGTTTGTGCTTGAATACTCCCACAGAACAGCAGCAGCAGAGAGAGGTGACACTGAGCGCTGAGGGACTGTGAAGCTGAGGAAACAGTATCAGAGAGAAGTGAAACGCCTTGGTTGAGTGCTATTTAATGATAAGAAACTATGGGGAAACTTCATCTCTTTTTCCTTGTTTTTGTTCTCTGTCTCTGTGGTACTCTTCAAGCAGGTAAGAGAAGATTATAAGAGTTATATTTGTTGATCATCTTAAAGTTACCTATCCTAGAACCTACCTTGAACACTACTGCTAATGTTATTATTTACCGTATGTGTGTTAACTGTATATGATTAACTGGTATCTCTCATTAAAAGTAAATAAGTAACCATTTGTTGATTATTAAGTTACTGTAAAGTGAATGGATTAAAAACAATAGAACAACTGATATCTTTTGTATTGAGTGATCAAACATCTTTGGGTACAGTTTGGTTGGAAAAAGCAAGTGATCTGAAGGTACAGCTGTCACCTTGAGTTTTAGGAACTTTTATACTGAAAATGTGTAATCAATTAATGAAGGAAATAATCAACATATTAATAAATAATGAAAATAACTTAAGGTTTTCAAAGCAAAAAAATATTTAGGTGTGTAGTGGATCTTAATTAAATAATCACTAAAATTTGCATGCTCTTGTATTTGTTGCAGGACAAAGGAACAAAGAAAAGGTTATTCCTATGCCCAGAACATTCAGAGGAGACCTTATCATTCCAACTGAGTCCCTTCCCGTTATAAATGGGACACAAGCTCCCATTTCATCTGGTTCCCCTCCAGCACTGCAGTCACTAAGCAACAGCACAGTCGGGTACCTCCGCGGCCTCCTGAGCACACGGGTCATCCCCATCACTTATTTCTTTGTCACTGCTGTTGGGATCCCAGCCAACGTGGCCATCTTGGCGGCGCTGGCCTCCAAAATTAGGAAGGTGTCCTCCGCCATCCTCTACTGCAGCCTGGCTGTCTCCGACCTCTTTCTCCTCATCTCCCTCTTCTTCAAGGCTCACTACCATCTCCATGGAAACCACTGGGCGCTGGGAGAGGCTGCCTGTCGAGTGGTCACGGCCTGTTTCTATGGCAACCTTTACTGCTCAGCCCAGACGCTGGCCTGCATCAGCATCAAGCGCTACCTGGCTGTGGTGCACCCGTTCATGTACAAAAGGCTCCCCAAGAGGATGTGCACTGCGTGGGTGACCTTGGCTCTGTGGGGGGTGTTTGGTGCCGCCATCGTGCCCGTGCTCTTCACCCAGCAGAGCTATTACCTCCCCCAGGTGGGCCGTATCACCTGCCATGACGTATTGCCCCTGGACATGGACTCCCACATCTTTCTGCTCTACTACAGCGTGTTCCTGACCATCTTCGGCCTCCTGCTGCCACTGGTGGTTGTGGTTGTGTGCTACAGCCGAATCGTCCATGAGCTCAACCAGTCGCACCACGACTGGGCGATGTACATCAAAGCCAGCTCACTGGTGTTTGTCATCTTCCTGGTGTGTTTTGCACCTGCTGGACTCCTGCACTTCATCCACTATGTGCAGCTGTTCGTGGATGGAACAGAGAGTTTCTACGTGCACTTTAATGTGGCGGTGTGTTTGTGCTGCCTCCATGCCTGTCTGGACCCCTTCCTGTTTCTGCTCATGTCCAAGTCTGCAGGCTCCAAATTTTACTTCAGCGCCTTTAAAGGCAAAACCCTGAGCATATCTATCTAAAGGAGACCTACCTGTTACTGGAAAAAAATGGTTTGGATTTACGTTCATGCATGAAGAGGGACATTTTCTCTGTGGCTGGAATCCAAAGAGAAAGTGGCCAAAACTGTTTTTGTGGCACAGACAGACTTCTTCTTGACTTAAATAGTCAAAGTAGCCTTCATGTTCTTTGTGAATAGAAAAAATATATATGGGGATTCAGTTTTCTTGCATGTGAGCCAGGGTCAGGGGAGGACATGAAATGGTAAATATATTTACAGATGGTAAATATGTTAATATGTATCTTTATGTTTGTAAAATATGACATTTTTATGTAAAATGTGACAGTTCATATTTACGTTGTATAGTTTTAAAACATGTTTTTAATATTTCATTCAGTTTGGAGTTTGGAAGAAAAAATAACACAAAAAGTAGAGTTTTATATTTGAGGACTTCTTACTTTACTAAGGACCTTGACATTTTTAGCTGGAATAATGTTAACTGACTTAGTGGATTCCTGTTGTAGCTATAATGCCTGCTGATTAAACAACTATTATGTCAGAGCTATTATTTTGTGCTTCGTATCTGGCCTCTTCCCCAAACTTCCCAAACTAAATGTACCATTTCTACAATGTAAAATTAAACTACATAGTATAGATATATGTTTAGGTACTTTTAAATCTAAAGCTTTGTTTGTTTTACAAGTGATCTTCTCAAGTGTGAACTATTCACCCTTTCACTTCTCTCTCATTAAGCTGACATTTCCTGCCCAACCTAGACAGGATGTGACACACATCACGCCACCACTAGCATACACCAAGTGGTATATAACTGAAAAAGCCCCCCAAAACCATCAACATGTAATTGGTCCCTGAACTGTGTTCATGTATCTATTGTTCTGGAAAGAAAGATGGAGTCTGTAGATGTAAGATCAAACAATACCACTGGTGTGTTTTTGTTAATATTTTACTGATAAAAGTGTTCTTGACACTAAATAATCAAATCTCTCCTGGCTAATATTGTATGAAATAAAAAGTAAATCACGCAATGATGCATTAACTTATGTAACAATCATCTGTACTGATGATGCCTTAATGTTCACAAGGACAGTTTGTATCTTGAATAGTCGGCCTTTTCTTCTAATACACAGGATTTTTAAAAAATGCCCAGCAGCATGTGAGCAACAGAACTTGGTGCACAGCAGCTCTGCTGCAATATAAGTTGGTGCTTCAGTCCACCACTTTGGTCCAGACTGACATCTCAACAACAGATTTATGACATTCATGGATCCCGGTGATGAATCCTGCTGTGATCTAATAACTTTGAGGACCCACTGACCCTACACTGACTGAAATGTGGCACCAATTGACATTTGTTGTTTTGAGTGAAATGTCTCAACAACTTTTGATGAATTAATCCATTTCTCCAATGCATATTATGCAATTAACATAGACACTATATTCACATTACTGTAATTGTGTACTGTCCAAATATCTGGGCGAAGTCTTTTTTTAATGCTTTGATGCTGTGATGAACATGGTAAATATTATACCTGCTAAACACCAGCATGTGTGCATTGTCATTTTGAGCATATTGGATGTTGTGCATGCTCTGTTGCAATCTTATTTGTCTGTTAAAGGATACTGTCCACTTATAACTCAGTGAGGTTAGAGTTGAAGTCTACATCAACACCCTTCTGGTACTAGTTTACTTATCAAAGGTTATGTGGTTTGCTGTGTTACAGCACAATGGGGCAGTATTACAGTGATGCATTTGCTTATTTTTCTAGTAAACTGAGACATCCTCCCATTTCTTATTTAATTTCTTTAGATGGCATGTCTGATTTGATTTCTACAAAATGTCACAGCTGAAAAAGTGTGAAAACAGTGTTTAGTTTCAGTCTTAAAATTAGACATGTTGAAACTGATGAAAGAGGAAATAACACAGACTTCCTCTTACAAATTAAAAGCTGAATTCGTAAGCAATAAACTTGAAACTTACATTGAAGGGATTTTTGTCGCTTCTGCATGTCTGTAGCTTATAGCGGCTAATGTTAGCAAAATGAATTGCTTTAACTAACTCGTGTCTACTTGTGCTTCAGTGATTTAGTTTTTAACTTTCACCGTGAAACTCTCCACACATATCCACAGCCATAATTCATTTAAAGTTACGTAGTTAACAGTCTCACCCATTTAGTTGAAATGGATCAGGGACACCAATAATGTCAAATTAATGACTAACCTTTCCTTTACAGTGGCCTCAGAACAAACATAAACACTCATCACTGAGCAGCCATAAAGGTATTCAGACATGAGTCATAAAATGAGTGTCAGTGCAGTCTCTGGATAATTCATGAGACCTGACAAAGCTAAGAACTTGTGTTGGTGAATTTTGTATAAAATGGCGCCATCTGCTGGTGAAAGTGTGTACAGCCATCTTTGGACACTGAACAAATTGAAAAGACCCACAGCTGTTCAAATGAAACTCTTTATTCAATATGTAGACACCAGAGGAATCCACCATTACACTGCATTCACTTGAGCCTTTTCTTATTAAAATAAATCATATCAAGGACAGGTAATTTTTTTTTTCACACACCTCCACATATTGTTCGACAGCAGGTTTTCAAATCTGAAAGTCACAACTTCAAGCAATTTCATCCCTGCTTCAGTGACTTCATCATAGTGATTAACCTAACTGGAGACCTTCCCAAAAGCAGATCTGACCACCCCTGCTGGATAACATCTTGTAGTACATACAGTCATCTCACCACTGGCATGCCCTTCCACAAAGACCTAGAAGTCAACTCAGTCTAAAGAAAACCTGTCCACAACAAATCTGACGACACACGAGAATGATACATTCACCTTTGACCCAGGAATCACGTGTCCCCTCCGCAGGGGAACAGCAAAGACACCAAAATGGAAAAAAAGCACGCACAACAGAAGGACTTCAATTACAAACATGCAGGATTTCTTTTTTGGAAACAGTGATGTATAGTGAGCGTGCTCAGCACAGGTGGAGGTGTTCGGTGGTGGTGGGGGACAATGCAGAAGGAGAGAAAGAAAAGCACCAAACACACTCATCAGGGAACCACGTTAATATCTTGAAACATTTCATTCCAACAAAGGTCATCTTAAGAGGAGATAGCTGCGTGTAGAGGTCGTGTACTGCAGAAATTTGCTTTGCAGTGTAAGAAATATGAGTGACAGACCATCACATATCATATTTTGACGCAAACGTTTGTCATTCTAAAACTGATTTGAAAACAACCGAATGAAACAAGACTGTACTTCTGTGTACTTTTTTTTGTATGACTGAACAAACCCAGATGAGAACATGTTACAGGTCTTTATTTCACACAATACCTAATGCATTTTAACACCAAAGCACTGACATCGTAGCAGCAAGAGTTCATTCATTAGTAGTTTTAAAGGGTCTGTTCACCCAAATCACAGAAAAATGTGTTTGCTTAATTAGCTATCTAGCCATGCAAATCGATTTAGTTTGAATAACCCAGATACAGTATCTATCTTAAAGATATTTGAATCTTCATCAGTACTATGGAGGTTAATGGAGTTATGTTTGTGGTTCTTATAGCATTGTTCTTTTCAGAAACTCTGAACAGTTTTTGTTGAATCTATTTTCTGGAGGAAAGAGTCTCTATGCAGACTGCTGACGGCGCGTTCAGTGGATGTAGAGTAGCCAAGAGGCTGCTTCTAGAAAGACCCATTGCTGTTGAATTTTTAGCCACAGAAGCAGCATTATTTTTGAGACAGCAACATCGTTTGGTTAGTCCAGACTGAAATAGCTCGATAGCAAGTGGATGGATTAATGGTCATGGTCCCCAGAGAATGAGTCCTACTGGCTTTGGCCCCTGGTTTTTCATCTGGCCGATCATTATGTTTTTCATGTTTGTTATTTTCAGAATTCGGGTGAACTGATTCTTTAAGCATGGCTTTTAATTTCACTTTGTTAGATGGTTGAAACCACCCAAAAACCCCCATTTTCTTAGTATTGGAAAAAAAAATCTTGTCTTTCTCCATATGAGCTGTTCGCTATATCTTTTAAGGGTTTGTCTGGACACACACTCAGTCTCACACACACACACACACAGACATGCACACTGCAGTATCAAGAGATGAGAGACAAAAAAAACAAACAAACAAAGACACAAAAAGAGCAGCAAAGCTTCCAGCAAGGTTTGGAAGGAGAGACGGGCTCAATGGAGAGAGAGGCACGACATTTGAGAAAGGCCTTTGAGTTTTGGAGGGAGCAGCAGCAAGGCAGGAGAAGATAAACAAGAGCGAGAGGACAAGACTGCATGAGAGACACTGTGAGGAAACCAGGCGGTCAGACAGATAGAGAGAAAACAAAACAAAAAAAACATGGAGAAGAGCAGATTATAACAGCAGAGTATAAATTCTTCTTGACAGATCAGATTGCAACGGAGAGCAAAGCCCTTCATGGTGAGCTCGGCGCCACGAGACGAACACGACACAGACACGAGAGAGGGAGAGAGGAAGCATTCAGACAAAAGGTTTCCAATCTCAAAAATCTCTTACTGTAAAAAGCAGAAAATGTAAACTTCTTTTCACTTTAGAAATGTAGCTGCTGAAGTTGCCAGTTAGGACTAAACTACTTTATCATTATTCAATAAATTTATTTTTTTTTCAATGGCCTTTTCATTCTTGCAAATTGCAGCAAAAGGCTTGAACGTCCTCAACCATGAGCGGAATCACAGGTTTGGAAACTGAGGTCAAAAACACCTTCAGTTTCTGGCCTGGTGAAGCAATAAATAACATAAATATATCATAAAGAAATTACTTAACTTTCTTACTACATATAAACACATCATATGTACACAATTCAATAGCTTGACATTTTGTTGCGCTTTACGCAATTGTTCGTTTTCTTGCTGAAAGTTATGAGAAGTTTGACGGCACTCTTATGTCTGTATGGTTAACATGAAGCTACTGCTTGCAGTTAGTTAGCTTAGCTTAGCATAAAGACTGGAAGCAGAGGGAAAAAGCTAGCCTGGGTCTTTCCAAAGGTAACGAAAACCACCTGTCAGAAAAACGAAACTCATTTATTGACACATTTCAAGTCATCTGTTTAATACAATAACATTACTGTCTCCACCTGCTTGCGATCTTTAAGCTTCAAGGTAGCCAGCTGCTGGTGGTAGCCTTGAACAAGCACATCTCCCAAAATGTCAAACTATGTAATCTGAACAAATAGATGGGTAAGGTTATCGGAAGTCCAAGCCTTTTGCAGTTTTGACACATGCATTTGTGGGTTGCACATGTGAAACAGCCCATGGTGGGTAATGAGCTGCTGATATATCGAGTTTTATTCAACACTAATAATTGTAACGCGGTTCTGAACAGCTTTAGCCTTTTTATCTTGATTTCCCGCAAAAAAATGCACAGGGCTTTGGCAACTTTATTTTCAACCTTCGATTGTAGCCTTCAAGCTCTTTATATCTGCAGCTCATTGTTGTATTCAACTGCATTTCGTTATCCTTTATTATTTACCAGGTATTCTATCCAGATATAACAGAATAACAATCATTTGTCCTGTGTTGGAGTTGGTGAACATAGTAAACATTATTTATCAAACAACAGATGACAGCAAACAGCTTGTTTCGGTGATATTCAAATAAATCATAGTCCGTAAATGAGTGGTTATTCAGCGAACTGAGCAAATACCTGGTAAACAACATGTGGCTGTGTGTTGAGGTTTACATGAGGACATTGGCGCGTGTGTCTGGCAGTCGGAGCCCCACCAACCCGCCGCCAACCAACACAGACGATGCCAGCAGGATGGGGATAGCCTTGGTGATGCCAACCAGCGAGCCAAAGATCAGGTTGCCCAGCACGGCCGCCAGCTTACACATGGCATTGCAGAAGCCAAAGCCTGTGCCCCTGAAACAAAGGAAGAGGCAGAGGAGAGATATGTATCTATGTGTCATTTCATTTCTGATTGACTTGAAGTTGTTTCTATGCTGCAGTATTTTCATTTTTAGAAAAAAAGACTGTAAATTGATCATAGATACAGTGTGCAGTATTCAGTGAATTCATTGGATAAAATCTGAATGGACATTTTCTCAGATTAAATCTCAAAACAAAGCCTAAGACACATCGTGACATAGAGCCACTGTTAAGTTATAAATAGAAGTAGAAGTTATAAATTTCACCAACAAACAATTCTTTCCCTCCAGATTAAGATATAAAGTCTGTTTCTTGTGATAATGCAACTTTTTTTTCAAAAATTTTGACTGTAGAGTTTTGAAATCTCATTTCTTATTTCTCTTGACGATGCCCCTAAATCTCAGCTGCAGGTTTTTTGAAATCTGAAGATTTATGAGTTGCCTAAAATCTTGTCTTTTGTCAACCCAAAGTGCAAATTTGTAAAAGTGATATTTCCCTCTTTCTTAAACTTCCTTAAATAATGCTGCAGCAATAAGATGGAAATGTTTCAGATGGGTTTGGACAGTGATGCCCTCTATCAATGCTGATGATATATAATGCTATATACTTTTACAATGTGGCCATATTTTAATGCAATTCATTAGGCACCGCTCTGACTGAGTCGTGTGTGTCGTGAGTGAAGCGCTCACCTCCGGTCTGTTGGGTACAGCTCAGTGGTGACCACATCCAGGGAGTTCCAGGCAGAGATACTGAGGCCGTTGTAGAGACAGAGCATGAAGATCATCATGGACTCACTAGTGCCGAACCAAAGGAAGAAACAACTGATGCCTGACAACACCATGGAGCCTCCTGCAGGACGCGACACGACACATCTTTTACATCTCAGATTAAAAAAACAGCCTCACTAACGTCACCAGGGGTCACTACTGCACAGATACACAGGCCGACATCAGAGGAAGTCAGAACATTTTGCATAAGAAAAGGTTATGAAACTGTTGTGTCATACCTAGCATGCTAAGACGTCCTATTTTGTCCATGAGGAGGGCAGAGACGATGTTTCCAGGCAGCACAGCCAGCGTTCCGAGGAAGTTGACGAAATAGACCCAGTAGGCACTGTAATCGTCATCAAACGTCATCTGACAACCTGTCTTGTTGTGATGGAAGGAGCTGTTGAGCACCCTTGAATTTGTTAGTTTGGCATCGTCAATATCTGTAGATGTGAGAGAGTACAGTACAGTCTTCACACTGTGTTCAAATAATGCATCAGCAAGTTTCTATCTGCCTGACACCTTCAACGGTTACATAAAAAGAGCAAATAAATAAATAAAATGTAAAAAAAAAACGGTCTCTTATTGTGAGTTCAGGTCGTTGAAATGCTGGTTTGTTTGTTTTTTTTGTGTGTGGGTTCTTTCTTAGATCCAGAGATACATTTTCTACATGTAATACAGAAAAAAAACCTCCTATCCCTACTACGAGACTCTCTGAAATTGATTTGCCATTTCAGGAATCTTGCTTCTTTGCTCTCTTTTAGCGTAAAGGCTGGAAAGAGGCAATTCTGTCTGGGTTGCATGGCCAAGTCCTTGCATCAATGAGACTTCGAAAAGTAACTGCTCTCAACCTTAGAAATAGTTGTGAAACCAAAACATGTTGTTTTTACACTTTGATTGTTGTATAGATTAAATGTAAGTGTTTCTCCCTGTTTTATGCTAAGCTAAGTTGACCAGGTGCTGGCAATAATTTCATATTTGGTATATTTTCAGTGATTTATAGGTTAAATAAAACCTTGCATTTGTGTATTTGTAAAAAATAACCCTTTTCAACTATATGCATAGCATACTCATAATATATACTTTCATACATATTATATAACTGGAAGGAGTAATATACATATTGTGTACAGTTTAAATGAATGTCAGCTCTGTCCATGAATAGAACTTGTGTATTAATAAACTTCAGCAGCTGCAGCAAAGAGAAAACGTTCCCTGCTCTCACCTCCGCTCTCACGACACACTCCTCCCTCCCATTCTCACACTGCCTCTCCTCGTTTCGCTTTATCCTCTGCTCTCTTGAGACACATTGCTGGGGGCAAAGAGACTTCATTTCCCATGGGGCATTACCGGCAATCTGACATGCCCTTACTGTTTCCATGTTCAGCGCTTTCCTGAGTGCTGGAGGGAACTATTTTTTCCACCCTGCGCTCCCACAAGGTCTGATTCAGCTGCAGTTCCTCTCAGAACATTTTAAATGCCTGTCCTGCCTTTCCTTTTCTTCCTGCTTGTGTTTTTGTCAGCTCCAAAATGATTGGACTGCACTTTTGTAACACAGCCTGAGTCTATCAAGGTACGACTTGATGTTTCGGATGATGATGCGCAACACGTGTGATAAATAAATCAGCGAGAGAATAGGAAACGCTCACTTCTGAAAGTAAAAAATTTGGTTGCTTAGACAATCATGTTTGTGTACCTCACAGCAAGCATCTAAAACATCAGACACAATAAAAAGCATCACTCCAGGAGTTTTTGCGTGCTTAGAAGTTGGCATTTTCAGGGCTCTGCACCCCATCCAGGCTCAATTGCTCTGTTAACTACAGTCACCTGAGTTCAAACTGACAATCTGTGCAGGGTCAGAAAGGTTAAAGAGGAATTTAGTGGCATAGAGAAAAGCCATATATGCTCAAACTCTATGCTCTTTTTGCCAGAGGCTTGGACATTAGACCCAAAATAAACTCTCAGAGAGACACAGAGAGACTTGTGTGCGGCACAGACTATATATATATGTTGCGGTGGAAGGAAATCCTCAGTATTGAGAGAAATGCTCTGAACGAGCTTCTGAGTTTCGCAGGTATCGACTCACCCGTGTTGTAAAAGAAGGAGTCTAGAAAGGTGCAGTTCTTGAAGAAGGAACCTACAGTGGAGACATCTTCAAAGTAGCAGTTGATGAAAGATGAGTCGATGAATGTGACTGCCTTGATCTTCATACTGATAAACCTGAGGAGAGAAGAGGAGCAGAGCAGAGATAGAGGCAGCAGCGGAGGACATTAATAAGCATAAGAGGGATCAAAAGAATGAACCACTATAGCAGGATTAACAGGGATTGGAAACATATTTCTGAAAGCAAATACAGAGTTACTTTTGTTCTTATCATTAAATACTTAATAGATCATTAAAAAAGGTTCAAACTCCACAACTAAAGACACTGTGCTTTTAATCTATGTATTCTCCCTTTTGTCAAAACCTTACATCTACATTACCCACAAAGCAACTCGAACACCAAGAGCTGTGTTATACCAGCAGCTGTTAATGCACGACGAGCCACAAGCAGAAATAAGGAGCAGCTCCAGAGGTTTTTTTTAAAGGTAGCGGTGGAATGTTTCACATTTATCTTTAGTACTGCAGGTAACTACAAATATGAGGTGATTGTACTTTACTTGAATATTTCCATTGTATGCTACTTTTGTCACTATATGT
The DNA here is from genome assembly GCA_037176925.1 of Amniataba percoides. Taxonomy (NCBI): domain Eukaryota; kingdom Metazoa; phylum Chordata; class Actinopteri; order Centrarchiformes; family Terapontidae; genus Amniataba; species Amniataba percoides. Next base: position 8,602,699 of record JBAJHX010000035.1, on the reverse strand, counting down.
ACAAGTAACATATTTTGCTTGATCTAACAGCTGCTTTTTCTAGTTACTTTGCAGGTACAAATTTTGCATTCAAAACATGCCAAATCTACTACCAGCATCCCTCAGCGTGTCTGCAGTGATATGACAGGCCTTACCTGTCTGTTATTGATCTATAGGATCTGTTGCATGCTGCTGTACACTCGATGCCTCGATTTAATCTCTTAATAAATGCCACACTCGAGGGTGGCAAAGAACAAAAAACATGATGATGCGTCTTCTCCTGCCTTTGTGTGAGTGATCACAACCAGGAGGAGCCGTAAAAGACGTGCATGCATGGGTGAGAGAGAGAGAGACAGCGAAAGAGGAAAAGAGAGGGAGATAAGCCTTTTAATTTCCTGGTGGTGTGGGAGATAAAGGAGGCAGGATTAATATTACCGGCAGTGGTCTGTTGTTTGTGGGAATGACAAATAGTGCTGCTATCCCACAACGGGACAACAGGCTTTCAACCACAACACTGCGCCGAGGAGGGCTCACCGGCTTGGATCACAATGTGTAACACTACAGCTGATTTGAATCCTTTCTTAATCATTAATCCCTTTGTCTGGGGAGGCTGGAAAACACTGACGTTCCAAGCGCTCGCTTCACTTATGCATCCCTGCCTTTTCCTTTACCTGTCGTTTAGGAAGACTCCGTTTGTGTGGATCTGGTTCTCCAGCGTGAAGTTGAAGGTAAAGTCTTCGATGCGTTCGTTGTTGTGAATCTTCACTCTGGAGGCGTACTCGTCGGCCTGAAGGTGCTTGATGACGTCGGGGAACCACACAGAGAGCCCATAGAACCTGCACACAGCGACAGCCTCTGTAGTTTAATGTATTTCGCGAGGCTGAGCCAAGATTTTTTTTTTTTGCTCGCCAGCCGCTGCAGTTCAAGTTTTTAAGTCCAGAAGTCTGCCTCATTGGACTTGTTATCATGCAGTATAATGGTTCCACACACATTCATAGAACAGTAATCATGCTTTCTATTTGAAAAAGTTAAAGGTTTATTGCAACGCTACCAAATTATGACTTTGTGACCGTTTTTTTAATCATCTTAATTAACTCTGCTCGCAACGCAGCTGGATGTGCACATGGGTCAGAGAAATGGCAAATCCGCTCATTGTGTAATTGGCTGCGGTGGACATCTTCAGAGGAGAGCAAAGTGGAGGAAAGGTGTGTCAGTTTATTCGTAATTTTGAGCTGGGAAGTCAAATAGAAAAGAACTTTCTTTCAGTGTTTGAACACAAAGCACTGACAGCACCCAATAGACAAGTCAAAATGAGAGCAGGCCGAGTCAATAAGAAACCTCGGAGAACACACAGGAAGTTAAGACAATACAAGACAAACTGACATAAAAAGAAAGCAAAAAGAAGATTTGACACAAAATGGAAGTGAAGTAGACTGGAATGAATTATTTTCTTCTGGTATTACTATTACTATTTTTGTCTCTTTTCTCTGTCTCTTTTAAAAAACTGTCCTTAGGGCTAAAACTTCCTGACGTACGTACTGTAATTTATTAAAGCAGCCAGCAGAAAAAAAGCCAAATGACACCTTCTCTCAAATAGGTTCTCTCTTTCCAATCTAATCTGTCAATGTTCATCAAGAGGATGTAAGTGAGGAAGCATCTGCCTCAGTGCTTAGTACTTCACTGAAACTGTTACAAAGCTGGAGAGTAGTGGTGACTCAGCTAAGTCTCATGGAGGGCAACACATCGAGTCATTAAACATAACAGAAGCACACAAACATAATACAGAGACACTTCGCTGGAGGTGATGTAAATGACTGTGTAGAGAATCTCTTACCCAAAAGAAAGAGTAAACCAGACTGCAGCCAGTTTTAAAGTGTTGTCTCTCACTGGGTAGTTGAAGCATTTCATAAAAGTCAACCAGATCTGTTAAAGGAAGGAAATGATTTTTACTCAAGTGAAAACTCAACAAGCATAAAGTAACAAACAAACCGGTGCTAAAAAGAAAAGATGTCATACTCCTCTGAGCTCAGACTTGATCTTGAAGAGGACCTTGAGTACCGGGTTGGCTGACTCATTCTGCATCTCCACCAGCTCGTCCAGCTGTTTGGGGATTTTAATCCGGTTCACCTGCAGGGGGAGACACTGATCTGTCACTTGCTGAACGGCACTGCAGCACCGCTGTGGGAAGGATGCAAGAGCAGAGGCCGGCGTGTACTCACTGTGAAGACTCGCTCCGGCTCTCCACGGGCACGCATGTTGGTGTCGTGGATCTGCTTGAGCACCATCCAGGCTTCGTCATGTTTACCCATCTAAGAGACAGTTGTTTAATATGGGTGTTATTTTCTCATGTTTGCTTCCATGTTTCTGAAAAAAATTAATTAATACATATTTATGGCCATTGCATACAATGACTTACAAATTACATGGGTGAAAGGGTTTTTAGAGATATTGTGGGGACCCTGGAGACTGCAAAACCACTGTCCCCTGTTTCTTAGCCTATATTTGTTTACATTTTGACATATTGGCACAATTAAAAGTGTGCTGAATAAGCTTCTATCATTTCCAGTTTGCAGTGTACTGATGGATGTATAAACCACCATCACAGGATGATTTTTGTACTAAAGAAATGTTTAAAACATGAAGATTCTCAGGCAAGTTCCGAAGTTGTAGGGGAGAGTAAGTCACATTGAATGTGTAAATGTGTGTTTCATGTCTGTGTGTTCAGATCTCCGGGAAGGAGTGTGAGATGTGATCCAATATTGCGTCAATAGGGTGCTTTTAAAGTACCTTGCCTGCCTCCTGATCTGTGTCACAGTCTCTGTTGCCGCGCCAACTACTGGCATTGTTAAGGAGGCCAAATCAGTGAGTCGAACTACAGAGACTAACTTCCCCTTGTTTTTAGAACGCCTGCATGCGCCACTCCCCTTTACCTCATACAGTATTTTTGTCTCTCCTGCAGCCCCTCTGGGCCTCACAGTTAAAAAAAACCCTGAATAAATGCGCAATGTAATTTGTGATATATAAATAATTCTCTTGATGTGAGAAAATAAATGCCACGCCAGCAGCTCCTCTGTCATGAAAGTTTTATTCCACAAAGGTTCTGATACTCTCTGATTTCCATAGGAATCATTAACCTTGCTGTTAAGAGTAGTAATGGTGCTGCCAGTGCCACACACGCTGTGACTCTCTCTTACCTCGAGGTAGAAACGGGGGCTCTCAGGCATAAAAGTGAGAGCTACCACTGCAGAGACACACGGCAGCGCACACACCACCACAAACACTCTCCAGCTGTGGAACTGGTAGGCTGAACCCATGCTGAAACTCCAGCCTACACAAAGAAAAACACACATATAGTCAGAAATAATGGGATTCAGCATCCGGCTGAGGTTCAATCCTATTAATGTTAAACTACATGTAGAAGCTGAACGAAATTCTTTTTTTTTGTTTCCCTCAAGGTTGGCCGCACTGTATGCTTTATGTCTCAGTCTGTTACCTTCATGGACGAACATACATGATGTTTCTCTGTCACAAGCTAATGGAATTAATTAACCCGGAGGTCAACTACTTCCCCGTTCTCCCTCCACATTCTTTAGCATGTGTAGATCTCTCACCATTGCCTGTCTCAATTTCACCCTTTTCTTACCTGAGTCTTTTTAATAGTTAAAAAAAATCAGAAAAAGGCTGCATTTCTTCCAGCCTAAAGTGTGTTGGCTGGATGAATAGAATGTGTTTGGACTAAATTACTGGACTGTTCCTAAGACCATCAGTATGATTATTAGGGCGTCTCTGAGTTGGGTTGCTCTGTGAACTCTGTACCTTGCCTGCCTCTGATGTTTGAGTATTTCACCAGTGAGAAAATACACTGCGTCTGAACTTTCAGTGCCACGGAGAGAAACACAAGGAGACGAGAAGTGTGTTAAGGGTTTAGGGATCCTGAGAGTCTCGAGCATAATTCATAAATGCCAGAGGTGGTCAATCCAGAAAGAAAACCACAATTCACTGTGTTCATTTGCTTAATACAGTGTTCAATCAAGTCTGGAAATATCATTTGTGATTTCTGCCTCTTTAAGACAATTTCATTACATTAAAAAGTTTCAAGTGTAATTAGAAAATGTGTGCGTGCTTGCACAGTGACTGCTGGAAAATATGATCTGACCACTTTATTTTTTAGTATTTACTGGTAAATTTAACTTAAAATGAAAAATCTCTGCAGGCTGTAAACAATGAAAACCAAACTGTATTGTTTGTTCTTTGCACCCTGATGTGACTTTAATTGCTTGGGATTACAGAAAGTGGAAGTTGTAGTGGTTATGGATCACAATTTGTATTATGAACTCAGTATCACAAAACCTATCCAATTTAATCCTGGTCCTTGCACTTTGTTGGCAGTTTTTTACTTAACATTTTGGAGGAGCGCCTGAATGCCTCATTAGTTTAGTTCCGGCGGGCTGGTCTGTTGTATCGGAGAAGTAGCCTCCAAGTCCTCTGAAACACATGTCCCACTTCTGTTTTTTCATAAATTTTGCAAAAAAAAAAAAAAAAAAAAGCTGACAAGCACATACAGTGGAAAAAGCATAGGCTAGAATTAATGCAAGAATCACCAAATTGTGTTAGTAGCAGTGGTGTTGCTCACTGCCATTGAGAGAGTCAGACATCTATGTGTGTGAGAGACTATATAAAGTGCTCAGTCAGCTAGTGACTTGTATTTTTGAATGGAGGAATATACTTCATATTTGATTTCTCATAAAGTGACATAAAAAAGACACTTAAACTGCCATTTTTGTTAAAACATATCAACATACATTAAAATAATAAACAATATTAAAATAATAAAAATAGACTGCAGTATTTAAACCCAAAGTGTGGTGACCCTTCTAAAATTAGAGTGAACTTTCTAGTCTAATGTGTGCTTGGGTTTTACGAGTGGCTCATGTCATTGTTCACAAGCCTTTCCATCCTGTTTATCACAAGTTCTATTAACATTATATATTAGACTGCTGGTAAAAGTCACAGCACATCAGTCATCAACAAGCTGCGAGAACAACGCATGATGAAACGCTTCAAGTGTGTTTGGAGGCCACACAGTGTGAATTTCTGTCAAACAGCTAAATCTGTAACAGAGAATCGGCATCAGTAAAGTATGTTAGCATGGACCGTATTCGTGTGTGTGTGTATGTGTGTGTGTGTGTGGCCTGTGGGTCTGCTCCAGCCTGTACCAGTACAAACCTCATTAGGGGGATTATAGCTTTAATGGACTGGAGGGGATGGCTGACTGATTCAGATACTCAGTGAGATTTATGTTCCTACTCTACAGTAAATGAGCATGGCTGAGACACACATATGCGGCACACACTCATACATACAACACACACACACACACACACACACACACACACACACACACACACTGTCCTTGGCCATTGTTCAACGCTGTGACACATTTTTTTAAAGCATGGGCATGTGCATGAATACACACACGTACACCAACATAGAGTTACACACAGGCAGGCAAATAGACAAATTGCATACTGCCAAATACACACACTACATATGAAGGCACAGGCTGTATGATTTTCCTTTCTAGGAATTTATCAACTAAGTGACACACACACACTCTAACACACACACTGAGCTATCTGGCCTTTGTCCACCAGTCAATGCAAGGAGCACTGCGGCGGAACCTATTACCCACACACTACTGCGTCTTGGAGAAAAAATGTGTTAAAACACTGGCGTCTAATCAATTGACCTCAATTATGAGCCTCAGCTGGCTCTCACACTCATTCATGTGAAAAAAAGTTTGTGATGACAGAAAGAGAGACTAAAAGTTATATCTTTAGGTACTGCAGAGCCAGTTACATGCCTTCATCCACCCATGTGCTTGAGAGCTTGTGCTTTTATTTTCAACCAGTGATCACCCAAGGCAAATAACCAGCAAATGTAATATATATATATGTGTGTGTGTGTGTGTGTGTGTGTGTGTGTGTGTAGGTGTGTGTGTGTGTGTAGGTGTGTGTGTGTGTGTGTATATAGAGTTTGTCTTAGAGTTAATGCAAAAGAAAGTAATAGTCCCTAAGAAAGCTGTTCACAGTGAGGTCTGTGGATTATCCAGACCGACAGGGTCATTGTTTCTGGAAAAAGGATGCTGCTATCAAACCAGCCAGCCAGATTTTCCAGTCACTTCCATTGTACTGGGAGTGAGAACAGAAATTTCAGAGATTGTGCAGATAGCAAACCCTGCAAGCACACAGACACACAGACAAATACACACACACACACACACACACACACACACACACACACACACACACACACACACACACACACACACACACAC
>JBAJHX010000035.1:8541839-8554868 GCA_037176925.1 Amniataba percoides | reverse complement strand
GGCAGCCGTTCTGCTCTGTTGTCTTTAAAACAGGGATGGAGGGAGGAGAGAAAGCACACACACACACACACACACACACACACACACACACACACACACACGTCGGCATACGGTGAGAAATTCACCCAGTGCTTCACCCAGACATACAGTATACTGAGTCTACAGCATGCAGGGAGCCAAACACATTCCTCACAGTTTTAATATGCCGGTATTGCTGTTGCTATTATGTTCGCAGAGCAAAATTGACTGGACTTTAGTTCCCTACACTGACTAAATATAATCTAATTTTCTGTGTAACAGTGTTTTACATGCATTGCTGAACATCAGAGCCAGAAACCCATTTCACATCTTCTATTATGAACATTTTGTTGAGTGATTTTGATAAGAGCTGTGCACTTTATTTATTATTATTTGTTACGGATGTTATTAGTGTTGTTGTCTTATCTTAAAAGTACACATTTTCAGACATGCTAACAGTAAATGTACCATTTCAACAATGCAAAAATAAGAAAGAAACCTTGCACATATCTATATGAATTGATTTTTTACTTTCTTTCTTTTTACTTTTACATTTCTAGTGTAGCTGCTTTGCTGTGACCTCTTTGGGCCTTAAACAGCTATTTACTTAATATTTTAATATTAGGTGAGAAGTTTAAAAGGGGAATGTCTCTATGGTGGAACTGCCAACAACTCATAGATGTCTGAAGTCCAAAACAATGAAAAGGCTCAACATCCTCCAGGCGGCAGTTACAGTATAAAAGCCATCCACGCATTTTATCAGCCCAGGAGCTAACCAATGTAAAAATGCATTCGTATGGAATTGACAACCATTGCTAAGGACCTCCATGTGAGCTGGAACTTGCCTCACTGTTTTGCCTGTAGAGGTGGTAAACAGTCTGGTCCAAACCCGGCTCTGTCTGTGGCCCCCGGAGCTGGAAGCACTGTCTGTCGCTCCATTGTGATGTGGGCTTTTGGCCGTCTGCTGTGCTGAGGAGAGAAAGCCAATACTGTCTTTGGAAAGGCCTTCTGCAAGCTGGTAGAGTTAACCTGCTGAAGAATCCTTTTAATCCAAGCGTGACATTTGACCAGTGTTGCTGTTTATGTATTAGTCATAATTCTGAATTAAAGCTTTAAAACATGTAGCCAACATAAAGACGGCCATACCATCAGCATCTTCGTCCCACACAGTAGTACATGATTGATTTCAGCCATGTAAATAGCAATATTTTGATCATAATGCAATAATTCGCTTTCTTGTGTGTCTCAAAATGTCAAACTATTCCTATAAAGCAGCCTGAAGGACTTTGCCACTACAGAGCGAAGGCAACAGGTTTTTGGTGAAGTTTGCTGCATTGCAACAAAGGTTTTTCTGCCATTAGCATATTAGCATTAGCACAACTGCATTGTCGCCATATCGACTTCATTGTGTCTTCTCTTTGCTTGGTCTGTAACACTGAATAATCTGTGATTTAACCATTATGACTTAATATGTACCTAATATGTAAATCTTCTGATGTCTGTTTTAAGTGTTAGATGCCAATTACAGATAGTTTTTGTCTTTTTATATTTCATATCTAGACTGCAATATTGATATACAGCACAAGTGTTTTGTGGGTGTCAAAATATTTGGAAAGAATATGATTGTGGTTATTAAAATTGAGTTAGTTCTTTAACCTGATGACTGGAAGTGTTTTATATAGTCTCTTTTTACCCTTTTGAATTCGGCACTTCAGCCCACTTTCTTTGCTCAGACTCCACTTGACAGTAAATTGCTCTAAAACAGCAGGCGGCGTGTGGAAGTGGTAAATAAGGGTTGTCATTTCTCAGATGTGAAGTGGTAAATTTAACAGTGTCAGCGCTGCATTGAGTCGTCGGGCTTCCCGAGTGAAACCTTTTTTGTTTTTCTACAGCTGGGATACTTTCTGGGTTTATTATGGCAGCTATGAAAAGAGTCACTGCGTTGTGAAGCCTCGGCTCAATGTGTCCGCTTTTAGGAGACAAGTTTGATTCTGTAAATCAATTATGGAAATGCAACTGTGGCATGACAAAGCACTTTAACTGGGGAGTGCTGATGTGAATTAGTGTTTGTGTGTGTGTACAGTCATCGACATCATTAACACATGATATACATGACATTAAGAATAGACTAAATGTAATGTGTACCAGAATGCAGCACTCATTTTATTATCTTTTGACATAGGATTAAAATCATTAGCATATACAAACAAAAACTTTATAAAATGTTCTTTTATGAACAAATTAACAGTTACTGGAGTTACTGAAGATAAATAATCAGTAATCAGACAGCCTAGTTCAATCATATTTATTATTTGTTATTATAGGTGTTTTATTTTATATTTCTCTAGATAAAGTTAAAGCTATGGAGCTCATATATTTTTCTTTTATATTTCCTTTGCCCTTGGCATGAGATATTGTGATATTGTCACTCAAATATATAAAAATCTAACAAGATTTTGTGATTTTTTTAAGTAGAAGTTGTGTTGACTCAAGACAGTAACTATGAACTGTACCTTGAAAATATCTAAATATAGGGTAAGACGTATATAGGGTAACCTTCTTTATGTCATAGATTTAACTACATGTTGGTTGTTGTTGTCTGCTGGTGCACTTTCTTAACATGTCAGTCAGGTGAAAAAGATGAGGGGAAAGGAGTTGAGAGGCAACATTTAGTCTTCTAAATGTTGCACCACACTGCCTTCTACTGGTCACGCTGCATACAGTTCTGCACTCCTCATAGTGATGTGTGCTTATTCTAGTAAAGACACTCATGGAGCCACAGCACTATCCAGTGTGCTGTATCATTAGCACACCACCACCAATTTTCTATATGCAACTTTTCTACTGCCTTACCATACTTATGATTTTTCCATTTGCAGCACAGCAGTCAAGACATGCTGAATAAATTCCAGATAAACTGATTCATTCACTTCTCATTTGGCATTTTTGGCTACTAACAAAAGAGCAGACCCCCTTCCCATCTGAGTACTTCATGTAAGCTGAAGTAGCTTCTGAAAGAAATGTTGCGTCATCAGTCTGAAAATGTTCAGTAAGGCAAGTATCATGCACTTGATGTGTAATGGAGCTCTGTGTTATTTCATATGGAGTCCTTTACACACATACCAGTCATTGCATTCAGCTGAGCCTTAGCAGTGATGCTAACTTTATAGCGGAGAAAAAGTAATCATTGTGATTAAATGAATGTATTCATATGTGCAGGCCAATGATCAAATGCGATCAAATGATCAATTTTGCTTTAGCATTGACAAATCATTAAGCCAATATATTTAAATTGCAAACATATGGACTATGAATCTGTGAGGTAATGACAGTGACAGACTTGATTTAGCCCCTCAGACAGCAGTAAACCAAAGAGTTTAATTTAACAACAAATGTGCACTGTGGAGGTATAAGGAATCACACCATATCAAAATTGAATTAGTATTTTGAGTCAGAAAATGTATACATAGCATTATGGAATAAGACAATTATAAAATACTATAGATCCATAACTTCTTAAAAATATTATGTACCTAAGGCAACTTCTGCCAACGTCTTCTAAGAGATTAATATGTTACTGAGAGTGAAAAACTGCATTATGCAAAGGTATCACATTTCCAGATACTTTTCTGCCAGTGCTATACTTGATGTCATACTGCTCTATAGTCTGGCTGATTCTTACAACAAGAACGACACAAGGTACACAAAAACATAACATGAAATACTAATACTAAATGCTATTATGTAGAACTATTTATTAATGTTGTGAAGGAATCGAAGGATAGCCTGGATAATCAAACACCACATTTCAGGGTATCATATTGAGCAGACTCCACCACAGAGAACTTTAAAACATGAGCTTTAAAGGTGGACTATTTCTGCTGAGACATTGCTCTCTGTGCATCTTCCAGCAGCGTGCAGCTGAATCATGTGCTTCTCAGTTCAATGAAAACAAATGTCCAAGGGAGACATGGGCCTGGAGCACAGTGATACATTCACAATCAAGTGTCATTCATTACAAGAGACATGACACACTCAGTTCCTCATTAAGGCCAAAGGGCTCTGCTGTGTTTGGACTGAATACGCCTCTCTGCAGAGCAATAAGTTGATAATATCTCCACCTCTTCGAGAGGATAATGACGCTACTGAGTTGTGATTAGCTTGTGGATAATGTCAAGCAATATTATGCTTTATGTTCAGATATGCAGGCCATCAAAATTCTTTTTGAACTAGGCCACAGGGACATTTCAGCATGTTTTAGTTTTGAAGGAGTATTTTGTGCCTGTACATGGATGCATAAATTACGTGGTATCTGATGAGTTAGAACATCATGTACTGGGATGTACTGGGGGTTGTCTAGTTTCAGAATGAACCAGTGTTATAAAAGGAGAGACAGATATGAATCACTTCTGACAACATGTTGATAATCTCTGTATTTTTGCCTGTAGTCATATGAGCAAATGAATTTATCAGACAGGTGCAGACATACTAAGATAAAAATTTGTATTCATATAATCATCGCCTCTATCCTTTAATCTCTGTCGAAACATAAACTACCAATGCCTCGGCTAAGGAAAACCAACACCCCAAAAATACATTTAAACTCTTTTAAAAGAACTGAAAAACCTTTAGGCAGAGCAACAGAGGAGGGTCCATCTTCCAAAAAGTAGATTAACTAATTTGTAATCTTCCACAATACGGTAAGATGAAGGAATACAAGATATACTCCAACAATTAAAATCATATTCAGCAGTGTTCCCATCCTGTTACTGCAAAGGAAATTGGAGCCACTCATGGCAAATATTTCTCAACCTATTTCTCAACTGTCTAGACAAAATTGCTGCAAGGACAAAAAGTGGCTAGACAGCATGAATAATGCATGAGTTCACACTGATCTACCCAGCTGGACACACTTTGAAATGTCTAGGTGTTCTTGTTTCTCTGCCAAAACCGTTGAAACTGCTCATTTTCTTTATACAGTTTATCTCAGTTAATTTCTTAAATTTTACATCCCCATCGTGTGTACGATTGAAAAGTTATATGAACTCTCATGACACAGACATGCACAGACATTTGACTGCAGAATCAACCTGCTTGATGTCACTGTGATGGCATAGACAGTGTATAGCCAATCAAAAATAACCCTCAGCACTCCAGCGGGTGCAAGCAGCCCTGTTTAAAATAGCTGTATACCTTATACTTTAAATTGTTGGAATTTTGTATGTTACTTTGTATGTTTTGTATGTTACAGCATAAACTCAAGGTTTATGCTGTATGTAGTGCCTTCAGCCAACAGAGGGTGCTATTTCTTCTTTCTTGTTCCCCTGTTTTTTTTTTTCTTTTTACTGCACTTTGTAATTTTGGTTTTAAAATATACTTTTTGGGGTTTTTTTTGTTTGTTTGTTTCATTGTTTAAATCTTTATTCACAAAATATCAAGCAGGTATTTGACTTAAACTACACTTAAAAAATAAAGTAAGTAAAGTAAGTAAAATTCAAGATTGTAAAAAAGACAGAAAGGCATATCCATTACCTATACAGTAAATAATACTGTGTACATGTGAAAAACGGAGGAGCGTCACAAAATGCTTTCCTATGCAACTCATTGACATTTGTGTCCCCTCACTAAAGCCACACAGGTGCACACGACATACGCAGACTTGTGCGGTCTGTAAACGGATTAATTCTTCCTCCTGCTCTCCTGCCGACTCTTTCCAAGTCCTCCAGTAAGGGTTGTCATGGGGTTGGGATAAGTGTCACAGCTGTTGCACCTTGATGAGATAAAACTACACACACACACACAGAGCTTCATTATTGCTTACAATGTGTTCTTACAGCAACCAGCACCACCAGAGGGCGCACCAAGCTCATAGGGCAGCCCTCAGTCTGTTCCAACCTGTACTAAGGTTTCTGATGCAAGACTACTCTGAGGCCCTCCTCCCTGACGCTGCTGCTCAGAAGTCACGCCCCACAGGCAGCTGGTGTAAAATGGTCTGTTACTAATAAATATATTTTGGAAAAACTCACAACTCTGAGGTAACACACAACTCACCACACTGACCACTTAATTCACTGTTGCAATGAATCTATCATTGATGCACAACAACAAAAGACTATTTGTATGCCAGCAAATGTCTCAAATGGAAACTGAAACTTTCATTACTACATTGCTGTCCTTGAGGAAGTGTATGACACCAATATGAAGTAAAATAATCCATCCTGGAGGGCCAGCTGCATCCTCCACTTTTACCCACTTGGAGCTGCTGACCCATGAGGAATATGCGGCTCGAAAGAGGATGTGATTTAATCACATTACTGCTTGATCAGCCCGGCCTGAGTCATGGTCTTTGACTCCTGGCCTCTAAATGAATCACAGATCCAGTAAGTCAGGGACAATTTGTATGTCAGCATAATTAAATCAACTGCTTAAATCCTACCCGGCCAAACAACAGGTTATGCACTTCCCCGGGCAGTATACCACCATGTTGCCGAGTGACTGTCAGGATTTACAGGGACTTAATGTGAAATGAGGTGATTGGGTCTGGGGCTAAACCAGAGCTGATTTTGCAAGTAAAAGAGGAAAAGCAAGGACCTCGTCTTGTACCCCCCACCCCCACACACACACAAACACACTAGCTATACTGTACCGCATCACCTGTGCACAGTGTTCATCACATGTGATCAGTGTTAGAGCCTGAAAATTAATGAAATAATCAGTCAAATATCTTGAGAAACCACTGATAAAACTTTCATGTACATTTTCTGTAAGTTATGGTTTGGATTAGTGGATTCACTATGTTGTAGTGGTTAGAGCTTTCAAAAACCTGTTAACAGTGCTGTGTCTGAAATCTCAGCTTCCTGGCACTCCTGACTTTTCCTTTTAATGGAAGAGAGGAGTTGGATTGTTTGACTAATAGAAGTCTTGTGGTTTCCTCCTCTTCGGGTCTCATGATTTCTTAGCACTGCAACACACTCTTAAAACCCATGACATGGCTGAAAGCCCCCCTCTCCCATCTTGTAACTCACTGACACACTGGTGTTTGAATTTCAAGAGACAAGATGTGTGTGTGTGTGTGTGTGTGTGTGTGTGTGTGTGTGTGTGTGTGTGTGTATGTGTGTGTGTGTGTGTGTATTTGTGTATGTGCTAAATCGCACAAGGATTATCACATTCCTCACAGTTAACATAAGTACTGGCCTGCTACTGGCTTAGGTCAAGGAAGAAAAGAGGATGGAGAAAGAGTGAGAACATTCTCCATGACTGAGTGTGTTATGTCACTCTGTATTATGATGTCTAGGTACTTTCTATATCTCTTTAACCACTTTATTTACTTTACTGTGTATGTCTCTGTTTCTGTCACCAAACCGTGGAAACCCAAAACCGTTACAGATTATTTGAAACCCTGACTGAGGACTGATAAAATGGATGATTCATACTTAACATGTCAGAACCTAACACACACACACACACACACACACACACACAGGTTTTACAATCTGTAAGCATTAAAGCAATGATTTATTCTGTTTATGAGTGCATTAATGGATTTGTGATTGTATATGTGCCTTTGCCCTCTAATAATTTGCCTTGACATATATATGTTAATGTTCCAATGTCTATTTTGAGTGTTGATCCTGACTGCTGGTTCTTTAGTGATTCTGGAGACTCCCTGTGGTGCTGCTGGGGCTCTAAAGGCCCTCAAAATGAAGATGACAAGATTAATTTTTATTTCTTTTCAAACTGAAGTGCACACTGATGGAAAGTTTTTATAAATGTGTGAATTTTCCACCAGAACAAATACACAGCCTTTAAAAGTCATTTTAAAAGCTTCTCACTATTAGAAATTGAGCCCAATTTTGAGGTAAAACTTTCTGCATGAGTTTGATTTGATGCCAGTAGGACTGAATAAAGTGATGTCCCCCACTTCCATGTACCAAGCAGTTACAAAAAAAAGGGATCAGACCAAAACTAATTAAACACATTGTGATGAAGATTAACTGAGCATTGATCACTTGTTTCTCCAAGTTTTAACTTCAACTGTTGCTTATTTAGTTGTGTTCAATGTTCAACGTTGTCAATAAATATGTAAGATACAAATAAAGAGTGGTTAAGGCGAATAAGTCGTCTAAGTATAAGTCAATTGTTAATGAAGACGTTTATATAATAAATGCATCCTATGTACAAAGGCAAAGAGCAAAAATTTCTTGAATAGTTGAACTAGGATTTATTTACTTCAGGGCTGCAATGCGGCAAATAAAATCAGACGCAATATATAATACAAAATTAAAATGCAATAAAATAATAAAACAGTGTGTTAGAATTAATAATAGGCTTAATAATAGGCTTTTTATTTGATGTGTTATTTAAAAGTTATTCTGCAGCCTCCCATCCTCAAGCAGGAAGCTGGATTCAAAGAGCTCAAGTTTTACAATACTACCAAGGCATCCAAGTTAAATGTAATCATACAACTCACTGTATGTTATTTACATATATGGGTCATTCTACCGAATTCGTGCAAAGTATAGAGTTGGAAACATATTCTCAAAAGTTGTTTTTTTCCAAAAACATATATACATATATTGTACCATATTTCTACGGTACATATCTAGTAAAGGCGCAGTCAAATTTCATATCTTAATATCTGCCTGTCCCTGAAATGTTTTTCCGCAATCTTTTTTGTAAAATGAATTACCCTGATCATAGAGATCTCAGAGTTGATTAGTTATTAGATTGAATGTACATTTTACCAATAGTTATCATAAAATATGATTTAATGACTCAATTCTTATTTTATTTACAAAACACTCACTGTTACGGTAGTGACTGCACTGTTTTGGTCGTGACCACAGTATTTTGTTTGCAAGGTTATATTATATCCCCTCAACCTTATTGCTTAATATTAACTCATAACCTGCCTTACCATGTGAATTTTACAAACACAAATGTTTATAATCAATAAAATGAGGTTATTTACTATTCAAGAGACATTTATTTTACATTACTTCAACATAGCTTTATTAGTCTCACTTGAAGTGTGTGGAAGGTGAGGAGGCATGGGAGAAGACAAGGCAGAGGGTGTGGGAGGTGGCGTAGAAACCGTTCACAATCTCTCCATCTCTCTTTGACTTTTCACCAATACCCTGCGATGTTGCTGTCTTTTTTGCCATGATCTTCTGACCTTCCTTTGCTCCCTGTCAGACAAATCACTGATAGAACCTGTGTGGTTCTCTCTGGGTACTCCGGCTTCTTCCCGCAATCCAAAAACATGCAGGTTAATTGGCGAATGTATATTGTCCATAGGGTGTGAATGTGAGCATGAATGGGTGTATGTCTTCAATGTGGGCCTGCGAATGACTGTTGACCAGCCCAGGTTGTACCCTGCCTCTCGCCCTATGATAGACCCGTGACAGTGAATGCAGGATAAAGTGGGTTAGAAAATGGATGGATGGATGGATGTTTTAACAGTAAAATGTAATAATAATGATCAAACATTGCCTTAAATATGTGGAACATTACATGTTGTCACAACCGTAACGTCATGATTTGTTACGGTTGTGACATTTTTAGCTAATTTCTTGCATAACTCAAACATGATAACAAGTAAATGGCTAGAAACAGATGTGTGAACAGTTGTACACGCAACAAAACATAATATTTTGCTTTGGGCCCCCAAAGGTGAACTTACTTGCAGATAATGTGTGTACGGTTGTGACGGTTATTAATGTAACATGCTGATTTTCAAACGTTGGAACACATTTACTCGAAAATGACGAGAGGTAATTACTCACCATTCTACCACGAGAGACAGGGATGCTGTGTCACTTCCTGGTTAGAGATTCAGGTGTGTGGCTAAAACCAGGCTCCACCCACGTGGTAAAACGACTCGTGTTACGGTTGTGACATAAAAGTGTGGTACAGCATTTTTTAAAGCATATTTTGTCATTAAAAAGAACTAAATCTATAAATACATTTATTAAAATAAATCAAACATATATTTTAAAATACACCATTGGAAAAAATTACAAAATTCTTTAAAGTATTATTTTCAGGGATTGAAATTTAGGGTTTAGACATTGGGACAACTTATTCCCAATAGAAAGTGCCTAGGAAGGTAGCATAAATGATGATTTTGTATGTATTTAGCTTAATTATTTTTTAGTTACAGTCTTGTGTTTAACTACATCATAATATAATCTTAGTAAATATTGAAGGTCTGAATTCTTAATTGTTTTGTTAAATTGTTTTTACACTGTGGGACAGCAATTTGCACGAATTCGGTAGAAGTAACTACAAACTAAGGTTTGGCCCCTGAGTTCATTGACTGGTTAATTCAACAAGCAATGAACAGATTACTCTTGCAAGTGTCACTGATTGTTTATATTGGTAGGAAAATAACTGTAAAGACGTTTGAGCGCGGGTATTTTATTGTTAAAGCTAAACTGGACGGATGAAAGTCGCACCTTGTCTCCCGCCCCCCTGCCGTGTGCTGCTGTCCTCTCCGGTCTCTTCTCGGTCTATTTTCAGAGCAGTAAACAGGGGGCGGGGCCAGCTTTCACTTTAGGAGTGGATTTGGTGACGTCACGCGAGCCAGCGCCCCTACGCGTCGCACAAGTCAGAGCACGCGCTCGCCCGCCGAGGAAGACGACGCCGCGGCCGTCAGTTGAACATGGCGCTGATCCGGAGAGCTGTCAACCGCACACAGAGGGAAACACTCGCCTCGACCCGCCTGTGAGAGCCGGCCACCGAGCACCTGTGACCGCCGGAACCCCCCCCTGAGTGCGTTTATCCACGTTACATCCTGTTTTTTTTATTTTGTTTTGTTTTGTCCGCCACTTTTTTGGACGTCGAAGAAGAAGAGGAGGGGTGTTGCGGAGCAGAGTTGACAGCTCCTCGGTAACCGTACAGGCTCTCGGACTGCGTTTATATTCAATAATATCTGTAAAGACAGCCAGTGTGCTGACTTAGGGAACGACTGCCGGGACTATTTGACCACCACGATATGTGCCAGGCTCTTTAGCTAACTACCGATCCCGTCAAGAGCCCGCACGTAACTCCCATCAGCCAGTCTATAATCATAATAATAATAATACTGACAACGCACCATGACTCAGTGAACTTGGCTCGGTTTAAACTCACCTGAGCCTCGTGTGCCACAGACATATCTTTTTTTTATACTCGTAAAACGTTAACCGAGCAGAGGTGAGGACATGTCAGACAACCAGAGCTGGAACTCCTCCGGCTCCGAAGAGGACATGGAGCCCCGGGACGAGTCCGGACATCTGGCCGGCGTCGTCGACCTGAGCGGGGTCCTCAGCAAGGTGAGTACCTGTTTGATTAATCGGCTCGTCCGAGTTTACCTGTCACAGTCAGTGTCACCGCCAGCTGATAAAAGGGGCAGTACAGCTGGCGCAGGTGGGGGTGACACAGGGGCAATTAATGCGGCGATGGTGATGAGAAGTTATGGCATGTCAGTGTGAGGAGGGCAGGGCCGTCCAGGATCAGCATTTCACCAGCATGTGCTGCTTAGCTATGATAGACCGGTAATCCCCACTGAAGCAGAAAGAAAACACTGAAATGTAATAGCAGGGTGTGCTGTAAAGCCTGTATATTAATTTCACATCTCTACTGTGCACAAATACTGTGTGGTGCTCCCAGTAGGATGTTTGTATCACACATTTAGCCCTGTAAACAGTCAGGAAAGCTGTTTCTTTATTTACAAGCATCTCCCCATCAAATATTACTAAAGGTCTTTGTGCTTATCTTCTGGTTAAGTGCCTGCTTACGACCTGATTTAAAGGTTAAAGCAGGCCTGTTGCACATTCCCCTGTATGATAACAGTGTGGGCAGAGCAAATGGTGCTGTGGGCAAATGTCCAATGGCAGTGGTAACATGGCTTTGACATTAGTATGCAAGGTGCTGGAAAAAAACATTTTCTGGGATACTGGTACATGTCAACTATATTTGTTAACTGTAAGGTGAAAATAACAACCCTCTTGTTTATCTGTTCTGTTTTTCTGGTAAACAGACAGTTAAGTCCACTGCCAGACAAAGTCTCAGTAACCTACTTGGCCATATGCTTCTGCCCACTTGTGCGAGACTTTGTTTCGGGCAAATTGAGCACAGTTTTAAATTGCTTAAGCTGCTGGCAAGCTAATGTGGTATTAATCTCGAGGCATGCTGGTCGTCTCACTGAGCAGATTGCACGCTGACCTGCTAAACAAGCATATTTTGAGATTAGGCAGATCTTCATCAGAAAAGCTCACTTGTTCCATCATACTAAGCCCCAGACACGTCATAGATTTTGTGAGGATTAATGAGTCTATGCCTTGCATAAAATCCAACGTGTGGCCTCACTCAGGCTTTCCCAGAAATGCATGCATCTCAGATTAGGTTCATACATTTTATGTTTGCATTGTATCACTGAAAAGATGGGTACTGCTCCAATTAAACAGTCATTTAAATTAAGTCTTTGTGTGACTGTGTTGTAACTGATTCAACTCCATGGTGATTGCTGAAGCTGGAGCTGCATGATAATACAGCTCTTCCACAAAGAGCCACCTCCAAACACACTATTTGAATTAACATCTTTTTCCATAGATGTGTGTGATGTGATACTGATGACAGTACTTTCTTTTTCAGTGGACAAATTACATCCACGGATGGCAGGACCGTTGGGTGGTCCTGAAAAACAACACACTGAGCTACTACAAGTCTCAGGATGAGACTGAATATGGCTGCCGGGGTTCCCTCTGCCTTAGCAAAGCTGTTATTACTGTAAGTACTATTAAGTTTCCTTACTCTTAGAGCTTCCTCTCTGTTAGCTGTGCTTCAATATGCCACAGTTCAGCAAGCATATGCATTACATTGTCTTTGGTACTCAGCACCATGTTTGTGCAGTATTGTCCCTTGTGAAGCATCGCACAAGAATGAATGTTGTTTGTGTGAGAGGGCTGTCTCTGCTAAGAGATAGGAACCATGACTCTCACTATTTAAAACAACTTGGTGTGGCACACA
>JBAJHX010000035.1:8510274-8541739 GCA_037176925.1 Amniataba percoides | reverse complement strand
TTGTGTGAGAGGGCTGTCTCTGCTAAGAGATAGGAACCATGACTCTCACTATTTAAAACAACTTGGTGTGGCACACAAGTTTATTTAAATTGCAAATGTAGCAACAAACTAACCTTTACTTACAGTGTGAGTCGATTTTCTGTAGGCTATGAGTTGCTCTAGTTAGCTAAACTTCTATTCGGAAAAAGCCAAACAGCCAGGCGGTGTGGTGCATTTCGGCTGCACGCCCATTATAACCACAGTGGGTGTATTTCTACCACAACAAATAATGTGCAGCACTCCTTATGAGTGGAATAGAAGTGGCTGACATGTGAATTGTACATTCATTTCTGTGAGCTCTTGATTTTCTCCTTTTATTGATTGATAAGCTGTAATAAGTAAATAAGTAGGAACCAATTGGTGTTGTCTGACTCTGTAGGTTTGTTACCTAGTGTTGACATAGCTTTCAAATTATCAGATCAGAAATTCTGGGAAATAAAGTTAACTGAATTTCACTTTTTGGGCATGTTAATTCCCACAATGTGCATCATTTGTTCAATTCTAAAGCGATCACAACATGGGCTACAAAAAAAAAATAGCTTTTATAGGAAACAAGGTTTAGTCGTCTGTTGCGCACGCTTTAGATTTAACGGATTTTTATTTAACACCTCATCCAAATCAACATGGATAGGATCAGGTGAAAACAGAGGAGCACATAAGGAGAAATCTAAATAGGAAACACAGACCTTTCTATTTCTCCTTCCAAGAGCATTTTCCCTCTTCTGTCTTTCTCCCTTAGCCTCTTGCATAGTTGTGAGAAGTTTGTGATGTATGAGATGTGATCCAGATGTCAGGCAGCCATCATACGTTTTTGTTGAATTCACAAAGTAAAGACTCTTTCCTGGATCCTTGTGTCCAAAAGTGAGTCAAGCATTAGGCCTACCTAATGCTTGACTCACTTTTGACACCTCTAATCAGATGAGGATCTTTACCCTGGAGTTTCTCAAACTTGTTCTTGCAACTGCAGTTGATAACCCATTTTTACAAACAACTCCTGATTATGTCCCAAGTTGTGCTTCAGGGTAAACTGGGCGTCAGGTGACTGTTCTAGTTTCAAAACTGTGTGGTAACACTGGGAACTTCATCATGAGACTAGTAATGTGGTGCCACTGTATACGACATTTTATATCGGTAAGGCAAATTTGAACCTGAAATTGAACGATACATATGACCTGTTTACAGTTTAAGGCATACTCAAATATATAAATAAATACAAAATAATAAAGTAACAGCTGAATAAATATTGAGTTGATATTCTACAAATTTCAGCTTCAAATCTTATCATATTTGCTGTCTCCAGCAAAATGAACACATATGATATCCAGCCACTTTCCTATATACTGCCAATCAGATAGGCAGATCAGTCAGGATAAGCAGATCTTGTAGCTACACCGTCTGAAGTGTTTGGCATGCAGTCACGTAAGCAGTCCAGTGCAGTGCATCCCTCTGCTCCAGATGCTTCATTAAGTATGACACAGTTGTTAGAAACATTTGCTGCACATCCTCGTGTTGGAATCTTGTCAAGTAAAATACATCAACTCTTGGACCGTTTAGCCTCAGGCATTTTAACCATGTCACCGCTTACTGCTAGAAAGTGTTAATGTTAGCTAGCGATGGCATGTGTAATGATGATTCTGTTTCCTGTGATGTACAGATATCTGAATCTACAGCTCAGGCTTTGGCACCAAAATGAGGAACTGAAATCTGCTTTCTGTTTCAGTCCAGTAGAAACCAGTCGTATGGACACCAGCGTCATTTTGGCTTTGGGTTTGGATACCAACCCTATTAAACTTAGCAGTTGCATTGCAGAATCTTGAACTAGAGACTCCTGTGGGTATCAGACTTGTAATAATATCCTGTCCCAAAGATTCAGAAGAGCTGCCACACTCTGCTAAGTACAGAGGAAATTAATCCAAATGTGTCAACAGTGGTTAATGCTGGATGGTCACACTGTCTCACCTTTCATCATGTTTCAGTAGGAACCCAGGTCAGTGACTGGCTGACTGAAGCTCAGGCTGTGTCTCTCTTCAAACAGTAACAAGGGAAATGAATAAGTTACTGTTCCCAGGCAGCATAAAGGAGGCTTTGCTATTAGCTGTATTTGTTCAGCTTCATCCATTCCCAGCCTATGTAAATATTAACCTCCAAGTGGTGCTCTACTGTAGTTATTTTTCATTCCAATGTAAATATGACTCAGAGGTCTGGGGCATAAATAATAAAGAGTTATAGCTGATGATAGTCATACACAGACTGCTGTTGTTTTTTTTAACAGAAAGGTTTTTTTTCCTTTTTTTGCCGGTGTTTCTCTCTTCATCTTTTCATTTTTCCTTCATGGCTCTCACACTCAAGAGGGAATAGCTACTTCTATTGTGACAGCATTTGAATGAGGCTAAAAAAATGTGTTTGTACTAAAATGTGCTTCCACGTATTGTATCAGCATAAGCCTGATCCTGACCACCCTTTGCTTTTACACCATACTACAATTTAAAAGATTTAAGGCCCTCTACTCTTTCAGTTTGGCCTGGAGTTAGGAACTTTGGATCAGTGCCACTGATACCATGAGAATAGCAAAGATTACAGAATGATAAATAACAAGAGTAAAAGAGCTCCATCATAAGACTAACCTAGATTATTACTGTGTGCATAGTGCTGCAGCTAATGATTGTTTTCACTATTGATTTTCACTATTGATTAATCTTGTAATTATTTTCTTGATTCATTGTTTTGCCTATTAAATGCCAGAAAACATTTTTACATAATGCCAGTAATTTCATGCATCTTAAGGGGACATTTTGTCTGATCAACATTTCAAAAACTTTTCTGTTGTGTGACTTAGAGATACATTGAATTCTTATTCTGTCATCAAAGTCAGATCAATTTGATACTGACTCGATTAATACTTACTTGATTAATCATTGCAGCTCCATTTTGCATAAAAAGGTTCGAGGGGAAGTCAGTGGTCTAAGCTGGTATATGCGTCACTCACAGGTTAGTTGAGAAATGTGGGTAGACCTAAAAAATAACACAAGATGTCCGGATTGCAGAACAACCAGAGCAAGTGCTTAGAAGCATTTCTCAAAATTAAAACAACAGAGCATTGTTGCTTGTGCGTCCTGAAATTCAGTGGCTAGTTTCGATCATAATGAGAATAGCCGACAAGAGCATCGTTTGTAGGTGAAACATTTTGCACCACACAAGATATTCGACACAAACTCAGCTTACAGTATGATGCAATCAAATAGACATACTATAAACTATTGCCTCAAATTTCAACAGTCTGGAAACAGTATCTGGCACAGTCTCAACTAAAAAACAGTATTCATTGCAGGATTGGATTGCATTATACACTGTTCATTTCATCGTGTCCACCACCTGTCTGCACAAAAGCACCCTCTTTGCAGCCACCTTCCTACCTTAAAGGGGAACTTGAATGCACTTGGGGAACTAGATATTAACCAGTGTTATAGACAGCATAATCTGATAGATAATGCACAGAAAACTAATGTTACAAATTCTCAGCATTTGTGCTAGATTAGTAAACTGGAAATTAAGTAAACACAGGTTAATTTCACATTAGCACATTACTTTTTCTCCTTTTGTTCGGCACATGCGTTGCTCACCACAAGAAGACATAGTCATGCTACTGTTGTTTAAAATCCTAGAGAGAATAACATTTTAATAGATATATTGATGGTGGCACTGTAGCAAACAAGGAAAACCATCAAACTCTGTTATCAGGTAACTTGGATATGAACTATCTTGTCATGTCTTTTCCAAGCTGTGGCTGCGTATTATTATAAGATCGTCTGTTGGTGCACATATGCCTCCACAGCACTGCTTTTTGTAATAGCTCCCACAAAGGCTGCTAACCACTATTTTCCATTTTTAGACCAATGGTCAGTTAATAGGAGCACAGTGGCCTACTTGTGACTTAATCTTTCACTGGACTTGGTAAATAGTGCCTATCAGCTCTGTAGTAGTTCAGTGCTCGATTGTCCTGCTCTCTGCAGACCACTTGAGGTGAGATTAAAGGTCAAGCAGAGGTTGAGTAGGCCACTGTGAGTGACGTCAGGCTTTGTGGAAACAGCAAAGTGTTTTCAGCCAGGAAATGACCTTCTTCCTCATCACATGACTTCCTCTAAACTGGGGTTCATCTTAAGGGTCAAGAGCCACATGCACAGAAATATAGGTGTGTGTGCTTCAATCTTACGGTCACCCTTGTGTAATTAGCCTTCCCTTTTCTCTGTCTTTCGTTTTGACCACTCGGTGAGTCAATGTCTCCTCCACCAGGGCTGTGGGGATCCAGTTCTGGTGGCCAACGTCTACAGAAAGATGTTCCTGGCACCAGTCCTTCAGTAATAACGCCGAAGGAACAAGTCACTATATTTGTCTGAATGTCCTCTGCAGAGAACATAATTATGATGTTTTCAATTTCCACAAATGAGTAATGAAATGCAGTCAGGCCTAGCAAAGCTTTGTTGGGATTCTCAGTTTGCTTTGGTTTCAGTCCCTCTATTTTAGGGGCTGGAAATAAGGAGCTTTTACTTTTCTTTTTTTTTTTTTTTTTTTAAGGGGGGCTCCCATCCATTCAGCACTGGAGACCGTGACTGCAAACACGTAGTCCGTCTCAAAACGAGCTGGAAGGGAGAGGACAGAAGGGGAGTCTTTTTGAAGCTGAAAAGGAAGTTTATGTTTGAAGAGAACAGAGACAGAATGAAGTTGTTTTGTCTCCTAATTTTGATTTTGGCTCTCATAATACTTGGGGGGGGGGGGGGAGCAAGTAGTATGTTTAGCAGTGAATGATTTCATAACATTTCATTTCTCCCCTGCGTGTCTTGTTCTTCCTCAACACGTCCCCTTTGTGAGACCATAAAGTGGAGAATTATCCAAAACAAACAAGATGCACAAATGAGTCCCCAGAAACAAAGACTACGATGACTTTCAATGTGGCTTCAATGTGCTACTGCTTGGCCCCTCAAGAAGGAGGGGATCTGACAGAAAATGGTGTGTCTGCTCTTTCAGTGGGATTAAAAGACTTAGAAATCATGTCATCCACACTTGTCAATGTTGTGGTTATTTTCTTACACACACATAAAGCTCCTGTGTGTGTTGTACCTCAACATTGTTGCTGACAGAATAGATCTACTATTTTTTGTCATGTAGAGTTTAGAAAACACAATGACTTTGTGGGACAAAGCTTTCAAGTTTCGATAAAAACTTTCTGCCCTTTTTTGATTTGTTGCCTATTTGATTTTTTGTTCTTTAACACACCAAGATAATTGAGATATTGATTTGTCCTGGGATCTAAAGTGCTCTTCTGCAGTCGTGTTGAAAGTATCCACCTGTGCATTTCTTTCTATGTGCTTGCTCAGTGCGTGGTCACCGCAGGCTGGAAGCAAATACAGCATGGCTTCACGTTGACTTGTTTCTCTAGCTGTTCATTCATCAACTTAAACACACACGCACAAGTAGACGAGTTCTTTTTTTCGTCTGTTTGCCTTTCACACAGAGCCCGAGCTCATGGTCAGCACATCATGTAATTCTGGTAAAGTTCAAGGCTGCAAACATGACCTTCCTCTGATGGATTATTGTTTACTGTAGCCTTGGATCTCGGTGACCTTCTCAGACCCGGCACAGACTCTCATTCCTCAAAGCTTCTCACCAGACAGCGCACCCATGACCCTCATAGTCCAGAGGTGATCGAGGGGAACCCATTTTCTCACTTTCCTAGCAACCAGATGACACTAAAATCCAGGCTACCAACCAAATACTTGCAAGTTGTAGTTGAACATTGTAGTTTCTCATGGTTTGAGTGTAGTATAGCTAGAGCAGTGTGGGGAAATGTGCTATTTATTTCTCAAATGTTGTGGCCAGTTCTTTTATTTAACGTTTTAGGGCTTGTGTAGAGAGATATTCATACCTATTTTTACGATTGTTTGGTTTATATTTCTTTCATTTAACATTTCATTCTTTCATTTACAGAATTGTGCTGCTAATTTCAGTATTTGAGGTTGTCATTTTTTTGTGGGATCCTGAGTTAAAGAGAGAAGGAGTCCGTTGAAGCTGCCTGTGGATCTTTCATCTTCCTTTACAACAGATGGAGGGTCAAGAAGCATTGCTCTTATTTCCTTCCTTGCTTCTGCTTCCTCTTCTTGTCTGTCTCTGCCACTGGCACAGGTCTTACGCATATTCTGCTAGTGGCTTTTTTTCCCCCTTTTTTAAATGAGCGTCTGAATTGGAAAGCTCTCAGCACTAAGTCTCACGTTGTGCATTATTGACACGGAGCATCTGGTCTCAGCTTCAGTGCAGCCCAGGTGTCAGGCAATGTGGCCAAGTCACACTCCCCCAGTGAAACCTCCATACAGACACCACAGTGAGCCAGTTATTACTCTGCCAAGTCACTGAAGGAATACAGTCTCCAGTAATGGTTCGGGCTGCCTCCAGGTGCTGGCATTTACTGGATGATATTAGATTGCAAGCTTGGAATTGTTAATGATCACGTGTGCCTGTTTTATTATAGCTTTTCTCAGTGAATGTAAAAAAAAAGTGATGTTACAACACTGATTTTAAGCACCATTTCTTTCTTTGACTGTGCTTAGCTGTGAAATGAGTGGTTGTGGTGGGTTTTGCAACATTGTAGACTCCTTTAGCTTTTGCACTCATTGTGCATTACACATATACTAAGATGGGGACCCCAGACGTGTTGCTTGTGTTGTGCGCAGCAGAGGTTTGCAGAGGTCTCCTCTATGATGTGGTTTTACTGCAGCTTCTGGTATTGCTGCTCATTCTGTCCTTTCCAGTTCTCAGTCCCCCTCAAGTCGTGTGCTCAGCTACACATCAACAAGCTCACTCGTATATCAGCCTGTTCTTTTACTGTAATTGGACCTTGAGAGGGATTTTAGTGGTGAGGCTCACTTTAGAGGTGTCCTTTCAAAGAAGGCCTGATGCATTTAATAAATACTACACAAGTAAATACCACTGCTGCCACCACGCTGCACCTCCCAGCACACACAAACACAACTACAGGCACACACAGGCGCGCGCGCCCACCCCCACACACACACACACACATAAAGTCCCTGGTTGGTGGCTATGCCAGCGCAGCAGTTTTACAGGGCTGACAGTACATTAGAGGGCTATTAGAAATACGCTTCATGCTGCAAGTTGCCTTAAAAGGCCAGTTATCCACCACTTGTCCTCCTTTGGGATGGTGTCTGAAAATGGAGGCCGTCTTGCTTCTGGTACACCCTTCTTTGTCTTCTATCTCTGTGTGGTATTATATATATGCCTGCATTGAATACATTTGATTCCTATCACTGTGAGTTATATGCTATTTTGGTGTCATCTTAATGGCTATTTACTTGGCACATGACAGCAACTAAGAAGCATTAACACAGATATAAGGCCAGATGGGTCCCCATAACTGGCCTCATTTCATAGAATCCTCCACTATCTGATCTTTTCAGCTCATATCTGATGCTGAGAGAGGATTTGATACTCTAGTAGTGTCTGATACAGCAGCAATATATTTTTAATGCATGCTGACTAATCAGACTGTTTTCTTTATCTTTTTT
The DNA here is from genome assembly GCA_037176925.1 of Amniataba percoides. NCBI lineage: Eukaryota > Metazoa > Chordata > Actinopteri > Centrarchiformes > Terapontidae > Amniataba > Amniataba percoides. The sequence continues at coordinate 8,534,126 of JBAJHX010000035.1, read as the reverse complement.
TTCTTTAGCCTCATGAGTTTGACGAGTGCCGACTGGACATCAGCGTAAACGACAGTGTGTGGTACTTAAGAGCACAAGACCCAGAGCACAGACATCAGTGGATTGACTCCATCGAGCTACACAGGGTAAGTCACACACACACACTCTCAACACAGCAGACAATAACGTGCTGGTATCACAACAAACCAAATTCACAACAACCACAGTCACATTTGCAACAAATAAGCATCATCCAATGCAAAGTTGGACTTGTGAATGTGTGTGTGTTTACTGTATGCATGTGTGTTTCTATCAGAGTGTCAGAGAGGGGAGGAGAGAAAAAGGAGGAGTCCAGGGAACAATACTCATCCCTCCACCACTGGTGCGTTTGTTGGCAAGTTTGTAGCACTGTAGGACTCACTGAGTGCTTCACTTGTCTTTAGCACAGTGCATTGTAGTGTGTGTTTGTGTGCCCCTGTCTTCCTTTAGTCCATGAAATGTTTTAGCACGAGCGTGTGTGTGTGTGTGTGTGTGTGTGTGTCCCAAATGGTTCGCTGTTCATACTTGGCTCATGTCAAGGCTTTCAGCAGAGGACACGCTTAGCTTGCTTAGCTAGCTTAGTTAGTTATCTTAACCTTGAACTAACCGTTGGCTCGGGGTCGGGATGATTCATTTTAATACAAATTTAATGACACGAGTAACTGAATAACGAGTAAATGAATAAACAAGACTTGCTGAAAAAGCTAACAGACAACAGATAGTTGTATTTTTCTGGTGATAACCCTAAAAAGTTTAACCTCTGTAGGCCACTATAGGCCTATAGTTAGGACCTTCTTGCTTTACCATCTGCTTAAAACATGAATACACAAATTCAGCCATTAACTGTGTTGTCAAAAGTGCTGTGATGTGGAGAGCAGAAAGTAGCAACTATTGTGTTCAATCAGTGTGAAGTAAAAAGGAAGCGGGTCCCTACTGTTGAAGACAATGGAGGCAGGGAAGACCTTTGAAATGTTGGTCATATACAAAGTAACCAAACCATCAAATATGTGAATTATCTTCTGTATCATTGGTGAAAAGATTCCCATATGACTAAATGACTGATTGTTTATGGCTTTATTATTTATCCAAGCTGGAAAAGAAACAGAAAAAGAATTTCTGGCTGCATAACAATAACAAATAACTTGTTTACTGATTTCATTTGTTTGAAAGTCTTAATCTAAGACAGACACATTCCAGCTTGGAGCCATAGTTGTGAGTCTGTCTGACAGATGAAGCAACAGCAGTCACCACACCTTCACTTTGTCTACCACAACACTAGCATGCTGCTCACTGGTGGGCCTCACTTTGGGAAATCCCCCCCATTTCGCCCCTCCTCATTCACTCATCCCCAAACCAGGGAGCCACCGTGACTCAGACAGAACGGGAGGGAGTCAGCCTTGTGCACACTGCATGCACTCACCCCGTCCATGATCCCACCCACAATGAGTCACCACTGAAAACTTCTTCCTAGAAGGCCCTGCTTCCCTTTTCAAACCCACATTACTCACAACGCTCCATGTCTCCACGGAAACACAACACACTAGCTAACACTTCTTATAGTGGACAGTGAATCATCTGAACATGAAAACAACACTTGTTTCTAGGATACTATCTCTGTTTAAGTAAGCTGTGCTTGTTGTGTGTTTCTATATGTGCAGTGATCTTATCTAAAGTCTTAATTTGATCACATTTGTTTCTTTTTATGACTAAAAGCTATTGGCTTTGGGACTTGGAGAAGTTTGTTTATCCACTTTTTCATCTTTTATATCAGCAGCAGCCTTCATGTCTCTTGTTGTCCAAAGTCAGCCGTGTGTGCTCACTGGAGCTTTAATCACCCAATACACACTGCATGCTGTCACTCAGCATTTGCTGTGCTGCACGCATCTTACGAACATGTGTGCATGTGTGTAGGTATTACTGCACAGCTGAGATGCTGACAGGAGACCCGACCCCTGATTAATGTTACCTGCACTCCTGTTTTTTCTGATTTTGACAAAAAGCAAAATTGCAACAAAACATCTGCTTGCTTGGATTTTTTTTTTGTTTTTGTTTTCGTTTCTGCCCTCAGACTGACTAAGAGACCGTCATGCAGTTAGATAGCTGTATCTGTGCCGATGAAGTCACTGGGGTACCAGTATGTTGGCTAAAGGGCAGGCAGCAGTGACATCCATGTGAGCACTGGAGGAGTTACTCCTGGTCGTTGACCGACAGTTACCCCGGTTCTAGTTAATGCCAGTCACGTGCGTGTACATCTCATGCCCCCTGGTGGTTAAATTTGGAGGTATCTCTTAAAGGGAAACGCATCCCTGTTTCTATTTTCCCACCAGTGTCTTTCTGTGTTGTTGAACCTTTCCTCTCTGCTGTCACCAGCCATCTATTTTGAGGGATGAACTGTTATGTAAGAGGAAGGGGGAACCAGTCAGGGTTACAGGAAGCGCTAATACTTCAGTTGCATTGCTATGGTCACTGTGTCTGTGTCATGCTGTGCTGCAGTTTAGGTCACTCTATCTTGTCAAAATATTTAATTACAACATCAAGAACTTTATTGTGAAAGCCTTCTTTATTGTGAAAGATTTCTTGTTTTAGACACCACAACAGATGGGATACCACGCACATTTGTATGGAAGTAGCATATTGGAAATGTGTGATTCATACGTGCATGATGTGGAGTCACAGTTTATTTGTAACAGAGCTGATGCCAGAAGAGGATACTTCAGATGGACAGCTTCAATACAGATTACTTAGATCAGTTTAAGGATTATCAGTAGTTGAGCTTTTGTTTTGTGTCACTGGATTTGCTTAAGAACTTGGTTCTGAAGTGTTGCTGGAGTTTTTTTTGTCAGAGTCTCTTTGTTAGTAGGCTCTTTTTCTCATGCATGGTCTTTAGTTTCAGTTAAATCTCCAGTTCAGTTGAATCATTACAATGTCTTTTAATTGAAAGACCCCTCTTTCTGACAACACCACTAACACCACAACACCACTTCTCCGCACCTGTGGGTTTCTTCACAGGCTGATTCTGGATATGGCTCCGAGTCTAGCCTACGGAGACATGGCTCCATGCTGTCTCTCACGTCAGCCACCAGCGGCTACTCTGCCACCTCCACGTCCTCCTTCAAGGTGAGTTTTCTGGTAAATGTTTGCTGTGGGTGAGAAAGCCCTTGGCTTCTGCTGTGTAGTTGCACACAAGGTTTTTTTGCTGTTTGTTGCACACACAAGCCATTCATTCAAAGTAAGAACACACATCCTGGAATGGGTGCACTGTAGTTCATGGAAATGTAAACAAAACTCATGTTGCTTTGTTGTTTGTCTAGAAGGGTCACAGCCTGAGAGAGAAGCTGGCGGAGATGGAGACCTTCAGAGATATCTTGTGCAGGCAGGTGGACACGCTCCAGAAATACTTTGATAGCTGTGCAGACGCCGTGTCTAAGGATGAGCTGCAGCGGGATAAAAGTAAGATTCACAGACACCTACACTGCTAGTGACCAGTTGTTTTGTTTATCATATGGCACATGTGAGAGAAAATTCAATACTTACTTTTGTTTTGGGCTGTAGATCTGCTAAATATGGAAGAAATTGATTGATTGATCCTATTTCACAGCTTCAGGCATTTCATTACAGAAAAATTAATTGAGAATATAACAATTAATGCAGAAGAGCACTTTAATTAATCAGTAACAAAAATAATTGTTGATGTCAAGTTTATTTTGTTCCACAGCCGGATAGAATAGAAATGGTCCAGTTTGACACAAAAATATGTTAAAAAGGAACCAAAAATCAGAATGATTACAAAACTTATTTCTCACAACATGTTGGTGTGTCTAAGAGAATCTTTAACTTGTACAATCCATACACAGATTATGAAAATATTTGCACTTTGAATGTACTGAATCTTTTATGGAGAATGTGTTTGTGTGCGGTGACTCAGAGAGCAGTTATTCTACAAGCCCCCTCACCCTCACCCCATCTTGGCTGGCTGAACATTTGCTCATGGCAGCCTGTGGACGGCCAAGTGAATGAAGCCCTGCTTTTGTTCTCCTCACCTCCCTCCTTCCCTCCCCCTCTCTCGTTCTCTCTCACCCTCTGTTCATTCTGAAGATGAAACCAGACCATTGTCATGTTGTCCAGCACAGCAGAGTTCTGTCAGTCTGATGGTGTGCTGAGCTGTAGCTTAACTTCTGAATGGGCCACAAGGCGCTGCCCTGCCCTGGATTTCTGCAGGACTTTCAGTAGGGTCCTGCAGGAAAAAGGCTTGTGCATAGTCACTACCTGTTTGGTGGTTTTGTTTTTGCCCGCCCTCTCTGAAATTCTCTGGGGTTTTTTTTTTTGTCCCCAGTCGTGGAGGATGATGAAGATGACTTCCCCAACACCCGGACAGATGGAGAGTTTCTGCACAACAACAATGGCAGCAAAGAAAAATGTGAGTACTGCTGAATTCTCACTTTAAGCCTCTGAAAACTTTAAATATTTATGACTAAAAGGGCAGCAGTCAAGCTTAAAGAAAAACCATCATTACCTGTTAATTATTAGTTTAGTTTAACAATCCTTAGCTCGCGTGCATCATCGGAGCTGGGCGGTTGTGGTTTGGATCCAATTTGATTTACAGTGACATGGCATCCAAACGTCTGGCATCATATTTTCATTCAGATCTTGTTGATATTGATGTTGAAGAGTATGTGACTAACTTTTAGTTGGCAAAATGAACACTAATAAATTAAATACAAAAATATCTGGAGTGAAATTACTGTAACTGCTTTTTCTTTTTCAAAACATATAAGAAGGTGATTAAGGAAATATATTTTCAGCACCTTATTTAAAAACATAACTACTGTAAATATACTTATGTAAGGAGTCATTTGGGATACACACTGAAAATAATAGAGAACATCAGCCTAGCAATTGACCTACCATTTAAATCATCTGTCATTGCTCTGTACAGATCGAGCTTTTGCTGCAACTAGCATTTATTTTAATTCTCATGCTCCTCTTTTGTGCAGTGTTCCAGTCCTTGAGTCCCAAGGGAATCAATGGCATAGACTTTAAGGGCGAGGCCATCACATTCAAGGCCACCACAGCTGGGATCTTGGCCACCCTGTCCCACTGCATTGACCTCATGGTGAAGAGGGAAGACAGCTGGCAGAAGAGACTGGATAAGGTGTGTAGCATGTGGCTGTAATCAGCCGTTAACATTTTTATCTGTTAGACAATAGTCGTCATTTTCCTGTTCATCTGCAGCCTATCTGCAAAATAAAGAGATGCAGGACAGAGAGCTGGTGTTGTAGAATTTGATGCCAGGTCAGCATGTTTCTCTGTCTAACTTCTTCTCCACAATCGTGGTCACTCAATGGTTTTGGATTTCTCTGTGTAGGAGATGGAGAAGAGGAGAAGAATTGAGGAGAGCTATAAATCAGCCCTCAATGAGTTGAAGAAAAAGTCTCACTTTGGAGGTCCAGATTATGAGGTGGAGTACTTCAAAAATTCATCCCTAATGCAACATGAATTTGAGATTGTGTCAGAACTTCTGAAGTAACATGCGCCTCTCCAATTTATTTGCAGGAGGGTCCAAACAGCCTCATTAATGAGGATGAGTTTTTCGATGCAGTTGAAGCTGCTCTCGACAGACAGGACAAAATAGAAGAACAGGTAAGCAGAGATACTTGCATAATAAAATAAGTTACTGTTCCTTAGGTTCTTGGTTAAAATTCTATGTTTGTTTATGTCCAGTGCCAAACTGAGAAGACAAGGATACAGAGGTCCAGTCCGGTCCCACCTGCAGACATTTACTCCAGCGTTGGCACACACAGATTCTCGGACAAGGTAGTCCAGCCTTTTTAACCTGTTAAGAACTGCACACACACACACACACACACACAAGCTGCCTCCATTGTTCCACGTGCTCCACCTCCATTTCTTTTTGGTTTTCACTTTTACATTTCACATCCTTTGGTATAACTTTGTCTATTCCTGTCCTTCATAAATTTTTTTTTGTCCATCACCACCTCGGTTCTCATCTTCCCTTTAGCCTCATAGTCAGCACCCCCCTCCTCTGATAGTCATGGCCCCTCCTCATGATGTCCACAGATTCAGCACAGAGGTAACTCGCAGTTCAGGCTTAGCCAGTCACCCTCCCTGTCCAGACTGAACACCCATGTTTGCATGACTGTCGATTTCCCCCAGTAACTGTGTGAGCTTATTAATGAGTATGCTGGGAGAGCCCTTAACCCACTGATGCATGAAGCACAAGTTCCCCTTACATCTGTGTGTGAAATAATAATCGTTAAAGCAGATATACCATCAGGTCTGTTGTATAACGTGAAAGTCTAAATCCAGGCCTGCTTGGTACGTCGAGGCTTTGCGTCCTCCAGTGTTCATTTTGACATATTAATCTGAAGTTTTAACATTTCCTGCATTTATTTATTCATTTATTAAGAGTTCTGAAGCTGTTTACCATATTTGATGTTTATAGTTACCATGGTTACAGGCGCTGTTTACATCTGTCACAAAGATAGCAGAAAAGATGCTAACCACGATTTCAAACATGACGTTTAAAGTCTGCATGTTTTTCGTGGTTTGTACCTTTTCCTGTTGTCTAATTTCAGTGATTGTAGATGCATGTAGTTGTTTTTCCCTCTGAGAACAGGTGATGTTGTTTTACATTAGCCACAGAGACCCGACGCCTATATATATTATTTTTTTTGTGGTTAAAATGAACACTGGTGTCCTCAGAGGAAATGATGCCCATTGAAAGTTCATTCGGTGCAGCTTCTTTTTTATTTTTCACCTCTTGTTTCCGGCTAGTTCTCTGAACACTTTGACTCCATTATGGGAGCTTTTCTTCAATCTGTCCACACATCATCTATATCTCATCCTCTGTCTGTCCCTGGCCTTGTGTTTATAGGTGGAGGAGATGGTGCAGAATCACATGACCTACTCTCTGCAGGATGTTGGTGGGGATGCCAACTGGCAGCTGGTTGTAGAGGAGGGAGAGATGAAGGTACGAGGAGGATTTCCAAGCATCATTTAGACTTCTGTGACTGTTAATCACTCAGCATAAGATATTTTTATGTAATACTTCTGATTTACCCAGTAAAGTCAAAGTAAATTTGATTTGTTCATAAAATAATATTTGTCTGGAATTTATTATTAGACCACAGTGTTTTCTTGATTTCTGATAACAGCCTACTGTATTTCACTTGTGGCGTGTGCAGGTGTACAGGAGAGAGGTGGAGGAAAATGGGATAGTTTTGGACCCGCTGAAGGCCACCCACTCAGTAAAGGGGGTGACCGGTCATGAGGTCTGCCACTACTTTTGGGACACTGCCTACCGCAACGACTGGGAGAGTAGGTCTTTTTATTTCTTTTTTTTTTTTTACCGTAAATCAATGCTAGTTTAAAACAACATCTTATGACTGAGGTGACTTCATTGTAAAACTCCCATGTTCTCTGCCTCTTTTAGCCACCATTGAAAACTTCAATGTTGTGGAGACACTGTCTGACAACGCAGCAATTGTTTACCAGACCCACAAGGTAAGATCATTAACAAATCAATAATGGTATGCCCCGTTTTAATCACCTTATATGACGTGTTACATCTAAAATCTGTTGCAGCGGGTGTGGCCTGCATCTCAGAGGGACGTGCTGTACTTATCCGCCATGAGAAAGATCCTGGCCAACAACGAGAATGACCCCGACACCTGGCTGGTCAGCAATTTCTCTGTGGATCATGACGACGCACAGGTGAGCCATCGAGTCCATTCGAGCTGAGTTCTGGTTTCATACTGCGTGCGAGGAGTTTGTTGAGATTCTGAATGATAACCTCTCTGCTGTTTTTCTCACCTCTCTGCCCCGCGGTTCCCACAGCCGAGCAGCCGGTGTGTCCGGGCCAAAATCAACATCGCCATGATCTGCCAGACGTTGGTCAGCCCACCAGAGGGAGATAAAGAGATTGGCAGGGACAACATCCTGTGTAAAATCACCTATGTTGCCAATGGTGTGTGTCTGTCTGTTCTTCTGACATCCATTGACATTTCAGGGTACCCGCATGTCTCGAAGAATAGGGATTGATTTAGTTTCATAAAAAAACAGCTATATGGAAGTATTAAAAATGATTAGTTGCAGTTTACTGAAGTCTTTAATCTCAAAAGTCAGAATGCTTTTGTCTATTATTGCAGGCTGTTGGGAGATGTTATATATCTATTAATTGCTGTGATGGATCATGCAGCAGGAGGCAAAATCATTCAAATCAATCATCAAAGAATCATTTATATAATTAAGAATTATTGATATGTATGTAATAAATAGCTGATGGACAAATCATTCTGCTTTTCCATCATGCTTTGCTACTACTGCTATTAAATTGCTCTCTGTGATCTTTGTTTAAAGATCTTTGTTTAACTTAATGAGCCCTGAAACCCTGACTGAACTGGTCTATCCTGATATGATCTTACTAAAGTTGGTATCCTATGTGTGTGTGTGTGTGTCTGCGCAGTGAATCCAGGAGGCTGGGCTCCTGCCTCCGTGCTCAGGGCCGTGGCTAAGAGGGAGTACCCCAAGTTCCTCAAGCGCTTCACCTCCTACGTCCAAGAAAAAACTGCTGGCAAACCCATCTTATTCTGAGGCTCACAGGTAACAAGAGCAAACCAACTCCCTCTTTATGTTTTCACCTGCTGCCTCTGAATTCTTATTTGGCACATAACCTGCAAAGTGACTGTATCACACTTCTCTATCTTCTCCAGTGTTGTGAGCACAGAAATGCACATGAAGCTTTGAGCCCCGACCCTCATCATCTTCAGTCTGACTGCCGCTCTGCTGCTGTGACCGGACGAGGTCCACAAAGTGTTTTTTGTTTTGTTTTTTTTTTTTTTCAGTTCTTAGCTATAAGTTAGTTATAGCAAGAGTGGCAGGGTCATAATTGTGCCCTCTGCTGGCTGCATTCAAACATCTGCTCAACCTCCAAGAAGATTGTTTTTTTTTGTTTTTGTTTTGTTTGTTTTTTTTTTTCAAATCAAATTTAAATTGATAAAATACTCATTTACTGAATCTGAGTGTTAAAACCCATTAGGAGTCTCCTGAGATGAATGCACCCAGCATTGGGCTCGCCACCTCCCCATGAAAGCTCCTCGCAGCAGCTCCCAATGCCACAGTTGGCACCACCTTTCATGCTCAAGTAGAAAACTGACTTGTAAGAGTAGCCAACATGTCAGGTTGTGTCTCTTTTCTTACAGATATATTAATATATAAATGTATGTATGTTCTATAAGAAGTTTGTAAAAAGAAACAAACAGATCTTTGCTAATAGACTGAAATATTTTATTCTTGCCATTTGTAGATCCTATTTTGTGTTTCCTTTTTGGTCATTTCACAGCTTTCTTTTTAAGCTGCTAACTTTTGCTAGTAAAACAACATTACTGGTTGATTTTTTTAGATGATCGTCATCTTAATTGTATTAAGTCCAGAGGGCTGTCATCAAGTCATGACCCCGATGATGTAAGACTTGACCTTTTTGAACTCTGTCCTTCTCATGAAAACACATTTTACCAGTGCTGATGGAGGGACGAGTCTTTGGGGAGTTTGTCATATATTTCATGTAAAAAACAAGAGTTCATGTACATTATTTGCTTGGCTTTATATTTGTGTTATTGTACAATGTTGTAGTGTCACAGCACATATTTTGAATGTTGTAAATAGAGTCACCGACATTTCTCTGAAGGTCTGAAAATAGATTTTTGTGACTTGAGTCGAGCCCAAATGCCTTAGTGATACAGAAAAATATAGCTTCAGATGGAATAAAGTGTGCCGTTAGTGCACCTATGAAATCACTAGTGAAGTGCCTCATGGCTGAGTACCCCTTGTTGTTTTCCTTTCTCCTTTTTAGGAGAATTCAATACTGACGGAATGAAGCAGGTGACACTTAATTTAGTTTTCCCACAGAGGGCTAGCAGGACATTTTTACATGTTCTAGTATTAAAAGTTAAAATTCACTTCAGTTCAATTTCAGAAGCATTGCCACCTTGACATTTACATCAGCGTGTCTGGTATTTGTTACATATGCTATTTACTGGCAGTCAAAGTACTAACACTGCTCTGTTAAAGGTGTTACTGATGACATTCACATGATGGCAGTGTTTTACCTTTGGCTCACAAGCCTTCTGAGAAAATGAAAGCCATACTTTTACTCCACATCTTTGCAAAAGCTCTGTGGGTGTTTTTTTTTATTATTCATCTACATAATGTCATCAGTAACACTGTTTCATATAGTCCATTTCTATCTGTAATGTGTTTTCTGTCTGAAAATGTTACAAGTGCAAGGCTTCAAAGTTCAGGGTTTAGCAAGGATCTGCTGTTCAAGTACTTGAGTTTATTTTTTTTTATAGGAAAGGTGTACTTAGAATTTCCTGTCACATGCTCATCATGCGTTTTCATTTCATAAAACTGATTTGCAGTTTTACAGTTGACAAAAATGGTCCTGTCTCAAATCCATTTAGTAGAGGATGTTTTTGAGGCATAATTTGGTTTAAGTTTACATTAGCATGATCATTTCTAGACATTTCAAAGTAAAGCATCAGTTTTACAAACTATTTCCACCTGTGGACAGCACAAAATGTTTGTCATATCAGTGATGATAGATTTGTAGCTATTTTATCAGTCTCCACTCTTTGATTTTAGAGCTCATAGCAGAATGTGGGTGAGAGTGAGGCCACATGATACTCAGCCTCTGAGCTAAGTGGAAAGATGCCAGGCTGAAGCTTGTTGACCCAAAGCAGACATTTCTAACAGAGTTTAGTTCATGAGCAAGTTGTTAATGCTGAATGTAATTAGAAAATTTAGTTAATTTTTGTAAATAAGTTCATACTAATGCTGTGGGATCAACTTACAAATGTAATGTGACAGTGTCACATGTCTTCCCTGTTTTAAAAGTGAAATAAAATAAGTTTATCATCCAGTTTTCCATGTTGAGCCATTTGTTCATTTGACAGAAAGACAAGTGAGACATTAAGTTTGAGTGTAGTGTTATTCTTTTTTTAATAAAGCAGTACAATTCTTTGAAATGAATAATTTAAATTGAATATTCTATCTAGTACATGCTGAGGCTCGACTTCTCTAAGACATACTGAACGTAAGGCCAGATCTGGGCTTCACTGCTCTCTTAAGACAATACAAGAACCTGCAGTGTCTGTGGTCAGTGATGCCTCAAATCTAAATCCACCCTCCGGCCTAATATCTTCCATTTGCTCCAAACACACATAATAGTGTACTCAACAGTTATTTAATTAGTTTTTATGGCTTTGTTATTCCCTGTTAGCCACAACACAAAGTAGCAACCTGCCTGAAACGATTTGTCTCGTTGAACATCTCTGTTGGCAGGAGCTTTTTTTCCTTCTGAGCACCAGCAGCTAGTCATTCTGCAGTATACACAGTATACCACAGCACCTTAATTCAGCAAGGGTTGTGCAAGTGATGCTCTACAACACAGATTTAGTACGACATTCAATACATTCAGGCAAGTTGGCGTTATAAACGTCATCTACAGCAGTAACGGAGGTGTCTCAAGCAAGCTTTTGGCAAACACAAAGGTTACTTTCTCTGAGAAAAACAGATGTGACAGCTGTCTGAAGACCTCACTTCATGCACTTCAGATCAAAATGATACACAGCTTCATGTGAAAGTTACATCTTTCCATTCTATGACAGGAAAAGCGATTTGCTTTTGGCTGTATTACTCTTTAGAGGCACAGGTTACTTGTTGAAGACTTTGTGCAGCAGGAGGGATTTCAAGAATCCAAGCCCCCCCCCCCCCCCCCATCCATAATTCAGTTGACTGAAGGATCAGTGCCAGCGACAATGAAGGAAACATGACTGAAATTTTCAGTTGCAGACAAATGGCACAAGTCAGTAGCCACAAAACATCTCAACCCAAAAAGTCTTTATGCAATCCAACGGGCGAAATGCAAAGCAAGCACACGTTGGCTGTGGTCTTCAGCACGTGGGTCTGTTATTGGCCTATTAGTCTTTGACGTCCAGGGGTCCATGAGCCACAGTGCTCCCTTCAGATCCACGTCATTGGGAGACTCATTCAGTCCCCTCACTTCTCACAGCCACGATTTCCTCTGTCAGCCGGAGAGCCCGTAAAGCCTGGCTGACTCTTCCTGTCACGCAGGCGTCTCTGATTTTGACGAAGCTGTTTCTGACAAGTTTATTCGAGACCTAGGGGACAGAAGCAGAATAAAAGTCAGCAATCACATGGGCGGGGGAGGCTATGTTTAACAATACAAAAAGAGCATGAGTCAAATATCTGACCTGTTGTGAGTCATGTGGCTCTTGACAAGGTGTCCGGCAGCCAGGGCGGCCATCAGTGAGAGCTCCCCCGCCAGCACAGTGGCACAAACCACGCGGGCCAGCTGTCGGGCGTTCTCACCCGGCTGGTCAGAACTAGTACCTTGGACACCAATCATCTGAAGACACATGTGGACACAGTTATTTTGTGAATAATGTGAAAAATCAGAGAACTAGGTGACCAACCAAAACCTGCGTATTTACAAAGAGTTAATGTTGACCTTTCACATTATAATGGAGTATTAAGGTAAACCTAAACATTGGTTTTGTGTTTATGTTTATCTTGTATAGCATAGTAAGAGCTAGTATAGTAAAATAAGAACTGCATATTAAATAATAAACAATACAATACAATTCACTAAAACTACCTTCCCCACATGTGAAAAGTCATATAAAGTAAAGCAGAGGTGCCCTTACCTGCAGACAGGCCTGCTGTGGCGGCAGGTTGGTGCCTCCTCCCACAGTGCCCAGCTCAATGGAGGGCATGGTGCAGCTGATGTACAGGTCCTCTCCCTCGGGACCAGTACGCTCCATCTGAGTGATACAGTTGGAGCTCCCAACCGTCTGTGCTGGATCCTGCAACGTGACACAGCAACATCACTCAGAAAGTGTGGAGCCTCACTGATAACCAACACTATCACAGGGCCATGGAGATTATGCAAATGTTTGGTCAATATATATACATTGACTAAATACACTAATAACGCAGGATGTTACTTTAACTACTGCTTAGATGCATAAAACACTAGGCCTAGGATACCTACCACAATTTAGTCTCATTTTATTATTTAACATACGTTACAAATCACTGTACATGGTAATACTACATCTTTTCTCTGTCTAATCTTTCTATCATCTCTTATCAAAATACAACAGCACTGTGCCAAAGTCACTCATGAGTTACATTATCGTTATCTTTAACCTTCAGTCTGAATCATTTCAGATTTCTGCCAAGTAAAATGTGTTAATCAAAGGGTGAAAACACGTTGAGCGATACGCTACCTGTCCGCAGGCGATGTAGATGGCTGCTACAATGTTGGCAGCATGAGCATTAAAGCCCCCGATGCTCCCAGCCATGGCCGAGCCCACCAAGTTCTTGTTGATGTTCAAATCCACCAGAGAGGCAGTGCTGCTTTTCAACACCTACAGAAACATGAATGAGTTGTTTTAGAAAGAAATGTAGACTTTACAAATAGATATGACCAGCAGAAGTACAAAAACTGAGAAATAAATAAACTGTGAACTGATCCCTGACTGGTACTTCATGATATATCAGTCAGGGATACAAGGCGAGGAGGCATGTTCCATTATTTTAGTTGTCTTTACCTCTCTGACCACCTTGGCGGGGATGGTAGCCTCACACACAGCAGCTTTTCCGCGGCCCATGATCCAGTTTATGGCAGCAGACTTCTTGTCGGTGCAATAGTTGCCGCTGACCGACAGCACCTCTGTGTCTGGATATTGCTGCTGGAGTCTGAGCAGAGCCTGCTCGGTCCCCTGAGAAGACATAGATATAACAAAAGAAATATAAGAAACAGGATGGAAATGGGAGCAGAAATTTCATCTGAGTCTTGCTGACTGATTTGGTTGTACCTTGGAGAGCATGTTCATGCCCATGGCGTCTCCTGTCTGAGACTGGAAGCGAATGTACAAGTTCCTCCCTGCTAAGCCCACCATCAGCTTCTCCAGGCGAGCAAACCTGCCGAGAGCAAACAATCATTTATGACCTGCATGTCCTCCAATACTAAAATAGCATTTTACAGATATGACCACAGGAAACAGACACACCGTCAACCATTGTACCCCTCTTTCCACTGACCTGCTGGTCTGGTCAAAAGCCTCTTTGATCATGCTGAAACCGTCTGAGGTCTCGAGCCAGACTTTGACCTCTGCTGCCCGGCACGCCGAGGGCAGCCTCACCACAGGACCCCTGGTCATACTGTCAGCTAGGATCCTGCTGCGGCAACCCCCACTCAACTGGACAGGAAAGACAACAAAGTCATCACAGCACGTTCGCACAGTCAACAGCAGCTGGAGCTGGATATTCCCGACTTACAGCAAGTGCCCTGCATCCCCTGTTGGTGCTGGCTACCAGGCAGCCCTCGGTGGTCGCCATAGGAACGTAAAACTGCTCCTCATCCAACAGGAGAGGACCAGCCACTCCTACTGGGACTGGCATGTAGCCAATAACGTTCTCACAGCAAGTTCCCATCACCTACAGGGACAGAACATGATACAGACTAAATAAACAGCAGCAACTTTAACATGAACTACGAAACCTTTTATTGGCTTTATTGGCAATAATACAAGAAAATGAATTTACTTGTAGATTAGAGAATACGGACACCATCCAAGGTTAGAGTTATCATTTTCTAAAAATAAACAGGACAATGCACTGAACATATATACGTGTTGCCAATACCTTGGAATAGTCGTAGTCCTTGAAAGGGAGAAAATCCAAGGCAGAGTGAACAGGCAGTTTGGGTGACAGCATCTCCCTCCTGATGGCCACGCCCCTCTCTGGAGTCTCAAGGACAGCTTCCAGTTTATAGTTCAGGATATTACGTGAGGTCACTAGGCTGATTATCTCTTCGTCACTGAGAAATCGGGCACCTCTCTGGAAGGCAACAAGGGCAATTTAATGATTACATCTCCTTATTTTCTGCTTTGTAACTACAGACATCTGCTCTGGCAGCTTACCTGAGGATCTGAGAGGATCGCCATACATTCCTCCAGCGTCCGGACCTCTGAATTACAAGGCGTCGGATCAAGAGACTCCACAAAACATGATACTGGGCCATTCTTGACCAAGGCTGCAGGAGGCTCCTCTGCTGAAGAGAAATCAGGAGAGAGAGACAAACACACAAAGCAGTTACATCAGAATGTTTCCTCGTGAGCGAGCACAGACGATATAAACCTAGCTGGACCAATTATAACTCTTACTCGTCTCTCTGAAGGCCGGGTCAGCCTTGAGGGAAGGTTTGAAGTCTGAGACGGCTGAGGAGGTGGGGTTGATTGCTGTGGGGCTGATCACGGTCTTCTGGGGTTTCTGGGCTGGGAGGTCCTTCCTGCAGCACTCCTCTGCTGCTCGGAGCTTCTGAGTTGGCGGAGAGCTGATAATGGGACTCTTGAGGGACAGTGAAGACTCTGTCTCCGTTTGCTCAAAGAAGACGTACTTGACAGCCAGGAGCAAGGCAAGGCCAAGAGTTATCACCTGTTCAAGGTCCATACTGGTGGGAGGAGAAGAGAGACAGAGGGAGTCATTAGGTGGTTACTGCAGAGTGAGGATTTACAAAAAAAAAAAAAAAAAAAAAAACTTCTGGTCTGAGCAATCTCCCTTGTTGATCGTGTTTCCCTTGTGAGCTTCAGAGGCCACATGGTGCCGTCAGATTCCAGTCTCTTAGTTATGGGCCCCTCCGCTGTGCGATTCTGACCTGGATGCTCAGATGCCAGTCGAGTATGAGCATGAACCAAGGCGAGGCCCAAAGACTGAGGAGGACATCACAGACATATCCTAGTTAGTGTGTTGCCAATTCAAAAAGCCAGCTTGAAACTGCTGTTCAGTGTACACAGCTGACTGATACATTTAGCACTGTTATACATATTCTCACCATGATGATTTTAACCCTCTGGGTCACAGGATTGGGCTTGTTGTCCTCTTCCTCAGCCAGTACCCGGGCAAAGTGGCTCAGCTGCCAGATTGGACGGCCCTCGCGACTTTCCCTGGACAGCTAATGCACACAGATATTAAGTACAGACAATGAGTACAGAAATACATCTCCACATCACAACAGCATTTAACTGTCCAGAATGTCACATATCAGCCTTTACCTCCAGGACAAGGGAGACACACGCAGGAAAGAAGGTCATGAAGACAAAGTAATTGGCCAGGACAGACATGCACCCAAAACAACACATGATCTCTAACTGAGGCACACCTGGAAAACAATGGAAAAGAGTACTGGTTTAATTTTAAACTTAATTTTCCATCAATACTGAGTATTTCATCTAATGAAAAACTGCTTTCATCATTTTGGATGAAGCATTTCTTACCTGACATTGTGCCAGTCCCAATGACCAGACACTCAACCAGTGCATCAAGGGTGAAGGTGGGGCCCAGGATGGCCATGCCCTGGGAGATGTTCTCCCTCACTTCCTCCTGTAACATCAGACACATGACCCAGTCAGCAACACCTCAACTACATTCTTCACGTGAATCGACAACTCTTGCTTCAGTTACAGTTGACATGTATACCAAAAAAGATATTACCTGAGAATTTGAGCTGAGGGCAAATTTAGCCAATGCACAGGCTTTGGACAAATCTATGAGCAGGAGGAAGAACGGCAGGGCTTCACTGCAAAGAAGGCAAAGAAACAAATTTCAATGTAACGTTTAACTGCAGCGCTTGCGTACGATGCTGAAAAGCCACAGTGTCATGACAGAGTGTGTGGGTTTGTGTTTCTTTCATATTCATATTTGTTTCAATGTTTTATCCTGAATTTGTAATTGTTGGTCGTTGCTGCCAAGAACTCTAACTCCTGTACTTCTTGCCTTATATAATTCAGGTAAGGTAATAAACTGTTAATCTATCTGCTGAATAGTTAGTAAATGTTAGTGCACTTGGAACACTTACTTAAGACCGGTCAGCTCTTTCCCAAAGAAGTGGATGACAACAGTACTGAAAACAAAACTGGAGAATACTGTAAATAATCCTGCAATACCTGTAGGAGGAGAAACAAAATACTGAATGTTGACAGCTGTTTGGCATTTTCAAAGTACAGCTGGTTGATACATAAAGCAGCACAGTAACAGTACGGTGCTGGACGAATTCTGACTTTGCTATCCTATCATACTGACCCAGTATATATTTGGATCCCAGTTGTCGCAGATTCTTGAACTGGAAATAGATGTAAATGATGGCCATGCAGCGTGTGATTGTAAGGATGATGATATCACTGCTGTGGATTTTCTGTAAGAAAACAGGAAGAGACAGGTCATCTTGTTAGCACGACTCCAACTCTTCCTTGCCTACATTTAGGATGACGCGCCTCCTCACAGACAGACTCACCTCCTCGACTTTGGGGCACTCATCCCAGCTGCACAACTGGCTGCTAGTTGCCAGACTGTTCATAGACATCAGACACACAGTGAGAGCAAGCGTGCCCACTATTACCTCCCATGGATGGGAGGCCACCAGCAGGCCATGAAGCCTAAACAGGCGAGCCAGCATGGTCACAGATTACAGCTTCACCTGCATCATAAAAGGATGAGAACATAAGATTATAACTTAAGTTCTTTATTTGTTATATGTACAATAATTACAATGAAGCATTGTTAAAGAAATCCTTAATTGTCAGACTACCCTCAATAATGCTCAAATAATATGTGCAGAAGTAATTCACATAAAAGTTTTATTCTACAAAACCTTTTTACATCAACCTCTTCTTGTGTATGTATGTATATATGACCTGACCAGAGCACACAGGTCTGTCTGTACCCAGCTGAGAGATATGCCGTATCTTGCCTCTGGAGGTTGAATGCTTCCACTTAATTCCAAAGAAGAATAGAAAGTGTGATTGTGTAATCTGGGAGAAGTCAAAAGTGAAATGCACTTTTTGACTTATTGTCAGTTATACTACACTTGTGGATACAGACCTGCAGAATGTCGAGATTTGTTTCCTACGTCTGACAGATGAAGATGTCAGTAGTTTCCAGAGTGTTAATCACACTTAATTTTTGTTGAGTGATCAGACAGCTTTACGTTTGATGACTACGGAGCACAGTCTGTGTTTCGAATGGGCCCCACCTCTCTCTGTTTCTCTATCTATCTATATAGTATATACATGCATACATATTTGGCTGTGATACTTATGGAGCAGGATTGTTTATATTTGATTAAATCTGTTCGACATGCATGATGATGTGCTGCATTTCTTCTTGTGCTCTCATTGTTTGGTTACTCAAATTTGTTATGTTTGTAGGGTGCCTTCTGATGCATGACACAAAATTAATTATGTTAGCCACCTCTCATGGTTTAACATTCTCTGGCCTGGTTTTCTGCAGATGGAGTAAAGAGCTCAGTGAATTAAAAACCCTCTAACAATGTAGTACAGCTGCAAATGTTTTAAATCAGCTATTTCAGAGTATTTCCCCTGTTGCACTTCGGTCTCATTGCATCCCATCTTGCATTTGTCTCTCAGTGAGTGTTGAGTTGGTGGCTGTCACTGGGTCCTGCTGTCCTTCAAACCCTAACCACCTAACCCCTCGGAAAATAGGTTTAGATCTCAACAAGACTAACCCGATTAAAAAAGGTTAATTTAATTACAAAGAGATAAAATATAAATAGTTAACACTGAAAAGCACTTCAATAAAGTGTATTAATCTATACACAAAATGTGTTATGCTATAAGAAATATAAAACTGGGAGATGAGTCAGTAATGTAGATTTTTCAACAAGACTAGATGTGATGCAGTTAATTTAGATAACAGCTTTAAAATCGCAATAAAGCCTCTTAAAAGGCTCTTCCTGATGGAAAAATAAACTGAGCTCTCAATTCAGCCTGTGCAGAGGTCCTTCGGTGTTTTCTTCAACATTAATAAAGGCGTTAGAGTCGATGGGTGGGTCTGCCTGACTGTCACGCTTAGCATTAGCCCCGTTAGCCTACGTTAACTAACTCACACAAGGTCACTTCGCCACACTGCGTAACAAAATGCAAACAGCACACGTTACTGTCTCTGAAACAACATGAAACATCACCTACTTCCAAATGTCAGGTCCGCTGCGGTCAGAGGGTCCTTCCCATCATGATAATGTCCCCTCCACAAACCGGTTAGCTAACTAGCTAGCTTCTTGTTCCTGACGCAACGCCACCAATATGGCGATGAGGAGACTCCAACGTCACGAAAACGTCACTGAGACGCACGTCATGGGACGAGGTGAAAGGTGAGGCAGACTATTATGTTACGTATTAAAATGAATAAAATCATAAAATATCATAAAATACGGTAAAATAGGATAGATAAGGTAAGATGAAAATATATATATATATAAGATGAAGCTTTTTTAAAATATGTTTTTATTCTATGTTTGTTAAAATACAAGTGATGATATATTACGTTATTATTATACATTATTCTTTATATTAAAATGAATAAGATGGACGGTTATTGCTCCTCAGCAAGGAAATCCAATTGTTGCAGCAGCATAATTACAGCAATAAGTACATAACAATTAGTGGTTATTACTAAATAAAGTAATAATAATAACATAAAGTACATCCATTCATCCATTCATCCATTTTCTAACCAGCTTATCCTGAGCACACACAGGGTCACAGGGGTGCTGGAGTCTATGCCAGCTACCTTGGGCGAGAGGCGGGTACACCCTTGTTTGAACGCCAGTCAGTTGCAGGGCTGACACTGAAAGACAAACAACCACTAACACTCACATTCACACCTAGGGAATTTAGATTTGCCAACTAACCTAACCTGAATTTCTTGTGCATGGACTGTGCATGAACACAGAGAAAGCATGTAAACTCCACACAGAAGGGCCTGCCTCTCATATGTACAATAATGTTACCCTTTACGAACTCTTTCTTTGCTTTCCATAATGAATGCCAAACAAAAGAAGTCTAATATAAACAATAGATAAAGAGTAATATAAAATTAGCTATTTTAAAAAGGATATGTACAGAAAAACACAACAGAAATGCAAACTCTGCAAAAGAATACTTGAATGTGCATATTGAGTGACCCCAGTATGTGCAAAGAAAACACTTAGATGAGGTAGATATACTACGTACATATGTATGCTATGGAGCTAAGTGAACCAGTATACTGAGTATACTTGCTTGTGAAAACTAAGCAGTCAAGTACTGTTCCATAATGTGTTCAGGTAGTCCATGATTATAAACTCTGTCATCCGTTTAGGAGTCTGACGGCAGTGGGAAAGAAAGAGTTCTTTAGCCTTGATGTCCTGCATACACATCTGTACTACTTACTTGAGGGTAGAAGTGTGAACAGCTTGTTCTGGGGATGTGTGGGTCTTTGAGGCTCTTCTGTCTCTCTTCTGAGGGCAGAGGAGTCCTGGTGATCTTCTCAGAGATTCACCACTCTCTGCAGGCATTTGCCATCCATAGCGACCTCAACCTTCTCAGAAAGTACAGCCTCTGTTGAACCTCTCCACTTCAAGCTCCCGGATGCACAGTGGCTGATGAGGTCTCATCTCCTTCCTCGTGCCACTGTTGTTTCCTTTGTCTGTAGAGGAGGAAGAGTATTTACGGAGGGAAGGATGTAGTTGTTAATCTGTCCACTTGTCAGCTACAAAAGACGGGTTTTCTCTCACTGCATCAATTTTATTTTCATTAACTGAGGTCAAATATGCCGAGTTGGACTGTTGCAACCTGCTCCATTACCAGGTAGAGTTGTAACAGCAAGAGTGAATAATAAAAGTAGTAGCAGTGCAGTCTAGTTTCCTCTAAACTCCACACAGATAAATTAGGATGTTGCCATGTTTTCACCCCATACCTAAATACACAAACATAAGTAAAGTACACTAGTAACCAATTCTGACTTTAGTCCATCTTACTAACCTGTACTGTCTGAAATGTAGGTCTGCTGCCTCAGTCAGGCATCCAGTTAAGGCGCCCTGATCAAGTGTCTTCATCTTTTTCCTATTGTCTTCCCCTGTACCGCCTCATTGGATTTTCCTATGCAGGCACACCCCTATCAGTTTTTTTTGTCAACCACTGTCAGCTTTGAAAAATGTGTCATTACAGGTTTACGCTTTTTAAAAGGTGTCACGAGCAGTCCCACTCCTGTCAGGCATTGTTGAGCCAACTGTGGCAGCACGGCAGTTAAAAAATTAAATGCCTCAGACTACTCTCTAATCTGTTACATAATTTTAACCTATTCTAACAGCATCAGTACTACTACAAATATAGACTGGACCCAAAAATAAAAAATGAAAAAAAAACTTTAAGGGAAAATATGCAGCCTTTTTCACAGAGGTATGAAATTTCACATGCAATGTCAGGGAGAACGATGCCATACATGAGATGGATTACATGACTCTTACGCCATCCCTTCTTGGCGAAAGTAGTGCTGTTACAACGATCCCTTTGTTACAACCATCCCTGGCCTCCCCTATAGCTTGGCAGTATTTCTTGGACTCAGCAGGCGAAACATAAATAACAGAAAGCCACACACTGTCAGGGGCATTAGGGATACTAGGCTAGTGTGAACTACCATTGTATTATTTATGGCTCATTCTCCATTCTCCATCCAGAGACCTAATTATCATTTTAGGTCTATACATATTATAAATAGTCATAAAACGTACATATAAGAATTCCTATGACGGCACAAAGACTTACAGTGGATTATTCAGTGACTTTCATCACAACATTTCACTACAATAACACAGCTTGTAACACAAGCTTGTAAAATAAACTGTCATCCAGCCGGATTAAATACATCAGCTCCGGGCAGGAAGAGTTTCAATGTTACAGACTTATGCAAACTGTCCGTTTGGTTGACAGCAAAACTCAATTGTCTGCTCTTGTCATGGCACGTCAGTTTAATCAAATTAGATGTGTACTGTAACTGTAACTGGGGACCAAATAAGGTTGAGCAGAGTATGAAATGACTCCACAGTGAAGTCTCTTACAGTGTCACATGATAACATTCATTATGTG
Organism: Amniataba percoides; assembly: GCA_037176925.1. Lineage (NCBI taxonomy): Eukaryota > Metazoa > Chordata > Actinopteri > Centrarchiformes > Terapontidae > Amniataba > Amniataba percoides. Next base: position 8,512,080 of record JBAJHX010000035.1, on the reverse strand, counting down.
GTGTTAAAGCTCATTCTTAAATGCTCGGAAGAACACACCACTCCCTATAAGATATGTTGCGCTTTATGGTGTACTGTGTTTTGCAAGGTTGGCCTCGAGTCTGAGGCATCTCAAAATGTGCAGCAAGGACTTTGGGGGAGTTCATTTTAGAAAGTGCAGCACGTGCCGTTTGTTTTATTTAGCACTGAACTGATGGATATAACAAAATATAATGTGATAAATTTTTGTCTATGTTATATCCCAGAGGTTTGTCCAAACCTGCTTGTGGAGACACTGTCAGTAATGTTTTCTTCTTCCTATGAGGGCCAGCTTGTGCTGATTGAATGATTGAGTTTGGATGGACCTACTCAAACCAACGAAACCTGTTTCACGCATCTCTGTCACTGATCCTTAGAAGTGCATTTCAGGTGGATCTCATTAGTTACTTCATGTCTCCCTCACACAGACACAATCGCACCTTTTGTGTTATAAAGTCAAAGGTTGTACTGGCTGTATATATTCCATTTCCCCCTTCATACCAAGAGTAACTGGAGCTGTTTTTCCTGCTTCTTCCCGGCAGCTGACACGACTTTCTCCTCACTGACTGGTTACTGCCTGTTTGTCACTGATTAAAAAAAAAGAATGCAACATTGCCTTCACTTTTGCTCTTTTCCTGTTCTCTCAGTGGGTTTTCATCCATCCTCTCTAAGCAGCAGCGTGGACATTTCCGTTTAAGGACTTTTTAGTGGTTGTTTGTTTTTTTTTTGTTTTTTTGGCGCATGGCTTTCCTTCGCGCTCTTCCTCTTACACTTCGGCCTCACATCATACACCTCTCGGCCTCCGCTGGTGACACACGACACGCCAGAAAAGACATTTATGCAGCGTCGGTGCGTAATTAGTGCAGTTAGTCGCTCGCCCGGGCCCCTCCCCTCTTTCCGGGTTGTTCCTCTGAGCGCAGCGCTCTCCTCACCTCACCGAGAGAGAGAGAGAGAGAGAGAGAGAGAAAGAGAGAGAGGAACTCAACACAGGCACCAATTCACAGCCAGCAGTTTCCTGAGACCCCTCCATGCTTCAGATAACCATGTGGCAAATGAAGTTTCCGAACGATCGGCTGGTTGAAGGGTGACTCCGTCCGCAGCCGCGCGTAAAAAGCTGGCGCGGAGCGGGGATGTCCTGTGACTGCGCGCATTCACTCCTCACGTCGCCAAGTTGCCTCTGGAGTTTTTTTTTTTGTTTGTGTGTTTGTTTGTTTCATCGCAGGAGTCGACTGTGGGAGCAGGAATGAACTTAAGCAGGTGAAAGAAGGCTGAATGTGGCGACTTTGAGGGAGTGACTTGGTGAATCTGACCGGAGCCAGGTGAGTGATCAGGGATGATACAACGCGTAGAAGTCTCCCCTCAGAGGGATGAATGTTTCATTCTTCCCGATCCACAGTGTAGTCATGTATCCTGACGGTGTACAGGTGAGCACAGGTACATAAAGTTAGTGAACAAGGTGAACGTCAGCTACCCTGTAACTACTGGGTACTTAACTACTGGGTACCCAAGCTGGACAATCTGGAGAAGATGTGATACTGAGTTATGTGCATTTAAACAAAAAACCTCCTGTGATTTATTAATGAAATTACAAAGCACTACTAATAAACCCTGGAGGAGGATAGATGATGACACAGCAAAGATAGTGATATAACTTTTACTAAATAACTACTGAGTAATGAAGAGTCAGTCTCTCGCTCTCTCTCTGTATATATACAAACACACACACACACACACACACACACACACACACACACACACACACACACATATATATATATATATATATATA
>JBAJHX010000035.1:8483820-8510174 GCA_037176925.1 Amniataba percoides | reverse complement strand
ACACACACACACACACACACACACACACACACACACACACACACACCCACCCACATATATATATATATATATATATATATATATATATATATATATATATTTACACTACAGGTTGTTCATGTGGCTTGTAGACTGTGTGTGTGTTCACAGGTGTTATGTGGTATAGGAAGTAGAAAGGATGTCATAAAATGAGACTTATGGTGCAGAGTGTCCATCTGACAGACAAGGCAGCTGATAACCATGCAACTCCCATGAACAGTAAAGGACACAGAGAGTGCAGTCGCTGAGAGGCCAAGAGTAGCTGCAGATGACTCATTTCACAATCACCAAACTGGGCAGGGTCTCTTCTTCCTTTTGCATCCAAAACTAATGCAAAACCACAATCAGTCAGCGACAGTCTCAACTGATACCAGTGGTTACTCTTAAATGATCCACATGGCTTCAAAGAATATATTAGATTAGTAGTTAAAAATACGCAGGGTAAGTTCTCTTTAAAGTCCTCCCAAAGTCAAATTGTTACTTAACGAGTCACACTGTACCCCATAATAATAGAATAGTAATAAAAATGTTATGAAATGCAATAAAAAAGTTATTAAAACACCTAGAGTAGAAATCTGCATTGTGCTTCCTTATTCCCTAACCACATCCTGCTTACTTGTACCTACCTATAGGTGTGTACTGCACAATAAAAACAACTGCACTGTGGAATGACATTGTATCTTGTGGGTGGTAATCCAACCTGCAAGTCAGGTTTTCAGTTCTCAGTTCATTTACTCACCTAATAGCTTCAGCCATCATTTTTATGAACGTCACAGTTGACTTTTGTTTCTGCTGTCTCTCCTCATGTTTTCTCTCGCCGCAGAATGAATGCAAGATGTTCGTCAGTGATCCTGAAACGAAACTTCCTCACGTCGCTCTTGATGCTCCTGACTCTATGTATCGTGCTGTTGGTCAGTTTGAAGTCTCACAGCATCACTGTGGTCCTGCCTCACTCAGCAGCTTTAGAAGACACAGAGACGTTTCACAAATACAATATAAACTGTTTGGCTATTTATAACATGGACCCGGTGGAGGTGGGAAAAACGTTGATCATCAGAAAGAAAAAGCAATTGGTGGAGGATAAAGATGAAAGTCTGCTTAAGCTCATGTCAAAGTGCTCCTTATTCACCAAGACCAGAGGTTACGACAACGTCTGTGTCTCGGAGGAGGAGAGGAACTTCCCTCTCGCTTACTCACTGGTGGTGCATAAATCTGCATGGATGGTCGAGAGACTCATCAGGGCGCTGTACTCACCCAGCAACATCTACTGCATCCACTACGATCAGAAGTCCTCAGCTGAATTCATCTCAGCCATGGAGGGTTTAGCCAAGTGTTTGCCCAACGTCTTCATCGCCTCAAAGCGAGAGTCTGTCTATTACGCAAGCATCAGCCGACTAAAAGCTGATCTCAACTGTCTGGGCGACCTGTTGCGTTCAGAGGTCAAGTGGAAGTACGTCATCAACCTCTGCGGCCAGGATTTCCCCCTGAAGTCCAACATCGAGCTGGTGTCGGAACTTAAGAAGTTAAATGGGAGTAATATGCTGGAGACAAGCCGACCCACCGAGAACAAAAAGCAGAGGTTCACCTTTCGCTACGAGCTGAAAGATGCCAGCTTTGAGTATCAGAAACTGCCGGTGAAAACGGCGGAGATGAAGGCCCTGCCGCCGCACGGCATCGAGGTGTTCTCCGGCAACGCTTACTTTATCTTATCGCGGGAGTTTATTCTGTACATTGACTCCTCGGTCGTGGTGAAGGATTTTTTGGCCTGGTCAGAGGACACCTACTCCCCAGATGAACACTTCTGGGCCACACTTGTGCGTCTGCCAGGTGTGCCTGGGGAGGTGCACAGAACCAAGGCCGACATCACTGACCTGATGAGCAGGACTAGGCTGGTGAAGTGGCAGTACCTGGAGGAGAACCTGTACCCTTCCTGCTCGGGGGAACATGTTCGCAGCGTTTGTATTTTCGGTGCGGCGGAAATGCATTGGTTACTCACCTACGGTCACTTGTTCGCCAATAAGTTCGACCCCAAAGTGGACCCCATGCTCATTCAGTGCCTTGAAGAGAAGCTGGAGGAAAAACAAAGGTTATTCCACTCATCAATGTCTCCCGATTGTCGTAAGGGTTAACCAAAAGCTTCAGCCCTCTTTAGAGAAGTAATGTCGATTACTTGACAGTCTGCAACAGTACTGTTATATTGTTTTGGTAATTTTTAAGATTTTTCACAATTTTAAGCTTTTATATGTCTGACATTATAGAGAATTTATAGATTTTGAATTAGACAGACAAAACAGGGCATTTGTTGTAATCATCCTGGGTTTTGAGAAATTCAGAAAATTCAGAAATTCCAGGTTTTTCTTACAGTTTTCTGGGTTTTTTTTTAAAAAACAAAGTAATTCATCGATAATGGAAAGTAATTGGTAGTTGCAGCCCTACTTCCATATGTTGTTTTTGGTAACTAAAACTGTTCAATAAAATGGGGTTTATAGAGGTGGTTTCTTTCTCACAGACATCAAGTCTTGCATCAGACAGTTTTGGAAGGCATTTTGAAAACTAATGAGGTTATAGATTTTTGTATCCTTAATACGTATGACCTTAAAAGGTCACTTAGGTTACTACATTACACTTACAGTTCAGTGAAGATACAGTTTTGAACATATCAGCAGTATTTTGAGGTGGCTTAAAGACCAAAGTCTTCCAAAGAATAATAAAAAAATGTTTTTAAAAAAGTGAAATAAAAATACTGTACATTATGCCTGAAATGTAAGGTCAACAGAACAATGCGGTGCTATTGTTTAGTCTCATAGTGATGCAGTACTTCCAAAGAGAAAAGCCATTTCTTAGGCTGTGTTAAGTGATTTGTTACAACTGCACCTTTCCAGTGGCCTTGAAAGATCCATGCAAGCAAGTCATAAAAGCAGAACAGAAAGTAACAAGGTTCTCTATCAGTTAATCGTGTATAATACTTCAATACTTTTGTCTTAGCATACTACATGCCAATGACTTATTTATATATAAAGACACATTGTAGTATTTATCTTTATGCGTCCTGTGTTAAGTAAAAAAATATGTTTTTGAATGATAACGTTTGTCTGGTATGTTTTTCCACAAAAAAATAGTTACCTACTTTAATATTCTTAACATAACAGCAACATCAATACCCTCTCCTTCACTGTAAAATCCAGAATCAGTGCATATGAAAATATTGTCCATTCAAGGCTCCTACTTCACTGAAAGGTGAAGGCTCAAGATTTTCTCGCGCTTGCACATGTGAAAGTGACATTAAGAAGAGTTAAGATGAAGTCTCTGGTACACAACCAGCCTTCTGCAGTTAAACTGAAAGGCCTAAGTGAAGTAACAACAACTAAAACTAGGGGGATTTGATTTGAATTAGCATACCATAAAACACTATTAATGTGGCTTTTTGACTCCTCCTCCTATTGTCACTGGGAGAGACTGCGAGGTGATTGCACAACATGAAAACTTGGTACAAAGGGTAGGCCACAACCCACTTGCTTTGTGTATATGCTGCAGTTAATGACTACTAAACACACATAGAGTACAGAGTAGAAAACAGCCTTTCAGTACCTCTCTTTGGTTTGTCAGTGGCGTGTGAAGTGTTTCTTTCTGGGAGAAGGTTTTAGTATCCATTAGATTTGTTACTGTCAGGAAGGAGGAAGGCACATGACTCGTGTTTGAGCTGCACGATGCGCCAGTAATTTGCACTGATAACGTAACTCCAGGGTGAAACACTGACCCCATTGATCTGCTATCTTTTCATCTGGTAGTTGTCCAGATGTCTGGATGAGCACTGTAGGTTGAGAGGTGAGAGCACTGCGTGCATTTTCCACATGACAGAGAGGATTTGCATGTATGTGTAGGGGTCTGTAGCGTACGAGTTGCACATGGAAAGAAGTAAAAGCTATTTTTATTTCTGGCACAACAGAGAAGAAGTGAAAACAGGAAGTACTTTGAACATACAACAATGACGAAGAAGAAAGGACAAGTCAGTAGTTGGGAGTGTTTGGTAAAATACAGTACAGTTCTACAAAACAATATCTGTAAATATTGTTCACTGCATATTTTTTTTATCTCCTTGTGCTATTCAACAGTGAGGAAAAACAGCAAGTGGGGCACAAAATGTTTTAGACATTAAAAAGCACTTCAAGAGAGGAACACATGAAAAAGGCAGAGGAGTTGATTGAACATCTCCAGTGCATTGAAGTGCTGACTGAAGTAAAAGACGTCAAATGATTCTGTTAAGTGTAAATTCAGTATTATTCACACAGAGAAGACAGATAGTGCCAGCTCATGTCCCCTGATTAACATATATTAGGAGAAAAGCCAGTGTGTAAATATTATCTTACACAGAGGTGTTTGATAACACCTCCTTGTCACATAATGTCATTAATTTTGGAGCTCTGTCTTTCCTCCTCACCTCTATAAGCAGTTTACTTACTGAATACAGGGAACAGCTCTGATGGCGTCCTGAGGGGTTATTATGTTCCAGTTAATTATTAATTTCGGGGGAAGATCCAGCTCTTGTATGTGTGAGTAAGCCAGATGACTGGGCATGAGAACGCGACACCTGTGAGCACCAGTCTGTTTTCTGTTCTGCTCTGACGGGCGGACTTGGTGTCATTTGGTAAAATCTCACGCTTCGGTAAATCCACAACTTAAAGCTTCACTATGTTTTAGCCTTTGGCACTATGGTGGTGATATGGATGCATCCAACGCTAAGAACAAAGGGCTGAAAGCTACACGCAGAGATTGCACCATGTGTGTCACATCTTTAAAGTCACCATGATTTGAAAAATACATTTCCGTACAAGTGCCGTGTCGCTGTGTTTATCCTACACAATCATCAGAATAAAAATACTTTATTTATTTATTTTAGCTTTGTTGCACCATCCGCTTTATCCTTCCTGTGTTACAGTATTAATGGTTGTATGCTGGCTGTACGAGAAAAAGTAGCATCCTTACTGGAGAAGATTTAGACAAACCCAACTTCAACACAAGGATCTTGTTCTATCTGACATAAAACATTTAATTATCTTTTTTTATAGTAGGTGGTTTCCCAAAAGCTCAACAGCATCTCACACAAAGCCTCCAGAGTCACCCCCCTTCCCTTTCTGTCCACCCATCGTATTGATTATAATCACATTTCTCTCACCACCTCAAACTGCTCAGATCTGAGGCCACAGCCTGGCTATTTGCAGCTTTACAATAGAGAATGAGCAACGTGTTTGTGGACTAGAAGCATTTTCCAAGTTACATAATACTGTTTTTTTTATTTTTTCTATATAGACTAGGGTTCATGGTAATGGAATTTGATTTTTTGACGGTGCAGCTTTAGAGGCAGCACTTGACACTTGCTCAGTTGACATTTAACTTGACATCTCACATTACCACTTAGTCACATCAGGATTGCTAACGCCCAGATGCTGGTGAATTAAAGTCTCAAATTCAACAACTTCTTATTATCTAAGCTAGTAACAGTATTAACAAAAAACCAAAAACAAAACATGTCTTTATTTATTTCTCTATTTACAGGAAATTCCAGGCTCATCTAAGCTGGCTTACACTGAATAGTGGAGTTCATGCAGACTCAGTAATATGAGTTGCAGAATGGTTTTGATGTTGAAACTCTGTCAGCGTCAGATGCATTTTCCTGTTTTGTATCATGTCAGGATAATGTACAATGTTGCAAACAATGTTTAAGCAATGTATTTCCTCTCCACCCTCTCTTGCATGTTTCTATTCTAACCAAGTCTTCACATTCTCATGTTCTCTGCCGTCGGCGAGTGATGCGGCCTTAGTGCACCAATTGCGGTGAAAGCTTCTCGAACACACCTGCTGGAAAGGGTGATACCTGGTAAGCTGTTTGTCAGTAACGCACTCAGAAGAACATGGAAAGAATCAAGCTGCTGTGGTTGTTGAAAAAGAAGAAAGGTGACTCATGCCAAAAGCCTTAAATAGCCCACGGTGGCCCCTCGCTTACCACGTGTCTCACAAGTGTCAAGTTTCTGTTTTCCATCTGAGCTGCAATGCTCTGCTTTTGGGCACAAGAGTAATGCTAATGTTAACTGTGAAGAACACGCAGACAGCACATATACCATGACTGATAAGGGCTGCTGAGTCTGACCTTTGTGTCTCAGGCTAACGGTGTCTCCTAATTGTCTTTCCAGAGTACAACCAGTGTGATTGTTTTGGTTTGGCTACTTTGATTCCATGCAAATGTTACCCATCTGCATGCAACTGAACGCTATGCATGCACACAGAGTGTGATTTGAAGCTGGGCTCTTTAGGTGCACCTTTAAGTCAGCCCCCCCCCCCCCACACACACACACACACACACACACAAACACACACCACCAGCCCACCTGAAAAGGATGATGTCTGTGCAAAAGGAGCTTTCGGGCCTCAGCCACGCAATGAACCATACAGCTTGACTTTGTCAGCAATCTCTGCTACTCAAATGTTAAAGCCATGAAATCTTACATTCAAATTCTTGGTATTTTCCTATAAAATGTGCTGCTGAATAAGTAAGCAACAATCGAAGTTAAAGTTTAGCAGTGGGGTGACCTTACTCAGTTGTTATCTATTAACAGTTTAAACCTCAAAAAGTCATCATCTTCCTCTTTAACATATATGCTTTACAGGGCTCTGGCCACATTTACGTGATATCCCCTGTTTCTAACTGGCTGCCATTGACTGAAAGTCAGTGAGAAAAACTCAGACAGAACAAAATATCAATAAATCTCTCATCTGAACAAACAAAAACTGTTGCAGAATATTTTGTGATTACTTACTCGTGACAAGAATCTGACTGAGGAAAAAAAGTTATCAGAAATGTGATGGCTACACTAGTAGCCACACAATAAATAAGGGACATGGTAACTCTTTAATTGTTTCATGTCTTTAGTTTAAGTATTTAACATAACATAAATGATACACAAACAGAATAATAACTGAACACAGGTTGGATTACATGACATGCAGCTTATTTTTGACAGAAGTTATCTATTTGGAGTGCACACATTTAGTTAGCTATTTTTGTCAACTTTGCTACATTAGTTTAAGTTAGTTTCACTATAAAATTAAAATGTGACTCTAAAATGTATTACAAGACTACAAACTTGCGTTTGTGAAAGACCTTGCAAAACTGGTTCAGGCTTTGATGCTGCCTGTCTCTGCTATAAAAAAGACCACATCAAAGTTGTCACAGCCTGTGCAGAAACACAGCTCAACCTAAGGTGAGAAATATTTTTTCATGCAATCTCCCACTGCAGTTGCACAGTCAAGGCCTCCGCCTGGGAGTCATATAGTGTGTGTATTTTGTGCAGCTGAGGAGCACAATGAAAAGGCACAGGTGTTGAACAATATTGCATTCAGCGCTGTACGCTTAGCCTGACACTCACACGGTTCGACTCCAAAAGGCACAGCAGCTCCTTTCCCCCCTGTAATTTATGACAAAGTATCATAACAAGCATGAGGTCCAGATTCCACTTCAAGAGGGATACTGATTATAACTGTGTCCTGCAATTATTTGAATGTTGCAACCTGTGGTTAGTTTATAATATTCTTCATATACTCCATGTTCTTTATATCACGTCTTACCTCAGTACTTCTGATAATTTAAAGGAACAAAAGGCATCTTTGCTCAGACCCACAGATTCAAAGTGGGTTATATGGGCAAAGGAAAACATTACAATGACATTCAATAACAACAAACAATGAGACAGAATAAAGTGACATACAACAAAAGAAATAAAAGTGCCTTAAAGAATCCAATCAGTCAGGGGCACAGAAAAACAGCTGAGTTTAGAGAGGGTGCCGTACTGATTCTGATGATCAGATCAAAAATGTGCCTGGCCCTGACACTGTTGAGTCATTTATGAACAATCAGTATAGGTGTAGGGGAGAGGATGAATTTAGAGGTCTAAAAGCCTGAAGGATGGGGCTGCTTCGGAGTCTGGTGGTAGACAAACAGAGCCAGATTAGCAGTCTGAGGTTATTTTCATTCTTCCTGTACAGACTGTGGCTTCACATTTTCCTGCATCAGTATGAGAGTGGTATCAGTTTTCACATCTAACTTTTAAGATTGAACTATTCTTTAATGATTCATTGGTTTTTGTTTGAGTTTTTTTTTTGTCTAACAGCTGATATTGTGTGAACTGATACGTGTGTGTTATGACATGACATTTGATGTAGGCTTTCACTGCTGTAAAGATTATTGCACCTGAGTGATAACTGACGACAGTCCCTCAAAGAAGATCCCATTCAGAAATATCTCTCCATTATCTGCATGTGTGTTTTGAAGCAATGCTTGTGTGACACATGCCAAGAGGTGAAATTCCTTTCAGACCATCTCGGTTGTGTTTTTTGTGATTACATTGCATCTAAAAAGTTCAATATTGAAAAGCTAAAATGTCTTGACAGAGGCAAAATACTGCATTTACAGTAACCTATTTAAAAACAAAGAAAAGATCCCAAGAATTTCAAATTCTTTATTTTGACATGCTCTTTCAAATGAGCCATTCACATACTGTTTTAGCGCTGTGGCTCTTTTGACTGAGTTAAAAAAGCTTGTTTTTCTTTTCTTTCTCTTTTTCATCCCCTGGCCTTGATACCAAAGTGCATGAGTTCTTAATAAATTATTTGGTTATGCTGGATGAAAAAAAGGCACTTCAAATACACTTGAATTGCAACTTGGATCTCTCCATTGCTGCCATGTACTGAACTGTGCTGTTATTATTATCACCTCTTATCAACAAGAGTGGAAAGAGTTCCTTCCTGTTTCTCTATACAGGAAGAAGCCCTCACCCATCCAGCTGTAGTCTTTGCTCAGAGTCTGCACACTGGCGGTCTGAATCCACTTGATGGCGCTGTGGCTGTGTGTGAGGGAGAGACTCGGTGTATAATCCTCTGAAACACTGCTTTCTCTTTTGTCTTAGACGCTGTCACATTCCCTGGTTTCAGGTTCCCAGGCTGTACAAGCTTGACTGTGTTGACCCTGAAAATGAAGGAGAGTGGTGAAAGGTGAAAGGAGAGCGATGTTCTTGCTGAATAGTTTCATTTCTAAAAATGAAAATGGAAATGATTGTTCCATTACCATCATATATAAACAGGTAGCATTCACCCTTGTTTTTTACTTTAAAGTGCTCCCTTTAGTACACTGACCAGAAATCATCATGTTATGCTCATTGACAAGGAGTCTATGACATTGTTTTATTGTGTATCCTGAAATATAAGACATATTTATCTACACTTCCTGTGGAACGATGATTCTAATTAAGTTAAATTTGTACTACAATTCATAAGTGTGTTGACAAAGAACAAAACAATAAACAAATATAAGATGATTGTTCAAAATTTCATCTGTACACATGACAAATCTGACTGTCTGATGTTTTGATGCAACATCAGTGGAGTGGGTGATAGTGTGTGTATATGTGTGTGCATGCACGTATGTATGAGCACATGCATGCGTGTATATACTGTATATGAATGGATCCATGCATATTACTATGGGCATGGTGAACTGTATTGTATTCATTTTTTGGGATAATGCAGATTGAGCAATTAAAAAATGATTTAAGGGAGAGAATAATAAGTGTGAGTGCAGTAAGGTCAAGTCAAGTTTATTTCATTTAGATAGCCCAGTGTCACAAATCACAAATTTTCCTCTGTACAGCATTTGACCCCCTCCATCCTTATTCCCTCTTTTCGCATAAGAAAAAAAAAATCTAAAGACCTTTTCACCCATAAAAAATGAAAAAAAAAACTCAGGAAAAGAAAAAAAAAGGCAGATGATTTTTGCCAGGATGGACAGGCATGATAGATGTTGTGTATAAAGAATTGACCAACATCACAAATCACAGTATGAACAATCAGGATGATAAAATTGCTGAGTGTTAATTTGAAAGACCTGTTAAGCTGTCAGTTTGTTTTCATTTGTTTATTTCTTGTGACTTAAATACTTAAATCACCATTTCCATGTGCAGTAAATGATGCAAGTCATTGTTCAGGATCGTCATAAAGCTGTGTTGTAGAACATTTATGTCTCCTCGCTGAAGTGAAGCCGATTGTTCTATTTTTGCTTGGACAGCCATGACTTAATGTGTCCAAAAGGTGCCCACCTGGGTGCATAAACAGTCACCATGACAGCCTGGCTATGCATGGCTTACTTCTCCTCTGTTCATTTTATAGTGTGCATGTATCACTTTATGGCATCCATCTATCTAGTAAACCTTGAAAAGGCTGTTGAGGCCCTGGATAAATCTGAGGGTGACACTGTGACAGTCCCTGATCTGCCAGTCCATGTTGCCTGAAATCTCTCTCGGCGATCGTAACTTTGCTCTCTCACACGTTCTGACATATTCCTCGCCGAAGCTGCTGTCTGTGTTCGTTTGTGTGTATAAATGTGTGTGTGTGCCATCAGATAAAGCAGCTCAGCTCTAATGTCACCTGTCAAGGTACAGCTGAGAAATTTACCATAAATATTGCAGCATAATACAGCCCAAAAATACGAGTTTTGTGTGAGAATGAGTGGCTGTGATCTACTCAAAGTGAGTGAGTGAGTGTGTGCGTGTGTGTGTGTGTGTGTTGCAATTGAGCCTGGCATATAGACATGTTTGTGTGTGTAAAAGAGTATGTGAGTGTAATTAATGATGTGTTCCTGCTCTTCATAGGGTAATAGGATTTCCCCACCCCAGGCGGTAAAGAGAGTGGGAGGGGGAGAAAACGGCTCTGCACGTATGCATGTGTGTGTGAGAGAGTGTGTGTTTGCAGAGTTAGTGAATGGGAGCCCCATGCAGTGATGCCAATAGAGGGCCTGTGTGTGTGTGTGCCTGTGTATGAGTGTGTTAGGGGGAGGGGGAACAAGCAAGTGATTTATAACAGCTACTCCAGGTCTCTCCTCTCTCCCACAGCAGCACCACAAACACATCCATTACAAAAGTACTGATGTTAATGGGACTGTTGTGTGTCTGTGTGTGTGTGTACGTGTGCACGTGCTTGTGTGTGCATGATACAGAGACTGCACAAGTGTGAGTGTGCACCTTTATGTGTGTGTGAGAGGGATAACCAGATGCTACTGGGTGAAAGGAGGGTGAAGGTTACTGAGGGTGTTTCGTGGAGGTTTACTGGTGCCCAAGCCCAAGTTTCCCTGCATGCATGTGTTTGTGTGTGTGTCACTCTGCTGGAGAAACGCAGTTGGGTAGATGGAGTAATAAAAAGCAGAGTTGAGGAAAATGCTCTAGAGAGTAAACAGAGGGAGCAGAGAAGAAATAAATAAAGAGAATGTGGAGCTTCTTGGTAATGGACTGGTAGCTGCTGAGGACCACATCCGCCTCAGTGTGTGTGTGTGTCCGAATATATATTTATATATATATACACACACACATAGTGGCTGCCTGTCTTCTCTCACATTACCCTTTACATTAAAACCAGTCAGGGGGAAAATTACTGCAGACCTGGGCCACCGTCTGCCCACCTGGCCCCACAGCGAGAGGAGGGGATGTGGAGCCAGAGGAGGGGATAAAGAGGAGGATAAGGGGATGAGGAGGTGGGGGGTCAGAGGGACCCAGTGAGGATCAGGGCTGCCCAGAGGCACTGGTCTGGAGTCAGTTTCATGCACGGAAGAAATTTCTGGTCTGGAGTCTGCGCCTGCGGGCCTTGGGAAAAGCCCTGACTCCACCTCTATTAGCAGCATTAAAGTGAAAGAGAAGCGTTTTGTTGTGCTGATGTTACAATTTAGGTGGATACACTAACCCATACAAATAAAAAAAATGAACTTGAAGCTTCTCTGATCAATATTTTTTATGTAAACAATGGATCAAACAACTGTTTCCAATAGAGAATTGTCACCCACCTACCCTCATCTCTGCAGATGCTTTCAGCTCTTTTAGATCATTGTTTTGGTTTATGGACAGCTGACTCACTCTCACCACTCTCAATATCTTTTCTGGCAGCAGAAGCCTGTTTTTAGGGAAAAGGCCCTGATAAACCAACTCTATGCTACTTGCCTCACCACAAACAGCACACAGACTGTCAGCTACCTGGTAAACTTATAGTGCAACTTTGAGCATCTACAAAGCCAGATATTTACCTCAGGGTTGGTGTGCAGAGAATGAGAGCTAAAAGCAGAGTGAATATTGGACAGGAAGTGAACGTGCAGCTGTTTGCTTAACATGTCCATCATACCAAGTTCATAAGACACAAATGTGTTGCTGTTGCATTTGTGCCAGGGGCCAAAAAAACAGCAGTCATGATCTGTTACATAAGGTAAAATAAAGTACTAAAGTACTAAATACTGTATGTTGACTGAATTCTCACACAGGAGGGTGTGCACGCTAAACTATTTACTACCATCTGGCAACCCCGACGTTGTCCCTAAAAATATTAAGCAAATAGTGTATACATATAATGTTCTTTGAATCCACAATAAGTGATTTAATCAATCTTAACAGAACTATAACCACAGTTACAACTCATAAACTCTTTATAAAACAGGCTTTAATTGGCTGGTACGCTGTTTGAGATGAAGCTAATTACATGATTCACTGTAGTTTATTTGATAACGATGCATCATTTTTATGAGGTTGTCATAAGTTTTGCTTTTAAATTGTGACTCAGCAAAATGATCTATGTAGTAAGTATACAACTATAGGTGTCAAATAAATGGATTAATGTAGAAAATGCTAAATTTTCCTCTGAAATATAGCAGAGTATCCCCTAAAATGCAGGGCATTTTCATTTAAAGGGTCCAAAAGTGTAGAGGGGCCTACATAAATTTTAATTATAATAACAATTTTTTAATTACATAGACCTCAAAAACAGCCTATGCACTAACAAATGTACTTAATGTTACTTCCCACCATGACACGCTAAGGAAAATAAAGTGTGTGATGATGTTTAAGAAAAAAATAAAACAGTTCATCAAGTTGTAAGAGAAGGTTTTATTACCAGTGCTATTTACATAGAAATAATACAGCCTTGCCCCTTCCCACCCACCCTTAAATGCACACACACACACACTCACGCACATGAATAGCATACTCACACCCCCGAGCATTCAGGCACACGCACACACACATATACACATTCATACACACATACAAGCACACACACACACGTGTGCATACACTTTCATTTTTGTATCCAAGAATAGCTCAAAGCATCAGAAATAAGACACATTCTCTCTAGATCTTATACAATGTTCAAAAGAAAACGGAAATGATCTCAAAACAATATTTCAAGTAGTTAACTCAACAGCACACATACAAGTGATTGATGTGTTTTGTGTAGGACGTGTTGTGTATAATGACACGGAGCTGAAAGAGTAAAAACCACATGGATTTGAAATGAAGAATTATCGGGGAGGGGGTTGTCTTGAATTATATCAGCTAACTTGGACTGTACTGTACGTCTCCTTTCAGAGGCAGTATTATAAAGAGGGATGAAAATATTGTTTCCTTTAATGTAGTTCCACAAAGGCTGACTTTTTAAATAGGAGCCCTGATGACACTTGGCCCTGAAACTGCAGAATTATCTATTGGCATTATTAATTTTTAAAAAGAAAAAGAAAGAAAGAAAGAAAGAATTTGTCCTCTGCAGTACAAAGATGTTCATGTTCACGCACAACCGGACTGTTGATTTTTAATTCTGTATGTTTTAAGGCCACTAGATGGCAATGAGTGCTTCAGAGCAGACAGTGGTAATGTCACAGATGTTGTCTGCCCCCTCTTTTGTTTTCTCTCTTTAGAGGAAGGAGACCTCAGCTGTTGAAGGAGATTCTCCATTATGGGTTCAATGTTCTTTTGAAAATCATTTCCATTAAAACATGTTTTTTAAAAGGGACAGTAACAAAAGGAAGGTCAGGTGAAGCAGTCTGCAGAGCAGAACTATCAGGGCCGGCTGGATGGGTGTGAGATGTGTGTGTGTGTGTGTGTGTGTGTGTGTGTGTGTGTGTGTGTGTGTGTGTGCCCGAATGTGTGCTTGAGTGAGTACAAGTGTCTGTATAATTGTGTACGTGTTTTGAATAATGGTATAGCCGTTCTTCTTTTGAGCTATGATCAAGAACACTTTTTGTGCATTAAGGAACTTATAGTTGAGATGTGTGCAAAAGAAAGTCAGTACCAGAGGTGTGTGTGTATGTGTGTATGTGTGTACAGTCTCTATCAAGGAGCAGCCTTTGATGTGACATACAGTCTTACAGAGTAAAATACTTAAAGCAGCGTTTTGGATTAAACATATCGTGTCTTGATTGCCACATACGTGTTTGTATATGAACATTAAAGCGTGTATTAAAACCTGGTCCTTTGTCTTTTTGATATTGAGGGGTAGAGTGGGAACTTGAAAACGGTTGTGGAGCGACTGAATGACAAAATGGATATTGCTTTGAAGCAACATTTCCAAAAAAAAAAAAAAAACATTTTGGTGAGAAATTAAGAGAATTGAAGATGCCCCCTTTGGCATTTCTTTCTAATGTGTTCCTAGAGCATTAGAAGACACCTTCGTTAACATCAAGGGGAAGGCGAGAAGCATTTTTGCTGGGTGGAATCGTAACATTTTGTTTAAAATAATTCAAGTCCAGTAATCCAGGAAGGGATATGCTTTGGAGTGTTTACTGGGCAGCAAATATGACTTTTTCCAGGAATGCTGTCCCATTCTTGGTTCCATGTCCGTCTGTTCATCTATTGTGAAAATCAGTCCGTAATTTTAAAAAGTCCTCTATAGAAATTTCAGCTGAACTTTTCACTCCACAATGTTGTCTTTTTTTTTTCAATTCATCTCCTGAATTAACTAGGCCGACATTCAGCCCATGAATGGTCCCTGTGCTGCGTCCTCTACCAGGCTGCAGCTTCTCCCATCTCCTGGCCTTGGTGTGACATGGGAGCGCTGTAGCTGGAGTTACTAGCTAAAGAGAAAGGAGGACTGGGTCCGCCCCCATAAGCCTCCCCCGGGACGGGCTGCAGGGAGCTCGGTAAGCCCGGCTCCGGACTGGGTGTTTCCGCGTGGGAGATCATGTCCGTGAACCTTTGGTCGTCTGAAGGGTGGTGCCCCGATCCCTCCATGGCTCCAGGTCCAGAGCCGAGGATGTAGGGGGACTCAGCTGGAGACTGAGCCTGTGAGGATGGAGGGCCGTGGGGGAAGAAGTCGTAGTTACCTCCTGGTCCATAATAGTCACCTTGGTATTCTGTGGAGGGACACAAGAAGAGGTTAGACATTGTATCAGTTTCTGAAGATACTAAAAAACACCCACAGTTCCCCACGGCAGCCTCTCACACACACCTCCACCCCTACCTAAATGGTGAAATTGATCATGTCCAATTTCCAACCAACCGGTCTCCAACAGCCTCATTTGAGTGTATAAACAACTCCACACCTCTCCACCTCACTTCTCTCGCCTTTTACACACTGCATCCATCTCCCTCACTCATTCAGCTCGCAGCCATGCGTGCACCTCGATGGATTCCCCTGCTGAAACTTCTGGATTTGGTTGAGGAACTCCAAAATGAGATTGCAGCCTCCCCACAGCCCCACCAGGCCGTATCAGCTTCATCTCTCTCCGTCATGTCTGATGCAGCTTCCACCAACATCCCTCTCCTCTATCCCCCTCTCCTCAGTGGGCTGTGGCTATTTCCTGAGCTCCAAATATCACACTCGTCTCTATCCGTGCCATTATTCCACACATTCAGTACAGTTAGTTCTGCAGCTAATGATCATTGTTTTTTATCAGATCATCTGGCAGTTCTTTCCCTGATTAACTGCTGAATTGTTTGGTCTGTTGAATGTCAGAAAATAGTGCATGATGCCTATCACAATTTTCTGAAACTCAATGTGACATCCTTACATTGCTGGTTTTGTCTAATCAAGAGTCCAACACCCAAACATATTGCATTTATAGTCATATAAATCAGAAAAAAAAGCAGAACATCCTCACACTTTAGAAGCACATGACACACATGACAACGTAAAACATTTTTGTTCGGAAAATGAGTAAAAAGATTAATCAATTGTTGAAACAGTAGCCAATTAATTCCTGGATGATTAACCGACTAATAGTCTCAACTCTAAATGCAACACCTGTTTTGAACTTTCCATCCATATCATTTTCCACCTTTGTTTGTATCTCGCTCCTCAGCTTCATCTACATCACGCTGCATCCAGCATTCTGGAAACTGCATCTTATTCACTCGTACAGTTTTAGCCACAGTTACAGTGTCATAATATCAATTGTACAGTGTCACAAAACAAAATAGTCCTCTGTTTATCAGCCATTGATTCAGTGATCTCATGCACTCACGTACACATATGCACGTAGCAGCAGCAATGGCTTTTTTGAGGAAAAGGAAAAGTTCGACCGAACAAAAAATATTAACAGATAAAAGTTATCTGTTTTGTGGGTAAACATGTACCTGTTGAAACTTCAGGTTTAAAACTCCTTTTTCTCTGCAATATTTGAGCAAAGCCTGACGACTGACGTGACTGATGTCTTTCTTGTCTAAAAATGTTCAACCTTCTCACGGTGTTCACTTCAAAGTGCTGCAGCAAAAACTGGCATATTAATGACAGAATACAGCCCCCAATTCCTTGCTTTCACGGAAAATCTCCAGCTCACATTGGGATTTATGAATATTTTCTACCTAACCTCTAACGCTGACTGACATGTTTATGCCTCTGAGGGTTTTCAACACATTTCGGGTCGCAACCAACGTTTGATATCCCCTGGTATATTTACATTTCCACTTGTAACATTTTCATTTGTTACTTGTAAATTTTCCTCAGTGTCCTCAGTGATGCCAGTTACTTCCAGGAATCAAAAACGTAACTGATTTTTTCGTTTACATATGGTGCCTGTGGTCTCTAGATATGCAGTTTCTGACTTCTGTGCCCAGATTTAAAATTTTCATCTCTATAATTTCTGCCTCCTCCACAATATACCAAAGGTGTGTGGAATTTAATTTCTGGTGCTCATAGCATTTGATTAAAATTAGATTTAAAAAATCAACAGTACATTTATGTCAACAAATTACGCCCCCCATTCTCTGGATAATGAATGAACCTCACTATGAACAGTGCTTTCATATTTCTCCAATGACAGCACCTTACAGGATGTTCTGTGGATCCACAGTAACAAGAATTTATATTGGAAAATCTCTCTCTCTCTCTGAGACAATTCTCTTAAAATCTAAGAGTAATACGTGTTTGGTGTTTTTTTGTGTTTGTGTGTGTATTTTTGTAATTTGGATAACCCAACCCTTTATTGTTTCCAGGCAGCGCCAAGTACCAAGTCACTTTGACAACCATCCAGTTCAAATCTGGACAAAACCAACCAACCAACAACCAATCTTGAAATCTTTTAGAGCAATACATATGTTTGTATGTACTGACAGTGACTCAGACCTGTAAGAGCTTCACTTTAAAGCAACAGTGTTCCCTTTCTTGCAGAGAGTTAGATGAGGAGATGTTTTGAGCTGGTGTGAATCTATATGAAGCTGGACATTAGGCCGTTAGCATAGCTTAACACAAAGACTCCTCTTCATCCAGCCAAGATATATGAGAATATATAAGAGTTTGTAACCTTGGAAAAGCTAGCTGGTTAGTTTTATCCCCCCCATTTCCAATCTCATCTCTATGGTAAGATAAGCTGCAGGTTGTAGTTTCATATTCATAGACATATATGAGTATAGTATTGATCTACTTGTCTAACAGCAAGAAGATCTGCAAGCAAGCCAAATGTCAAAATGTGCCTTTGGTATTGCCAAACAGCACCCTCACTATATACACTATACATTTAATCTGCCTGCACAGCCAGGACAACACAGCCACACTCTCAAAGCACCAGACAGTGACTGATGGCCTGTTTTTTCTTGTTTGTTTGTTTGTTTTTTCTGAATATTCTTTTGACGTGCTCCTCCCTAAAAGAAAACCCTATATTTTCCTATTTTCCAAGTTGTTTATCAAAAATAAAATCCTGCCAAAATAGAGGAGCTCTGCACTCCCTGTAACCAATTCACACAGTGTTTGCATTCAAATTTACCAGCCTCCACCTGCCTTCTCCTTTTCGCCTCTTCCATATCCTCTCCCCTGAAATGCACATCCCCCTGTGTTCCGAATTCCCTCACTTACATTAAACCCACTCTCTTCTGACACCACCTTGAACTGAGATTGATGGCAGAGTTTGTGCCCCAGATGTTGCACTATAACATCCCTCCACACCCGCCATATGCTCTTCTCACCACTATTTCAGGCGAGGGTGGGAAAGTCGTGAAGTAACTGGTTAGATACGAAGAACCACGTCACCCAATTATAAGGAACGCATCTATTTGCTCTTATTTGCACGTGGCTTTCGTAAATAATCGAGAGAAACAATGAGAGCTGACATGACTTTCACAAACACGCTAATTGCATGATCTCACTAACGGGCCCTTGCTAGTTTGGCCGACCTTGAGAAACAGCAACAAGCTTGTGTTGTGGCCTGCATGGTGTGTGTGTGTGGGTGGGTGTGAGAGATGGGGGTTGGGGGTTGAGGGAGGGTGCCGAGGGGGACGGGGTGGGGTGGGCTGGGCGCCTTGGCTCTGCAAACTATAATTACGCTCACACATGCAGACACAGCGTACCACACACGGGCATTCCTCTCTCTAAGCAGCAGCGGAGGAACATAAGGAAGCAGCGAGCTCACATAAAGGCGGGCAGACTGGCCTATGCTGCTGCGGCACAAAAGGGTGTGAAAGGCAGCGTGCGAAGAAAGCAAGAGAGATGAGAGCGAGGGATGATGGTTTTGTCCTGTGTTTTTTTCCCCTCCCACTCCCTGCGTTGCAGCCTTGACGGCTCCACTTTATTGTATCCTCAATGCCCAGGCCCTTCAGGTAGATGTGCAGGAGCTGCATAGAAACCACAGTTCCCAGACAGTTCATGAAAAACAAACTGCTGATGTAAATGACAGGTGCATCTGGTTTATTCCTCCGGTACGGCGGCTGTTGTTGTGTTAGCCCGTGTTGTTATTTGATGCCCACCTGCTATTGTCTTGAAATTATTTTTTCTTGATCCAGACAACCAATAAAGGCACAAATACCCTGCAATCCAGATTTTTGTTCTTTCAAGTGGTCTTGACAAGCCTCTTTTTTTTTCTTTTTCTTTCTTTTTTCTTTTTTCTTTTTGAAGGAATATTGATTCGAAGGCGTCCGCACCAACTGGAGATCAAATTGTTTTCCAGCACACGTGATCAGAAAAGAAAACTAGAGTGCAAAGGAAAACAGCTTATCACTTTTATCAGCAATTTATTTTCACATGTGGAGAACAACAAACAAGGCACGCCTTATCTCCGGCATTCAGTGGAAAGACTCTTTCACGTTTCATAGCTGCAAATATTTGCCTAAATCAAACGTGACATTTCCTGTGAAATTAACATTCTGGCCATTTTTAAAAGGCGTACTTTCTCTGTTCCAGGTCAGTGGCAGAAGGAGTTTTTTTTATTTGAACATGAACCTCGACATGTTTTCACCCATCTAAGCCAGCCTCATTGCTGAAGGGGGTCCAGCTATTTATGGTTCAGACATTGTGCCACAAATGGCGGCCCACAGAGGACATACTGTCATAGAGAAAATATATATTTCATATGAAGCCGCATGTCAGTATTTTGTTGACATGAGTCAGTATCTTCCTCAGAACACTTTAGAAGATATTTGCTATTCATTATCACAAACACTTTTCTTTAAAAGACTACTTTTGTTGAATCCACTCCACTAAAGTGTTACTTCCCTTGAAATAAAGTCAGAGAAACTTCATTCGTAAAGAGGAAATTAGCAGCTTCTCTGAAAGAGAATGATGCTGACGAAGTGAGCACAGAGTTGTGGTTGGGTTTTTTTTTAATCAAATACTGCAGCCTGCAAAAGGGTTTTAAGGCACGGCTCCGTCTTGATTAAAAGTTAGGAGACACTAGAAGGGTGACAATTTTTTTTACAGCAAATTGACACCTGAATCACATCTCCCAAGTGCTGCTGCTCCATTCAGATAGTATGTCGATAGATTTAGAGAAATTGTACCTTTTGAGCTAAAATGCACAACTAAACCATGTCAACCATCATGCTACAACAGTTTCACTACAAGCTTTATAAAGTGTCTGACTTGCATTCATAACATTTATCCACCTGGCTGCATAGCGAGTGATGCTGTGTGACAGTTAAGCAGGTTTCATGCTTACTTTGAGCCTTCAAAATCTTTGCTTATGCTCCTCTGTGAGCACTGACATGAACCACACAAGACTTTTGTGTTGTGATCATGTCACAAAAGTTTCTTAAAGTGTTTTTTTCCAACCGGAGGTGAAACTCACAAGTAACAAACGCGCTGAGCGAATAGTGGCCAAGGTCAGAGTCAACTTGAGGATGGAGTCTTTTTCAACCAAACCAACCAAAGATGAATGGATTAAAGAAAATCATGTGAACCTCGATGTCCAAAAACACTGTATAAGGTTACATCTGTAGCGTACAGTACGTAGAATCATTGTATCCATATAATCTCCTTGGATTCAGTATTTAACTATCAGCCCTGTTGGTGCTGCTGAAGGTTACACGATAGGACACTTCAGAGGTCGGAACAATGAGATTATTATTGCTGTTACATTTACTGAACAAAGCAGTACCCATTACTTTACACTAATATCACAAAATGTAAAGAATCTGCAGTCAGGGTGACATAGTTTATTTAAATATGCATGGGACTTAATTGACTGAATTTGTATTAGGTGGCCCTTCATTTATTGTCAGAAGCTACCAGCAATTCTTTATTTCTTACCTCCGTAGTAACCGTAGGCCCCGGGTCCTAAAATGTCTGGATCCTCCAGCCTGCCTCCAAGGGGCCTCATCCTCCTCGGGCCCCTGAAGAATGCATGCCGCCGGGCCCCTAGAGCGCTCAGCTGCTTCATTCGTCGCTCTTTGGATCTTCTGTTCTGGAACCAGACCTGCATCAAACAAGAGCGACGAGGTCACAATTATCAGCTGATCTCATGGTGTCAAAGGGGTTTAATTTGACCTGCAGCCTTTTCCTCTTTCAGATTATTCCCCCACCAATTCTCAGAGCCCCCACCTTTTCACACAAACTCCTCCGACAACATGCCAAGAGTGCAAATCGTGTTGTTGCAAGACTGCAGACTGAAATTTCAATCACGAGACTCAGTCTGATGTATCTTGCAGAGAGAAATGCAGGAAGCACAACCGACCGACTACAACCGAAACAAATTAAAATGTATCGACTTAATTTGAATCCTGATCATTTTAGGTCATTTCACTGGTCTTTTCAATTTCATGCTCTCTGTGAGAATTTGCATTGGAAACGCAATACATAACCTGAAATGCTGTTCTTCAAGTCAAGTTTTTGTTTTCTTTTTTTTTTTTAAAGATAGATTTAGGCATCAATATGTCTATTTCTCAGTTTTGGGGAGTGCTCTTTATCAATAAAGTGCAAACTATTTGTTTCTGGCTCATAATTGTTCCAGTTCTCTAACACCCATGCAACCATTTTGAAATGTATTTTCTTACAGTTCTTTGAGACCACTTTTCATTTGTCTTTCTATGGGTTTAGATTGTTTGATCTCTTCTCAAAATGGCTACAAAATGATGAGTTAAATTTACAGTCTAATAATGCTGGTGCACTCAGTTATGATCAGTTTAGTAATACCGTTAATGCCTTGAACTGAATCAGGTGAGAAAGGTCGTTGATACACATCATAGAAATGTTTCAGTACAACTCTGGAAAGCACCAAGTATTAAAGACCAAGTCAGAAATGACGAAAAAAATATAAAAATGCTCCATTTTAAGTTAAGTGTCTTATCTGTGACAGAATATAAAAAGACACTTAGAGAGCAGAATGAGAACAAAACCCTCTCTCTGCCACATTTTTCAGTCACAAAGACATCTTCTTGTTGTAAAGTTGAGATGAACAACAAAGAAATATAAAACCGTACCCAAATATGCAACCTAACACACCTCAGTACAAGTCAAAGTAAGCAGTCAAAGCTATAAATCAGAGCATAAAAGGGCTTATCACTGACGTTAAATAAACTGTCTTTGAAGAGGAACAAAGGAGGATTTCAAAACTGGAAAACTACACACCATATGGAGGAAATGTCTGCATTATAAGCACATAACACATCTTGTTTCGCCTTTGCATCACTGCTGCATAATGATGCATGTTCACCCCAGCCAGGCTACACCAGAGGCAGAATCCCACTGTGCTGCAGATTAACAAAAACACACACACAAAAAACACCTAAAACCACTTAGGCTCCGTTCTATGTGCTCCAGCGGCAAAGGCGACACCTGCTTATTGAGAACAATCGTCTAACTGTAGGGTACATTTTTATGGAAATGCTCCCGCTCCCCTCAAGAGAGCGTTGCTTAGGGATTACACACACACATACACACACACACACACACATGCTGGAGGAGCAGCGTGGCTCACAGGGCTCCCCGTGTTGAGAGCAATGGTATTTAACACACAGTGAACGAGGAGGGAAGATGACGAAACAGAGCCTCCATTTTGGCTCCAAGCAACATGCAGGGATGGGGGATCATGGACAGAGGGATGGACTGCTGGATTGATTGAGTGATTGTTTTTTTTTAGCTCTGTTGATACAGCTTTCCCTCTCTCTCGCACACACGCACACACAGCAGCCTGCAGTATATGATATAGATGAGGCAGTGGAGAAGCCCCGGTCTGCTCTAATAAGCAATGGGAACAGGCTGTAAGTGAGTAAGAGCAGAGAGGTGGGAAAGGGGAGGGTGGTATGTAAATCTGTGAAATCAGTGATAATTACAGTGAGTGCACAAAAAGCCACATCACAGTTGGCAGAGATGGTGCTAATCATCCTGACACACACTGTGTGTGTGTGTGTGTGTGTGTGTGTGCGTGTTTGAGACAGACAGAGAGAGGTCCGCTTGTGTTATGCTGCACAACATGTTTGTATGTGGGGTTCCTCTTGCCTTTGGCAAAAACAAAACTAACCTTTCACTAATTTCATGGCTGTGCAACACATATGATTACTACAACAAACTGCTGCCTGCTGCACAATATAAATTATATTATTTAAAAAAACACACACACATTTATTTTATCCATTCATCAGTAAAATTGGATTACAAGATCATAATTTTCAGAGAATAAATGAACGCCTGCAGATATTGATATAGCAAGATGGAAATTTTAAGCAAGTAGGAATGCAATTATTATGGGAATTAAAATAAAAAAGAAAAGTGGAATGAGCAACATTAAGTTTGATCATATAAAACATTTAAGTATTGAGCAGTGTAAGAATTGATAAAAAAACAGAATTTCATTCATGTTAAATAATAGGATTGCATGGAACTGCATGAAAACTATTTTTCCGTGCAGCACTCTCCTTTTACATGTATATGTTTTACTATTTCTAAAATGCAATCTGGAACCTCTGTCATGCAATTACAATCCCTTATTTTTCTATCACTATGATTTGAGAAATAATTATGCATATTTACGATTTATCATTATGAGCGTAGAAAATCCCATAACAGAAAAAAAACATTTAAAAAAAGGCTCTAGCTCCTGCACATCCTGCTCTGACAGGCCTCCATCCTCCCCTCACGCAGCCCGGCCGCTCTTACCTGGATGACCCGCATGTTGAGCCCCGTCTCCTGGGCCAGCTGCTCCCGGATGTGCCGGGTGGGCTTCGGCGTGGCGACGAAGGCGGCTTTTAGCGTCTCCAGCTGCTTGGCCTTGATGGTGGTCCGCGGGCCGCGCCTCTTGGTGCCCGAGTTCTGCTCCTCGTTCTCAATATTGTTCGTTTCCTTATCGGAGGACGTGGAATTGTCCGTCTCCTTTATGTCGTCCTGAATTGGGTCCTGCAGATCCGGCGATAAACTCCTATCCGTACACGACGACACTGAAGGGGGGGACAAACAAGAGGAAGGTCACGATCTGAAATGTCAGGCAGGTTGGGGGGGTGATGGTGCTTTAATTAGGCCTTGAGATGCACAGAGGCAGAGAAGATATACACGGAAAAATACGCCTCAGTGATATTCACATCAGATTTCATCCACAATACGACCAATTAAATCTTTAAAAAGGCCACTTAGGATTTTGTCTTTTTTTCCCGAGCAAATATTTGTCCTTTATTTTTTTTGCATTCATTTATTTGTAATTTGGTACCAAATATGAAATAGCTGCAACAAAAAAAAAACAACAAAAAAATGAAAGAGAATATCTCTAATGAAAAAGGGGGGAACAGAAACCTGGTAAATAAAACACAAATATATACATAGATATATATGAAGGTCCCAGCATACTGTAAGGAGCTCTCGTGTCAGCGTGGAGAGCTTTTCTGTGGGGATGAATAGTCTGTGAGGAGGAGCAGAGGCTCGGACAGACCGTTACGCACTCATCCCCAGCGGATCGTGGCGCACAATAACACAAAGCTATTGTCCTGCGGAGGTAAATATTGGAGCCATTCATCTGACAAGGTTGCTGCGGAATGGTCTCCACGGACAACTGGAGATGCTCCACCAAAACAAAATCTTACAGTATATTTTAAAGCCGATACCTTTGTCTTCCTATTGTCCGCAGAGAGGCCGCTTTGCAGTTTATTTACCAGACGTGCGTTCACGAACCATTCACCACTGTGTCTTCTTTATCAAACATAAAATATGCGCACAACGGTGAGATTTTTTTCACCTTTACGCACGAAAGGCGCGCACACGTATGACGGCTTCCTCGGTTTACCTGAGTTCAAGTTGACTTCCTTGATGGCCCCGGAGCTCATGTAGTCCTCCTTGCACACGAACTTGTTCTCGTCTATCACGTAGAGCTCCTCTCCCGTGGACAGCTGCTTGTTACACACCATGCAGGTGAAGCAGTTCAGGTGGAACACCTTGCTGCGCGCTTTGCGGACCAGGTCGTTTGGTGAGATCCCCTGCAGACAGCCGGCGCACTTTGTGCCAAACCGCCTGCGTCAAGCGGAGGGAGAGAAATCAACATGTGAAATTCAGCTTTTTTTTAAAACATATATATTATTATTATTTAAAACAAGAGAGAGATCTCCCTCCGTTTAGGCCCACACACAAAGACAACAGTATCGAACAAAGGGCCTGTTAGAAAACAAGCCTTTGTTTGGCCAATACAACATCATATTATCATTATTTACAATAATAATAAAAATTTAAAAAAGGAAATCCGGATTTTTTGCCTTTGTGCATATCATTAATAATATAAAATACAATCAATATCATAACAGTTTGCTATTAATACTTTTGATTAGCCCAATATCAGCTGAAGTCACATTATAATAATGATGAAATAATCTCACTTCAAAGCTAATCATATATACAATATACACGAAGCACTAAATAATAATAATAATAATAATAATAATAATAATAATAATAATAATAATAATAATAATAATAATAATAATAATAATAAGCTTCTTCTTATTTCTCACCATTCTTGTAAAAGTCTTTAAAATCATATTCGGTATTTCGGTATTGACAATAAACAACATAATAAACAACAGCTTACTGACTGTATTAATAGTGGCGGCAGAGACTATTCAAACGAAAATGAAAAATAAAAAGAGGAAGAAAAAAAACCCAAGTGAGACTTTGCTTTTAAAAACATGAAAAAGCCGCACGCTCATTACTTTGATAGAGGTGCTCTGACAATAACCCCACGCAAAACGTATTAGTGACAATCAACACATTGTAGCCGAGGATATATTATGGGATTAAGCAGAGTAGGAGCATCTTAGCGTGAAAATCTTCTCTTAATCCATATTCACCCGCTTAAACGCCGGGTGGGAAGACTCATCAATTTGATACACAAATAGCCCAAAAATAAATTCAGCAGAAATTCCCCCCCTGTTTTTTTATTTTTTGACAGGATGAATCAGTGAGAGCAGAAGAGGAGGAGGTGTTGATTTTTCTTTTCTTCCTTTCTTTTATATCTCCATCATGAAAGCAGGCGACAGCAAACATATCTGGTTGATATTTGCAGATGTTTGTGTGTGAGTTTATCTCCTGCACGGATGCTTTTTTTTAATATATATTCACAGAAAAAGATTGAGCATATGTTCGAGGCTATCACGGGCCTGCTATACCTGGATTTTCAGCCGGCCTGTCGGTGGGTGTGTAGGTGGTGGTGTGTGTGTATGTGTACGTGTGTGTGTGTGTGTGTGTGTGTGTGTGTGTTGGGGGGGGGGGGGTTTCTTACGCCCTTGGGTAGATCCAAAAAACCCCCCTCTACCCTCCAATCCCTCCTTCTAATTGGGGGGGTTGAGTTT
>JBAJHX010000035.1:8448759-8481595 GCA_037176925.1 Amniataba percoides | reverse complement strand
CACACACACACACACACACACACACACAGAAACGATGAAGGTTGGGAAATACCTGCGAGACAAGCAGAGGGAGGGCGTCTGTAAATGGCCACTGGGATGAATGTGAATAGACGGGACGGGAGTGGGAGTAGCCGAACAAGGGCTAATGCTACACAACCTTATAATGGGCCCCTGCATCACAGAGGAGGGGCCGCGGGCCTTTTCTCATGCAGGGAGCTATTTACAGGGAAATGCGATGGATTAGCTCGCAGCTCGTCAATAGGCAGAGCCTGGTCAGCCGGTGCTTTAACAGAGTGGCCACCAATCGAAGCGAATTTCAATATTTACCAACAGCCCCCGTTTTGTTAGGTGCGGTTAAGCAAACATGCAATACGCTAATTCGCGTGAGTGGATGGGTGAGACTTGTGTAAGGAATTTTTTGTTTTGTTTTGTGTTTTTGTAAATGACACGATGTGTGAATTTGGGCTCATTTTGAACAATTACAGGCCTTTAAAGACAACATTTAGAGAGGGAGGGGTGCACAACAGGGCTGTTTGAAGAGAGGAAGGGAGGAAAACAATTAGGCTAAACAGATTCAGTATTATTTATTTTTCAGTCATATCTATCTATCTATCTATCTATCTATCTATCTATCTATCTATCTGGACTGAATATGAATGCAGTTTATATTTCTAACATTACATACATTTTCTTTTGTTGTTAAGCCAAAAACATACATGAGCAATTTCCTTGCACATCTTCTAAGCACTAAAGTGTTCCTGTCTTGTTTGAGCGCATGTTTCCATGAACAGAAGAAACAAGAAATTGCAGAAGCTTACACCACCTGAGCCTCATGCATATCTGTTTCCTTCTTTTTCTCTCTCTCTCTCCTCATGTCCTCATGCTCTCCCAAACTGTGTGTTGTCCTCCCTGTAGTGTCTCCTGCTTCCTGACATTTTCAGATGTTACGCTGAAGGAGTCTCCACTTCTCAGCTGGGCTATAATTAATGTTTTCTCATCAAAATTATGGCCAAGACACCAGGTGGGGATTTCTCTTCCAGGTAGCGGTGATTTAACCTGAGTGTTACAGGCCTTTGTGGAGACAAGCCTGAATGAGTTTCCCCAATTATCTAAGCTCCTACCACAGAGCCCTTTAGCCGGCAAAACGATGGAGGGACAAAAAAAAAAAGAAAGAAAAAGGAGGGGGATTCAGGAGGGTGGACAAAAAGCACACGGTGGGAAAAAGAGCATGTGAGCCAAATGCCTCCATGGCCTCCTGTTTGAATGTAGCCACACTGCATTGTGCAAAAGA
Organism: Amniataba percoides; assembly: GCA_037176925.1. Taxonomy (NCBI): domain Eukaryota; kingdom Metazoa; phylum Chordata; class Actinopteri; order Centrarchiformes; family Terapontidae; genus Amniataba; species Amniataba percoides. The sequence goes on along the minus strand of JBAJHX010000035.1, from coordinate 8,480,304 downwards.
ATAAAAAGCAGTGTTTGCTTTTGCTTTGCTCTGCTGTGCATGTAGAACGGCCCTCAGAGGGAGAGACACTCACCTGTGGAGAGAGAGGAGGGAGCTGTCCGCGGTGCTGAAGGCAAAGAGCAGCACAGGACAGCTACGGGCTTCAGCCCACATTATACGATCATACTCTGTGCCTCACACACTTATTCTGCACACACCGTTTACATATGATGGATTCTCAATCGATCTTATGGCAGATGAATGCTGGATAAACTCTTACTGTAAGTCAGCAATTATAATAACATGACATGGCATTCTTCAGTCAATTTTTCACTTTTACAAAACACTCTTTGTGCTTTTTCTTCAAGGACTATATATCTTTACTTCTCTTTGATGCTTCCTATTATGTTTTTCAGGTCCTACAGATTTATATAGGTCTGCTGAGGTTTGTAGGCCACAGTCTGAAAACATGAAGATGGGTTTCCTGGGTATACTTCGGTCTTTACAGGTTTTTCAAAAGGTGAGAGTTTTTTAGGTGAGGCAAAGTATGATGCATCGTGGTGTGAGCTGAGCTTGTTATAATGTGTTAACACATGGACAGGATAACATAATAATATTTAATTAAAATAGCATCAAAGATAAAAAGGCAAAAACATTGAGAAACATATAAAAACAGGATTTTGTTCATAAAAATCACATCATACAACCACATTATACAAGGAACAGTCGCGTCACGTCACTTAACTAGTGGCTAAACACAGACTTTGTGTCCTGACTGGCACACTCTCAGTAAAACATCCCAATAAAACCCTCAAAAAATATAAAAGTGCAGCTCAAATACCTATACCCTGGAATTCTTTTTAGCTTTCTACACATTCATTTCTCAGTGATAAAATTCTGCCTCTTTTGCTTCTTCACAAAACATTTTAGAGAAGCCTTCACAGATTTGAGCGCTCAGGGGTGGATTGTTGTTATTCAGTGCGTGAAATAAAGATCAGAAAACCTTCGAACCCCATAAAAGTTGCAGAACAGGATTCATAAAAGATTCCAAATCATCAAAAATAATTTTGATGAACCACTTTCTAAATTGCTTTAAGCACGTTTAAAAATTTTTGCTTATCTACTTAATTTGGAAGATAGAAGTTTTGTTGGTACACCACAACTGTTTACGTGTCCCCAAAGACCATCACACACACTTCTCAAGGACCAATGCCTCAAGTGAACATCAGTAACCTTTCTTTCCTTTGAGGCCTTTATGAAATATCTTTTTTAGTATGTAACGCACAGGAAGTAAAAGGAGTAATTTAAACACTTTGCGCAATTTCCACAAACCTTGACCCTCAGTGCACCTTCAGCGTGAGCTCCTACACAATCTGTGGAATCTAGATGGCAGAAAAAACAGGTTAGTGTTTGCAATAATTGAACTGAGGAAAATATTAAAAAAAAAAACAAGTAAAGCTTGCAATTTGCAGAGGCTGCTGGGCATTGTGAGCTTAAGTGAAGCCATAAAGGGGGGAAAGGATAGGATTGGAATATAAATCTAAAAAAAAAGTGCTCAGATAAATGTGAAATACAGAGGGAAAAAAAATACCCCCACAACCCAAATTCACCCCCCCCACCTTCACTGCTCCACTCCCCCCTCTCTGCACCGTGACAGCCCAGACACCTGAGCAGATACCACCCCCCCCCCCAACACACACACACACACACACACACTCCTTCCTCCCGCCCCTACAGCCGCCATTCCATGCATGCAGTGTCACCCCAACCCCGAAGACGCACACGTACACATGCACGCTCACACACATGTGCGCTCAAGACCACCTCCAGGGCCCCTCTTTGGCAGGGCCAGTCCCAAGGGAGAGGTTAGTATGATGGATGTCTGATTGGTAGCCCTCCCTTAGGGCCTCCCTCTCCGTCACCTCTCTGCGCTCTGAATTAAAAGGCCGTTTGTCTCCTCTGAGTCCTCAGCTGTAGAGCGCCGGCCTGCAATTTCACAGCACTCAGAGAGAGAGGGAGACCATTACAGAGGAGGTTGTCAGGGGAGCCATCAGAGCCCGGACACGCCTGAGGGACTCTCTCTTTCCCCTCTATCTTTCCCCTCTCCCGTCTCCTCCTGCTCAACCCACCAACACCTCCGTCCCACTGGAGGCAGCCAACCCTGCGCTCACAAATATATAAATATTCAAGGCCTCGGTTACACGCGAGCATGCATCCACCTATATGCATATAAGCATGCACACACACATAAACATGCATCAGACACATGTCATTTGAGGGGGGAATATGTCTTTGTTGCCACTTTGAAAAATGAATAAATCTTGACATATAAAATGAAAGCAAGATTATAGGGCTTTTGAAATTAAATTTACGCATAGAAATGTAAACATGACTTTATTTGTAATAAAACATGCTCCCAACCAATCCAATTCAGTCAGAGGATTTGGTGCCACAGCCTTACTCAATCTGGTATGACAAATAGCTTATGGTGGCTAACGTTAGCTAACATTAGTAAGCTTCAACATAAGTCAGTTTGATGCTTTAAAATGTACCATTATCCAAAAGTTGTGGCCACAGTGGCTGCTGCTTATCAATTGTTACACTGATCCCCTTTTAAAGGATAAGTTTGTATTCTATCATTTTCTCATTGTTTTCTCAAAGACCAAAAACCGACAACGCGTTAGGTTTTGAGTGTGCTTGAAAGAATTAGTTTGCACAAGATGACGTGTAAGTGGTTATATTTGTTCCCAATGGCCGCACTTGAAGGTGGAGCACAAAGCCTGCTGTCACTGCCTCGTCCTTCTGGCTGTATCCCGCTGCCTCCTTGATTTCTCCCCAAGAACTCCTTTTGCGGGTCTGTGTAGTCTCGAGGCAATGGCTTGTACAAGCGCTGATAACAGCGCACACTTTTGGACAGTCTCCCCTTGAAGGCATCCACGGTGTTGCACTTGGCTGTACACACGAAAAGTCAAGGAGGTAGTTTTGTGAAGAGTCCAAAAATCAGACTTGACAGAGAAGTTCAAACCCTACTTTGTCACTTCCGCACACCCGGGTAATTTTTTTTTATTAAAGTGGTCGTTCAAAAAGTAATAGAAATTGTTGGATGCATCCCCTCCCAATAAAGGTGAGAGGGGGAGGAGGTTTTAACACTTTTTTAAGCATGCTGACCCCCCTTTGTACTGCTAAACTTTTCTGTCCTCAACCTCATGCCTATTCGTTCCTACTAAACACATAGCTACAGTATGTAGCTATAATGTCATTTACAAAAAAGGCTCAATAACGATAAAACACCTTTCCTCAAACAGGTGTAAATCGACTTTATCTTGAGGACTACTTTCAGTGGAGAATTAATATACATTTGGTGCTTTAGTGAGTATTTCTGGCAGCGGGGTGTGTATGTGGGACTGAGTCAAGATAAACTACAGTGTGTGTGTGTGTGTTCATGGAAATGAAGGAGCATGTCACCCAGTGTAACAGCATGGCTCATTGATGTGTTTTTGGACAACAATAGAGCATAGATTTTTTTAAATAAGAAGATATTGAATAGTACCAGCTGTGTCCCTTAAAACAACAAACACAAATAACTAAATAACTCATTTGTACAAAACAGTGTGTCATTAAGATTTCATAGAAGGAAGCCTTCACACTGTATGCATGACTTGAACTTCCTGTATTTTGTTTTCATTTGAATTGTTTTGCGGCCACAAACATGGTATTTTTTCTTTCTTCTCTTACACTTTTAGATTTTTCCTGTCACATTGATCTTGAATTAAAAACCACAAGGAACTTATTTTGAAAGATTCATGTACTGGAATTACTTTTATGTGAGGCGCTTTCGCTCAACAGGAATCTGTACTTGCACGAATAAATATGTTCTGATAACAAGGACCTGCAGAACGGGGAGACTATCATCAAGGAAAACAAACATGGCAAGAATCACGGCTCACAAATATAACCTTCTCAATTACCCTGAATAAAGGACTAATTCAAACAACCACATTCGCCTCTCACCCCATGAGCACTAAATCGCAAATAATTCTGAGCACAAACAAACACATGCAGACAAATACACATTCTTGGTGCTGTATTCTGCACCACAGTTGTGAATAGATAATTGGCGTATTATTCAGCACCAGGTGAGAAGGAGTCACAAGTCGCTGTGCATAACTGTTCATCAGGCTGAAATTCCTTGCTGCAGTCAACCTCTGGGTAAAGTGGTGTGACTTTATGTGGAACGATGTAAAAAGACAGGTGGATGGGATCTGGTTAGTTGTGGAGGGTAAAAGCCTGACTGGATGGCTCACACTGTGTTGAGTTCAGCCCCTGTCATTGAGATATAATGAGGAAGATCACCTTTCACTGTGGGCCATCCTAATGAGGTAATGAATGGGAGTGTGCATTGCACCTTTGCCCTCACCTACTCTATTAATCAGAGTAGGGTCACACACAGCCGCCAGGACCCAACCTCCCCCATCTGGCAGCACTAATGGACCAAGCAATGGATTGAAGGTGCTTTTAGTTAAAGAGCTCTGGTTAGTAACCAGGAGAGCAGAGGAAATGAGAGGGGAGAAGGATGGCATCACTTTCTGGGAGGAAAAACCAGAGGAAATACATGGGTGGAGGCAGCAGACTGGGAGAATGTTTCACACCTCTGAAGTAGTAGGAGTGAGAAGTGTGTGTGTGTGACGTCGACCTTTGACCTCATCTCAGCCACCTCGACGAAGGATCAGGAGGGTCAGCCAGCTATCTGGACTGCCTGTGGTGGGATCAGCAACTGACAGACATTTACTGTACACATGACAGCGAAAGACTATATTTTTCATGGCCAGAAAATATTCATGTTGTTGCCTTGGGTACGTTTTTCAGTGAAAAATCATAATAAAAAGGAATCTTTATCTTTGTACTCTTACCTTCAAAGCCAAAACAAATATGACAACATATTTGCAAAATTAAGTTTAGAACAGAATTTGACTTTTGGCATTTGTTTTAACATTTAAAAATTTGTATGCAAAAGAAAGAATCATTTCTGTGAGAACTGAGAAATGTAAAAATTGCGTACTCAGACGTATTCACACAATAATGAACCAACTGTTCCTCCATTATTGTGTGTGTGCTGTGTTTCAACAGCTGTGAACTGATGACCTTATTTGGGCTCACTCCCTAAATGTCTCCTGTATCTGTTGAGTAAAGGGAAAATACCTCAGTGCATGGTAGTTTCAGCAGGAATTTGCACATAAAACAAAACACTGAAGAATAGCATTTTTGACCCGATGCTGGTGCCACATGAAAAGTCAGAGGATCACATTTTTTAAGGGGGTATCAGTGTCCATATTAGGCTTACCATATTTTCATATTCATTTCATATTTTTTTCCCCATTTTCATAAAGATTGTCTTTCTGCTTAACACTAAGCATTAGCATACTGACAGATTTTCTCAGAAAGAGCTGCAAGTGTCACATCCTGTGACGTTTGCCTGTGACTCAAAGGCAAGCAACAGCCTTGACAGCAACAGATCACTGCTGAATTCATGCATGTTTTTATAGGAGGTTGGGTAGTAAGGAATGGAACAGAACGAGAAAAACATATATGTAAGCACTGAAAACAAGTATCATATGATCATTTTTATTTTAATGGGAAAAAAAACAGGGCATCACCATGATCACTATAGTGGTCTGGTCACCACAGTCTTCATGAAAAGTCTGCAGCACAAAAGAGAGAAATTAGGGAAAATAAACTGAATAAAATAAGGGCCCAAAGAAAAGCAATTTAGATGCAAGACACACTATAGCAAGATCTGAAAGAGCAAATGGAGAAAGGGCCAAATATCTGAAGATATCTAATATATGGAAGGACCTTCTGTCCGTCTGTCCTTTAATTATCTTGACAGTCATTCATCCGATCGCCTTCAGACTTGGCTGGTGTATTGCTGAAGACCAAAGCCGTGTCGTGTCAAGTGTGAAGTTGTTTGGATGAGTGGTTTTCCAGAAAAACTGGAAGCTGCAGTTCTGGAGGCCTGATAACTGGTCCCTTCCAAAAAGGCATGTTTTGAACGGGCACTGCACTAGTATCATTGCGTACAGACCATTAAAGGCGATTTTGATAACATTCAGTCCACTCCTCCCTTTCATTGCATTCACATCACAGCACCACTGTTGATCAGAGCAAATGGCGCCTCAAGTGGTTGCAAGTTTGTTGCACAACTTGAATATTTCATGGTTGAGCTATGTCTAGTTATCGTTCCTTTGTTGAACAGTAATGCATTCATTTCAAACAGCAGTAACTGTGTGCATATATGTTGTGCGTGTTGACCTGACGACACAGTGTGGGTGTAGTTTTGCAGTGAGCCAAGAAAACCTTTTGGCTTTAACTTAACCATTAAGATGAAATGTTCACAACACTTGAAACTTGTTCAAATGAACCGAGCAAAAGCTGAACCAATGTTCACCTGGTTTTGCTCCTCCTTTGTTGAGGAGCAAAAAAGGAGGAGTCACAGCACGACTACCAAGACTCTCCGCTGACAACACAGAGATACCTGTGATCCCAACAGTATTATGATTTTGGCTCTCACGCCTTGTTAGAAGTGCAAACCTAACATCTGATATCTTTAAACAGAGATACACAAGACATCCATTTTGGATCTGTCAAAATATTTAAAATGACTGGTTCACGATCATAATATCTTCTTTTTTTAAGGAAAAGGCATACTTTTATTCCACACCTAAAATCTCTGGTTCTATTATTTTATTCCAATTATTTCTCGACATGAAATGTTATTAAAACTTTTTAAAACACAAATATCAAGTTTTGAATGACATGAATGTCAGACAGGACAAATAATTAAAGTGATTGTTCCAAATTCTGAATCTATATTCAATATCAAAGTAACATTTTTTGGATAGGAAACTTGAAAGAACATATTTTGTACATCTATTGACAAAGACTCCAGAAAAACAAACCTCTGACAAAAATAAAAGGTTTTTAATCAGGTATTCAGAGGTTGTTCCCTTCAACCAAATGCCAGAAATGTTCAATGTTGTTGCGTTTCAATGAAAATAGCTACTATAATTGAGAAGAGAATCCAGTAACTTTTTCATTACAGGAGATATTTGTCAAACTTGGGTTTATTATGTACTCATTTAAAGCTCACTGGGCTAAAAGCCAGCTGGATTACCATTGGTTACTTGGACAAAATGACGGTGACATAAGACCTACTACAAGATGTAAACAAACACAATAGAAATTATTTTATGATCTGAATCAAATGATCAGACGTCTTTGCATTTTACCAGCCCTTCTCGCTGTATGTATACAGCAGGTGAAGAGAATCTGTGGACTGGACTCAGCACGACAAAGTGGGAAGGCTGGGCAGGCAAAAAAGGGGATGGAAGGGGTTTGGGGGGGGGGGGGGGGGATAATCTCGGCTATGTATGTGTTCTCAGCATCCCGTCCTCCCCTGGCTAACCGCACCAGCGGCCACTTGAATTAGCAGCAGAGGATTATGGGCAGAGAGCCTCATTAATCTGGGCAACAAACAGTGGCCAGTGTGAATATTTGCACCCAGAAATTGAAAAGATTAAGTCCTATTTGACAATGACTGGCAGGCTCTGCGCTGCAAGAGGCTACTGTTAAATATTCATATCCTGGACTCCTTCTCTTTCTCTGGCTGCCTTGTGTGTGTTTGTGTGCTGACGTTTAAATGGAAGTAATGTGCAAAGACAATAAGTGAATAAGGTTTTTTCTCTTTTATGAGCAATGATGCATATACGTTGTTTTTTGTTTGCCTTTTTGTTTTGTTTGTTTAAGAAAATGGGAAAACAATAAAATAGAAAATTGTTTATTGAAATAATCACAATAAATGAGCTGTTATTTAAACAAATTATTATTTTTTATTTTTATTTTTTTCTCGCAGAAGACAAAAATGTCAAAATTAAAATGCACCGGCCATTTATGGGTCTTAATGCAGAGATATGCAGATACAGACAGACCCCTGCCCCCTTTAAGAACACGCTCATATACACATTAATGACCATCAAAGGGGGTCTGCTGTGACATCCCATCATTCTGCCTTGCCTTGTCAGCCTGGCAGGAGATTCCCTCCTGCAAACGCTCAGCAAATACACCTGCTATTCATTTCCTACAAGGCAGAGAAAGCTCGCCAGACCTGACAAAGCTATTTACCCACCTACAGCCCAGCCTGTGCAGACGCTATCGCTAATGTTTTCCCTTCTGCAGGAGATCAATATGTTTGGAAGCAGACAAACAACCCTGCTCTGCCAGGCAGGCTCTTCCCGTTTAGCAGGCCACCACTGGGGGCCCTGACAGCAGATGTACACAACCGAATCAACAAGCAGCGCTTCTCCAGAGTCAACACTGGACACAATCAACAGCGCAGGATCTACAGCGCTAAGAATGAACACCGCAGCCCATATGTGCCATACCAAGGATCAACACTCGTCCTCGCTCGCGTGCCAAGCTATGTCCGCCTCCAGGGAGCAAACCACAGAAGGAATATTGATTTAGGCACGAGCAGGGAGAATCATCACCGCAATTTAAAAGCTGCTGGAATAAACATAAAGCTTTGTTGTGATCAGAAGCTGGAGAGCTTCACAGTATGACAACCTGGAGACGCTTAAGACGGGCGAAGCCAAACGATTCAGACAGATTCAGAGAAGCAGACAACTTTCCACCAGATAAAACAGATATAAGCTTAACTAAACAACATCAACCAAACCAGACAATACAAACAGCCAGAGCCAGACTAAACCAACATCCAGGTCCCCTGATCTTCTCTGGATAAGCCCTCGTGCTCTCCAGGGCCTCGTCTCCTCTCCTCTCCTCTCCTCTCGCATGCTCTCGTTTTCTCTCCGCACTTCTCCTCTCCTCCCCTCTTGTTTCCTGTCTTCTCCTCTTGCTTCCTTTTCCCTCCGTTACTCTTGTTTCCTTTCATCTTGTTTCTCCGCCTCTTATTTCCTCTGCACTCATTTCCACTCCTCTAGTTTCCTTTCCTCTTGTTTCCTCTCATTTCCTCTGCTCTCCTTCAATCGCTCACACAAAATCCCCCCCACGAGACATTTCATTATTTGACACAAATTTCCTCTTTTTTTTTTTGGTTTATATTTTCTGCACAAAGCAGGACAGGAAGCAAACTAATAAGAATTCACCAGAATCTGATGCTACATCTGCAAGAAAATCGTGCTTCTGTTTCACTGTCATTTGCTGTGTTTTACACTGGTGAATCTGTGGTAAGAGGACACAAGAGGAGGAGAGGGTCGGACCAGAGACAGAAACATGGCGTGAACGAGAGAGTCAATGCACGTGCATTTGAATATTCCTTTTGACGTGAGGCAGCTGTGTGCAAATGTGCGTGTGCATATGCTGAAGGTGGTCATGGGGTTGATTTCTGGTTTTACATGCGTGCGTGGGTGTGGGTGTGGGTGTGTGCGTGTGCGCGAGCGGCAGGGTGAGTGTGTTAAATTGTTCTGTGTTGCGAAGATAACACTGGATCACTATCAGCTGCATCAGGGGGCTTAAGACCCCGATGGGCGTGAGGGGAGAATGAATTTTCTTCACCACTCTGCATATTACAGGATTACACTGCACCTTTAGATATGCTTGGGCTGAGCCTATCTCTGCCTTATGGCTATACGGATGTAGATTATTGAAATAGACTGTCACACAGTGAGTGAATTGAAGCAACACCACGGGGACTGCACCGGGTCCTGAAATGAAATACGCTGAGGTGAGATAACCGTGATAGGATTTTGGTTTTTGACATTGTTCGGACAGAATAGTGCCTTATAATCCAGGCGTGTAACTTTTTTCTTTCTTTCTTTCTTTCTTTCCCTCTTTTTTTTAATATACAACTAAATAAACACAAATTTGTGGCCTCATTGCTTTTTCATTTGTGAAAAGAAGAAGACACATAGCTAGTGTAAAAAGGATTTTCTGAACATGAACCTGAATTGCAGCCAGGGCCACGGCCAAACATTCAGGGGTTCCCTGAAAATGAGCTCACTCTGGCCCCTGAAACTATAAATATCTATAATCTCTGGCATGTTCCGCCCTTGTTCAGCTCTTGGCTCCTTCAGTCACACAGACCCCTGCATGGAGCTCACATCAGGTGCGACAGTCTTTTATCCATTACAAACCCACCCAACAGTGCCACATGCCGAGGATGTGTAGGTAGAGCAGACTGGCCTCTGGGTTTGATGGCGAACAAGGGGTGAGCACAGGGAGCAAGGAGGGGCCATCTTCTCCTTCTCTTTTCCCTTCAATGCCTCCTTCGCTCAGCCCGTCTCCCCCTCCTCGCAGCCTCTGGCTAATTACTCCTTTTTTCAAATGCAAAGCAGCGGCAGAAAGTGAGATGATTTCTCGGCGGCCGCTTTCGGGAAGAAGCGAGGAGAGCAGAGAGACAGAAAGCCACGGCAAGAAAGGAGGAGCGAGAAGAGCCGAGAGAGGCTGAATGGAAGAAAGAGGTGACTTTCTTTCCTTGGCTGGCAGGGACCTTTGAAGTTGGGCAAGATGGAGAGGGGAGGGGGTCTTTCTGTGAGGGGATGGAGGTAAGAAAAAAGCGAGGGAAGATCGTGTTAACGAGATGGCCTCTAAAGACGAATTAAATGGTGGGAGAAAAGAAACACGATCAGGCCTGGCCCTACTTATAGACTCCTCACAGACTCACTCTTTTCAGCGCCGCGGAGGTGTTCCAAAGCCTGAATTCCTTAGCTCAGCTCTTTAAAAGGCTTGGAGTGTGGGGTGTGTGAGTGAGGGGCTGCGTTGGGGGCAATAGGGTGTGTGTATGAGTGCAAATGTGTGTGCGGGAGGGTCACTCGTCCTTTAGTCACACATCCCAGCCCCTGAATGGGGAGGTCAGGGACTTACACACCGATGTAGGGTCAGAAGTGGCAGGGATTACACGTCTGCTCTAAGCCCCCTAGATCCTAGTGTTTTCACTCCCTCTCGCTGTTTGTTGTTTTGTGGCGGAGCAGACGAAGGAAAGAAAAGGAGACGGTCGGGGGAATTAGTGTAAAGCTCAGGAGATGAATGGGCATCTTATTCGCACCTCTTGTTGGCTGTTTTTCAGCCCCCCAAAACAGCCCTCCCATTCCTTGTCGCAGTGAAAGCGCGTTAGGGTTGCCTTTGTGCGGACAAAAGGAGACTCCCCTCCTGGCTTTCATGCTCCTGGTGGAGCAACAAGAGGATTTGGCCCGCCGTGCAGCGCCCAGAGCTGCTCCAGCTTTGATTGGACATCGGCAGGAGAGAGCTCTGCCTCTCTTTCTTGATTAATCAAGTGATTCCAGTGCTCTCAATAACACCTTTTTTTACACAGTCTTTCTGTGTCTCAATAATCCCCCCCTTCCCCAAAACACCCCACCCCGACAACCCACGTCTGTCTATTTCCCCTGACTAAAGAACATTTTTTTTCTGATGTGTGGGCGTTCTACATGCTTATCACTACTGACACATGGAAACATTAGCCTAACCATTTTTTTCAAAAGTTGACCAAGAGTTTGCCCGATGTGTTAAAATACAACTGTCTGATTTGTGATTTATTTTATAGATAGGCCTGAGTTTTTTTTGGTGTGTGTGTGTAAACAGGGATCCACATGATGAGATTATTATTTGAGTGTTTTAAATACAAATCTCTGCAGCTCATGCATTATTGCATTATTCTGCCCTTGTGTGTGATTTATATGCTTTGAAATGTAGTCACACTCCAAAGACTATTCTTTCATTATTTATAATGCTGAGTCCGACTGTCAAGCACATCAAATTCAATTCTCTTCAATTAATTTCAGTTCAGTTCAATGCAAAGGCTAAAAAATGTCAACAAAAATGAAAAAAAGAAGAAAAAAAGGGAGGGTTGAGCACTTGAGTTTGCACAAGATTTTTAATATTATAAAGTGGGTGACTGGTCATTGTGCCCAATCTACTTGACTACATGTCTCGTCTGCATAAGAGAATATGCTGTATATAAAGAAGACATTAAATGTTCTCTATTCAAAATAACACGGTGTGATATCATAATGTGAGAAATGATTCCTCGCACACATCGCGCCCAGGGAAGCTTCATTCGAGAGTATTTATAGAGGATGAACTGATGGAAGTACTCACCGTTTCAACATTTTAACATTTTAAATGTTTGCTTATATCAGTCTCAAGTTTTATTTCCTGTTGCAGTCTTTGCTAATAGATGGGGGGAGTAAATTTGGACGCAAGCTGTTTCCTAGCAACACAATTTGAGTGAAATGATATATTATCATTCTGTAGGCTACTGAGCAGCTGTGGTCAAGCTGCTGAAGGTTGAGTGTCTTGCTTAAAGGAAATAAAATGGCATTGAAGGGTCTGTTCATCCATCTTCAGGCTACTTTTTACCAAAGAGACAGTACCCCTATATACTGTCGGTGCCTTTTTAGATAGGTAAGATAGATAGACACACAATTAAATGGGTGATTGAAAATATTTTAACATTCTACAGGAACTTCAAAAATGATTGGCATAAATTTGGGATATAACAAGTGATAACTGAACAATGAATTAAAACTTTGGAAATGCAGCTCTTTATTTCACTGTGTCTTGCAAAGCATTTGCAGCCAAGTAATATCCCAGTCCTGTCTGCAAGGCTTGATTAGCAAGTGTGCAAAATGGGCGGCTGCCCCGGAAAACAAGCTTACATGCCCACTATCTTAGTAATTATGTCCATATATTGGACGAATCCAGACCTCAAGACACGCGTCATGTCCAATGCCAGTGTTCAGTGCCTACGCAGGAGGTAATGTTGGTAATGTTCGGTAGCATGTCTTTCTTTCTTGTAGGAGGCCATAGTTTGCTTCTCATCAAAGACCTGCAAGTAATCTTCTCAGTAGTAATAAATTAATAAACGTAACTGACTTAAACTCTGTGTTTTATTATTTATTTTTATTTTCTATTCATCTGACTTTAGCCATATGTTAACCATAGCTACAGCGTAACCACAATGTCTCCCAGAGATTTACCATACCACAATAACTTGGCAGAAAACACATAATTGAACATAATTTAGGATCTACACTCTTGTCAGGTGATCACAATTGGATTTACTGTATGCTAACAACAGGCCCTCAAGGTGAGTCCTGACTTATTATCTGATCTCCAAATCCTGTTTAGAAGACAGTCAAATATTTGTTTTAAGATCATCATTATTTCACTTTTGTGTTCACATACTGCACATTTCTTTAATCAAATCACCACACGACAAACTTATACCTTGTACCAGGTAGCAACATAGGTAACCTGTACACACTGCACAGAAATGTGAGAGGAAAAGAGAGTTAATAGAAGCCTAATAGCTAATTTTTGCGCTGGAAACCTTGATAATGTGTCTAGAAAAGACGTGCTGTTTTGTTTTTTAAATCTGTTTTTTTTTCTATATGAAACAGAACAGTTTCCATGAATACATTTTTTTCATGCAGGAATCACGTTAATATTTTTATTCCTCAGATACAAATATAATCAAGCTCAGTTTCCTCTTATTTTATATATATTTTCTTAAGAAAAGCTCTGCAAATGAGATAAATGGTAAATGACATCAGATCGGTGGAAGTTGCACATTAACAATACATTGTTCCCTCCATTTGGAAGATAAATACTTGTGATAGTGATCTGCAGATTCAACAAAATGCAACACACACATCATTCATGCACCGCATCCAGCTGCCTTGTTAAAACAGAGCGGTTTTTCCACGTGCCGTCTTACCTGCATCCCTTACAGTGTATAAATTTAACACATGTTCCAGCAGATATCACCTTCTTCTCGACTTAACGTTGTTGATGCCAAATTTATTTGTCTTATCAGCTCAGCAGCTTTGTATCTATTTGTGGGATTTTCAAAGAGTAGGTGGGTGTTTGTTATAGATGTTTCAAAGACAAGAGAACAACAGAAAGAGAGAGAGAAAGAGATAGAGAGAGAGAAAAAGAGAGAGAGAAAGAGAGGGGGGGTTAGAGGTGATGATAAACAGAGTTGGGTGGGGGGTGCCTTGCAACAATAAATCAAGTTCCAGACTAATCTATTTAGCATGCTCTCACCATTATCCTGTCAGTGAAACAGCTAATTAATTAACTGATTCTACAATGAAGAGGTTTTGAATGAGCCCATTTAGATAATTACTACAAGGAGCCGATCGGGCCAGGCATTTACAACTGTCACACAGGTTCCAGCATTGGCAGCTGCCCTTCACTCTGGCCCTGGCCCTCGTCGTCACAAACGCTCCCCGCACTGCGCCACGACAACGCCAGCCCCTCTGAGGTTTTCATCATCTTTTTTATTCACACGTTTAAGATGAGTATCAGCGGTGTTCTCTTCCATTAGACAGCTTATTGTTTTCTACATACCTCGGGGCTCTGGCAGCCTGGCACATACACGACGCAGATTGAGCCATATATTAACATTTTATTGCTTGTAAACTTTTCAGAGCGTATCCTCGACACTAGCAAACAAAAAAAAAATATATATTTTGCGATTTATGAATTTTTTATGATAATATATAATGATTTTTTTTTTTACAGAATTCACTCACTTCTATGAAGATCCGCATTCATCCAGGTCATGGTAATTTCTAGGAGTTAAAGGACAGTCAACTGGACACGTTTAACCTCAGGCGAGTCCAGTTGCCTTTCTTCTAACTCTTCATTCATATTTCAGAGTAATGATATTTCATGTCGTCCTGTCATCTTACACAAATGCTGCTATGACTTCTCATAGACACTAAATGCAAATTAGGCAGCTCAGTAATCACAGTCACAGTGTGCAGGCTGAATAAAACGCTAAGAATAAAAGCACTGTGGATAGACAGATATATTTGTGGGAAATCCTCAACTGAAGCACTTCTGGTTCTGGAAAATCAGGAGACTTTTCTAGCATCCATCAGCCACGGCCACAATAACTGAAGGCCAAACATTTGCAGGAAATTGCTTGTGAAATCTTCTGGCCTCATCAGTTGTGAATTAGGTTGAAAAGAATTCTTGTGTGTTTTCAGGAGCAAGGCTGAGGTTGTTGAGGTAACTATATTAGGTTCCCTCATGAGTCCTAGCAGCCCCTGGGACTGCTGCTTGGACAGTATCTTGACAGTAGTCCCATTCAGGGCTCATGTTGTCGGAACAAGCTAAATGAATTAACAGAGTCCAGTTCTGGCTTCAGGGGATATCGTATCAGTGCAAAAAAAGGTAAAGAACTGTGTGGACCTGATCAATTATGCCTGTGCAGTTTCTTTGAACTTCTTTCACAAAAAAGGCGGCAGTTTAATCATTTGACAATTGTACATTTTGTCTAGAGACACCAGGGGAATGTACTGTGCACACACCAACATTTGGGATTACTGATGAGCAATGATAATGAGGAAAAATACAAAAGACGCATAATGAGATTTCCTTCTACAAATGAGGGTTGTGACAATTATCAGCATCATTGACTGCAAAGTTAATAAAAGCTGCTTAAATCTTGTTTTAGGTAAATTTCATTTCATAACAAAGTAGTTGGAATCTCACAAGGATTGATTTGAAAGAAGAATAAATGGAAATAATTCCTTGATCAACTAAAGTGATGCTGATAAGATCAGACTGGTATTTTCAAAATAAAAGTTGCTGCTAGCCACTTGGGAACAGAAACGCCTTCAACCTGTCCAGAGAAGAACACTAAAAGCTCACCAGGTGGTAAAACAAGGTGAAAAAAAAAAGAAAAAAAAAATCCAAATAATGGACCAACTTTGCCCCTTTTGTGCCATCAGTGCAACACTTTGCAGCTATGCGACTTGTAGAATGAATGCGAATGTTTAATCTTTTCAAACAAATATTAGCCTGAAAAAATGGCCTAAACTATATAAATACTGAGCGCTCTCTCAGAAGCAAACACTCCTGTAAATGTTGTAGTTTATAAACACATTTTGTTGGGGAAAGGGCTGCACTGTCATACCTCAACATCTTTGCAGCTACATTTTTCTGTCTTCTTTTAACCTACAAATACATTAACAAGTGAAATGCTCCATGCATCTGCACCTTAGTGTCAGACAGAGGAAGGGAAACAATTTGCAAGTGGTAGAGTTTGACCTAAGATTTTCCACATGCTGGCATTTTGTTAGTCTGCTGTACGGTCCATGCCTTTCTAATGTAAGAATAAAAAATACACAGTGCAAGAGAACAGTACTTGATGTGAGAGGCTCCATGCTAACAAAACAACACCATGACTTTTCTAATCCAAGAGGGTCGTATCTGAAGTACGTAAGGGAATTAAAGAAAAAAAATAAACAGCCTTCGTGGGAGGAGGTTAATTGGGTTTGCAATAAAGACTACCATTACTTGAGCTACTATCTTTTTAAATAAACAATTACTTGATCAATTCTTTTTGATTAAAGGAACATGATTACCATAGTTCTTTTTTTTCTGAGTGTAAAGCAGCTCATTACTACTGTGGATTATATTTAGAGGCTTTTCAGCTCATCTTCAAACAGAGTTGGTGTAGTTATAAGTGGCTCTCTATTTGACCTCTTTGCAGCCTGTTCCTTGTAAAGGATGTGTCTTTCTCATTAAGACAGAGAGAATCAGAATAGCGCTCAAGTGTTAAGAATTACTTCATATTCCTGAGGCAAATTAGACACAGAAAACAAGGTGAGTAAATATCTTTTAAGCATGTAGGAGAAGAATTAAAAGTGGTATTTCTGTTCTCTCAATTCTGCATCATTGTATTTGTAAGTTGCTCTTTGATCACCACACTTTTCAATATTTGAACGGATTATCAAACTATACGTCAGCCATTGTTGTGACTTCATTGACCCTGAATGGACCATCAGCTCGCTGTGATCATATGAGCTGATGAGGGTCACATCATCCTCGCACTGTCCGGTCCTGTTCATAGTGTGGGAAAGCCTAAGTTAAATCCAGTCCACCACTCTAAGCACAATGCCCCAAAAGGTGGTTATCTCACTGCCTGAGTCACTGATCAGGGTTTTGTCTTGTCACCTTTTTTTTCACTCCCACAGCAACAAACAGCTCAATCCACTCCATCAGATCAGAGCTCTTCTCGCCATATCTCCCCTTTTTCCCTCCTTTTCTTTTCCTTTCTCTCAATAATGGTCAATCCCACATCAATACGCAAGGCTCCTTTCACTGTGTCTATTCCCCGAGGTGGCCTCATTACCCCAGGGTGTTTTGTTTGTTTGTTCCTCGGTTAAAGAAGCTGAATTGAGCAGCCGGCAGGGGTGGACTGCAGGGAGAAGAGGTCCAAAAAAGTGGAGGGGGGGAAGCGGAGATGTGGTTTTAGAGGGGGACGGGGGACACAGGGGGTCCTTGAGGCTCTGAAGGGGACAGATCAGCGATCACAGGGTGGGAGGTCATGGGAGGTTGGTGCTGATGACTGCATCAGTGATGATGGTGATGACAACAGGAGTAATTTAAAAGGCACTGAAGAGGATGATAAGCATGTTGTGTGTCCAGAATGTTTTGGTAGCAGATTCATTCATTAACATACATGATCAAAATTTTGCAGAGTGAGTTTATTGGTGGGTCAAATTGAGTACTCCCTTTTCAGTGGTAAACCATCTAGTAGCCATCAAGTAGTCCATCTATGGTGTTCATTTTTGGTCGTTTTTCATACATTTCAACATATGGGGGAAAATAATTACAGTAATTTGATGTTTTTTAACTTTACTCCCATGATAAATTTGATTATAGTAAGAATCTGCTGATGATGATCAATTTGACACAGACAGATTTGATCACTATAAGATATTTCAACTATATTTAATCTTCAAACAATAGTCCAACATTTGGAGAAATGCATCTATTTGAGAAGGTCAATACAGTCACATATGTGTTAAACATTAAGCAACATCCATGGGTCAGTCAGGTTATCTTAGCTTAAAGACTATTGAACATTATTATTGTGTCTATTTTAAAGTGGTAAAAAAAAATAAAAATAGAAAAAGAGGGTAAACAATAAGTTGTAGTTTTAGAGTAGATTATGAGGTGGGCTATTGGTGCAAGACAGATGAATGATCATAAACTCAAAAATCATTTTAGCCATGATCATGCAGCCCTTGCAGACACACATGCACCAGGTGCACAAGTGAAAATGTTAACACTATTATGCCACTGTAACCACTTCATTCCGCAAAGTCTCAGTAAAACTCTGAATTCACTTTTATTCATTTTCAAAAACAGGCAAAGATCAAGACCAGACACGGCACGGAGAGAAGGCAATCTTATCCAGTTTGGGATCAGGCAAATGGGCAGACATCCAAAAGGCAGGGAGGGATCAGGCAGGCAGAGAGGAAGGCTGGACCACTAAGTAGAATACACATTAGACTATCTGGCAGAGAATGAATGCCAGTATATATACTGCAAGGCTAACAGAGAAGTGGGAACAGGTGTGTAGGTGGGTGGGGAAGGTCAGTTGATAAACGGTAAAGGCAGAAAGCAGATAGGAAGTGTGGCACTAGGTTGACATCCTGAGACTTTCAACTCTTTTCTTGCACAGTGCACAATGAGTTTTGCACTGAACACCTGCCCAGTCTGCATCATAGACAGCACCCAAGGCTTCCCTTCTCATTTTTCTGGGGGTTATTTACCTGCCAGAGGAAACTCGGCCTTCACAACACAAGTAATGGGTAGAAGGGATCAGAGAAGAGGGGATGAGACTAGAGGGAGAGTTGATGTGAACTACAAATTGTGGGGTTTTGTAAAAATGACAAATGACCGAGTGAAAAGTGAAAAAAAACATTTGATCATTTAAAAAATCCCAGATTTGTTTGGCCATGTTGTTTTGTTTGGCCAACAGTCAGAAACCATAAGATTTGATTCACCATCAGACATGATGACAGGCAGCACATCCTCATCCTCATAAAGAAATATCGATTCATCATTTCTCATCTTAATAGTTGCTGATTCATTAGTTGACTAATCGATTAATCAACTTTTATTGCAGCTCTGGCTCATTTACAGTTATTTTTTTTCTGCGAATCAGTAAGCGTTATCCCTGTCTGATAAACTCGTAAATAAAATTTAACATAAGAGATCTGTTGAAAAAGGAATCCTGAAGTACTGATTCAATGTGCAAATACATTTTGCTGATTACATTCATGTGCTTTTATTCAACTAAAATGTTTTACTTCATTATAAGCCTGCTTTTACTTTGGCAAAATATGTGAATACCTCCTCCATTACTGGGAAGAATTACACCTTTACATTGTAAAACATTTCAAAACTCATCATATGGAGCAAGAATTTTCTCCAACTACATAAACAAGGTGCACCTCATATTTTAGGGCCTGATTTTGTCTCATTCCAGTGATTTTGAATAGGGAATGACACATTCACACACACCTACACACACGCACACACTTTGCACTTTGTGAAGGACACGCGGGCCGATTAATTACTGGGAGCACGTCGTTTTAAATCTGGTGGAAGGACAGCCTGTTGTTCCTGCAGAATGGGTTGTAATTAAAGGAAGCTGAGCTGCGGCGGCGGAAAAGGCCACACATCAGCCCCTCGTGGGCCCGGACGCCACTGATGGGAATTTATGGTTCTCCCTCGCAAGTGTACGTGCTCACGGCGCAGCTCCGAAGCCAGACACGTTAACATCAAAATCACCTGCAGCAGCCGGCACTGCAGAGTTAACTGTTGGCTGTATAGAAGCAAAGAAATTCAGGGGTTCAATGAGCGCACACTGAAAATGCTCTTATGTATACAAAATGTCAGTCTCACATGCTGAAATCCTATTTATTCACTAAGGAGGAGGTTACTGAGTGATAATAAGCAGCTGCAGTCAATGGGATGTAGTCAACAGAGAATAGGAAGGCGCAAATCAAAGCTCACATACAACAAGAAGTACATTTTAGCATAGACAAATTTGAGCACGCTCTCTCCCCAAACAAAAAGCAAATTGATTTTATATGACTCCTCTTCAGCAGAGGGATTTATTTGAACAAGCCAAAAGTGTCTACTTCACTGGGCAATGAAAACTAGACACCCCCCTACCCACATTAAACTCTCCTCGTCTCTTTTTTCCTCCCGCTCTCTTTCCATAAAAATGATTACTATTTCATCTCTGTCTTTCCCTTTTCTCATTTTCCACTTTTCTTTCATGTTCTTCGTCATCACATCCCCTCCTCTCGCTCCCCTCCTCCCTCTCCTCCCATATCTCACGGCCTGTGTATACGTCTGCCTGTTTTTACCTCTCTGTGCATTTTTACACCTCTATCCCTCTCTTTCGCCGCTCGGTTCTTTCCCTATCGCTCCATAAAACACTCCTTCTACCCGCTGCTTTCTGACGTCTCTCCTTCCACCTCCATCCATCTCCTCCTCACTCTCTCCCTCCCTTTCCCTCTCTATCCCCTCCCGACAGCAGCAACCCCCCCCCACACACACATACACACATACACACACAATCCCCCTCCCCACCTCCAACCACCACCACCTCACTCTCTCTCACAGCCGTTCACTCCATTTTTCTGCACATGAGATTTGCCTAACAATAAGTGGCTCTGCCCAAGGTCAGATAAGAGAAGCACAGCCCAGGAAGCCACAGCCACTGTTTCTTTCATCCCTTTTTTTTCTCCTCTCTCTCCTCACAGCTTTCGAATTATCTCTGCAGCACATAATAATAATTACTGAGGACGGCAACATAGAGATAAGAATGCAGGAGCTGAAATGGCGAGAGAGAGAGAGAAAGAGAGAGGGAGAAGAGAAAGAGAGAGAGGGAGAGAGAGAGACAAGGGGGACAGGTTAGAAAAACTATAGAAGCAAGAAGGAGCACAGTAAAGGTGTATTAAAGAGAAACCGAGAGGTTTGAGAGAATAAGGATGGAAGGTAGAAGTTACATGCTAGTGCAGAGAGGAGGATGGAGAAGAAAAGAAAAAGACTAACAATGATGTCTGTGGCTCTCAGCACCAATCCCATTGTTTCTGAAATTTAAAAATGGCTGACAAATACATTATCTAAAGTTCAGTAATTAATAAATGAAAAAGTTGGGTACTGTAGTTTTTAGTAAACAGTGGTCAAACAGAAGAAAACTGTGCATTTGTTGGGGACTATTTTCAGCAGTGGATTGATTGACATTTAGCGTCAGTGACAGTCCCTCGGATTTACATTCATACTGAATGAAAAATCATTTCATTATTTAGATCCAATACCAATGTTCATTGCCAGCTCAGGTAGCAGTGTGATCTTTATGTGAGGTATATATGAACAAGTTAAAGATTCGGAGGACAGGATGGCCGATAGGGATGTATCCAGTTTAACCATTTTCCGAACCGTACCTTAACTTTACTTTATGCACCAGAACCATACAACGTTTCACATGCAATACCACTGGTATTTACACCATCAGGACAGTCAATATGGGATTGAGTCTTAACGCACTACAGTGTGTGTGTTCATATTGCATCCAAAGCAGTAGTGAGACTCACTGATGTGTTCTTGTTTTTTGGAGCTCTTTGACACAGACAAATAAGATACATCAGGTTTTGGCGATTCAGACTTGTTTGAAAAATCAATCAATAGTTGGTCTTTTCACAGCATTTGTAGACAATAACAAAAGATATATAACAGCCTCATCTTTTGAACAAGGAAAACAATACAAAAGTTGTCATTCCCAAGTAGTTATTCCGGGTAGGATTTATGCTAACCCAAACCATAATCCTTTAATAACCTTAAACAAGTCATTTTTGTGCCTCAACCTAATGAAATCTTAACCATCAGATGAGAAAAGTGTTGTTCAAGAGGAATGTTAATTGCTTGAATTATTCTTTTATTTGAAGAACCTGTTGTTTAAAAGTGAAACAGCAGAAAATATCACGACAAATTGGGTATAAGAGAGTAATCTTTGTCTTGGAGTCTATTATATCCAGAAGACAAATCACAAGACGCAAGACATTAATTCTTGGCAAACTTCAGCCCGGTGTCGTCAAACGCTGGAGAGGGGAAAAAGCTAGTGGACACCAAACAAAGGAAATTGCTTTCTTTCTTTTTAATGCTGGCATGTGGTTCGGTAGCATTTCTGCACCTGTGACAATACACCACTCACTGTCACATCAGACCTGCTCTCTGCAGGGGTCAAATTGCCATTTTGCTGCAAGATGAAGTGTCCCCTGAATTGATTACATTTCCACAATCACTCTGGGAAAAAGAAGGGGAAAAAATGGACAATTTCTCTTTATGAGTTGTTACACCTGCGGACACACACGTCTGCTGAGCTGGCTGCTGTGCACTCGCTGAAGCTGCAGCCATGTACGTCCCGCAGAGTGTCAATCAGAACGTACATATTAAGATTTTCAGAAGTTACAACCGCTTCAGCTCAAGGGACCCTTTTTAAACAAAGAGTGTGAGAGAGAGAGATGGAAATGCACACATACACAGACACACAAACACACCGGTCGTGTTCCTCTGCAGCACAGTGGCCATGCTGCTCCGCCTAACCCCTGACCTCCATATCTGAGGGAGCAGGGTAAGCCTCCTAGTCCCTGAGCTGCTGCTCCTAAAAGCACGCACACAATCGCCGCTGCTGCTGCCATCTCCACCCACCCATGTCTCACCCCTCAGCACTCCACCCCCAACCCCCAGAGGACCTGCTATCAGCTGGGCTGAGCCCTTCTGCACCAGCCTGATATCCACACAGGATTGGAGGGAGGGGCAGTCGCAGGGTGGAAGTACAGAGAGCTGTGATTTACAGTGAGAGACAGAGAGAGAATAAGAATCAGCGTCTCTCTGTATTTCTGTTTGTTGTTCCTGTCTGTTTGTCTCTGTCTTTGTGTGCAGCACCCATATGTGTATGTGTGTGTCCTTCTTCTCCCTCTGCATGTAGCGATGATTATCAGTAATGTATTATTACTTCAAACGATGGCAGATTAGCCCCCACCCACCCGTTCAATCCCCCTCCCTGTTTCATCCCATCTCTGCATCCAGCCGTCGCCCCGGCGTCACCCCTCAGAGTGTCGGGGTGTAGTAATGCCATTCTGGTCTCTTCTTATCTCCCAACTCAGGCCCTGTCACCCGGGTGACCCATGAACTAACCATCAAGAGGGGAAGAGGAGGAGGAGGAGGAGGAGGAGGGGGAGGAGGCGGCAGGGGGGGGGGGGGGGAGGGGTTCTGGGAGGTTGAATGGGTGACTGGAGAGTGGATGAGGGAGGAAGGAGGGGAGGCTAAAAAGCAGAGGGGTGAAAGTGAAAGGCAGGGTGGGTGGCGTGGAGGGAGGGGTCTTCACTGGGAAAGCCGTCTGGTCAAGGATCAGTTAAAATCCACCCGACTGATGTGAATGTTGTCTGGGAACTAGTTAAAGTCCAACTGGAGTTCAACATTTGAGAAGGACCAACAATTATGAACAATTATTTCACTACTCACATACAGGGCAGAAGAAAAGCTGTGACTTACAGTTTCTGTCCCAGATGTAACAAAACATCATTCAAAATCCCACTGACATTAAAGATCCAACGGTGGAGCAGAGCTCTTCATCTCATCATATGTTCAGATACAGATAGAAATATTGTTCTTTATTATAACATTCATGTTGTTACCTGCCTGTAACCATTTCCCACAGGCCTTACATCTTCTTAGGCTAAACGTCACAGCTTGACAGAGGCGTGTCCATGAGAAAGTCGAGGGGTCGCTGTAAGAGAAGTGCGAACACTTGCAGACTCTTTTTGCACAGCAGAGATTGTCTCGCAATAAAGAAAATTAATTCCTGGAACAGGATTTTGCTCTGACTGAGAAATTGTTACAGTGAGTTACAGAGGCAAGTGGAACAGAGGACAGACAGGAACTGATATAATGACTTCAGCTCTCCATTACCGACACAGTTTAAAATCCACACCCAGTGGAGAACACGGATGCAGGTGGAGAATAAACAAAACTTAAATCTAATTCTCTCTTTTATCATATAAGTACACACACAGAGAACAACAGAGAACTGAGAATAAACAGTACATACAGATGTTTCTGCCATTTCAGTTTGACTTTAAATTCATCCTCAGCCTAATCTTGTCACGATCATGTGATTAAATCTGGATTTGATACCGCAGCTCTGCAGCTATCAGTGATCCAGTCGAATATGGATTACAGTGAGGTGCCCGGTTCTACCTACCCATTTAAAAATCAGCACTTTTTAAAGATGTTTTTAAAGTCACGCCAATATTTTCTGCTTTGTGACAAATTTATTTAAAAGTAATAAAAAATAATCAAGCCATTGCTGAACCGATGTGTCTATCTATGATTTTAATCTTGGACTGGGAAATATGTTGTCTTACACAGAGATTAAATGGAGAGTACAATTGGATCTGTCAACAGTATCGCAACAACTACTTCATGAGAGATTTAAAGCGAAGCAGCTAATAGAAAAATGTCAGTGGATATGTTGGGAAAATGCTGAGACAGAGACAATGCTTCCGAGCTCTGCTGAGAATCTGACAGCGATTGTACGTACATCTGATTTGCATATTTTGTCTGCAAAATCCAACACTCTCCTGTCTGATTCTGAGGCAGACCTTATCTCTGTGTTTTTAGCTCGAAACCTGCCAATGAATGACTGTTAACCCTTCAGAAATTCATCATTTGGCCGCATTGATTAAAAGATGAGTGAACTTATTATGCATTAAAGCGTCATGTCAAAGCCCTGGCACGGCAAGATAGCGGCCTTATCTCTCCTCTACCTGATAAGAGACAACATGGGAGAGAGACGGAGCAGCGGTGGCGGAGGGGTGGCAGTGATGGTGGTGGTGGTGTGGTGGTGGTAGTGGGGGGGGGGGTGATAGAGAAAGGTAGAGGAAGAAGCAGAGCGGGAGGAGAGATACAAGATGGGAGGAAGGGGTAAAGGGTGGAGGGAGGTGGAGAGGTGGCTGCTGTGGAGTTGTAATAAGAAGGGAGGGACAGAAAAGGGAGCATACAGTACATTTAGAGCAGAGGGGAGGGAAAGAAGAAATTGAGAAGGATGGCAGAACAGAGGGGAGACAGTTCTGGGGCATCTAGTGTTTCCTCTGTCGTGGCATCAGCCTCTCTCCATTCACTCTTCTTCCTTACATTGCTTTTTTTTGCCTCCATTTGCATTTTTTTGCCATTTTCTCCTCCACCGTCCAATGGTCTATCCCACTTTTCCTTTTTTATTCTCTCCCTCACTCTCCTCCCGCTCTCTCTCTCTCCCTCCTCCTTGCTCGCTCGTAGGTCTTTGAAGGGAGGTCATGAGGGAGACAATGCAAACACAGGCCCTCTGAATAGAGAATGGGAAGAGGACAGCTGTTGGAGATGACAGCGATGGCTGTTAAAACGCAATCTGTCTCTCTTCCCACCGGCCTGTTGCAGAACATACACACACGCGTGCGTGCGCACACACACACACATATATGCACACACGTTGCTCCGTCTCATGTCTTTTCACAGAGGCCACAATGTCACGACGACACTCCCAACTGTCAAACACGAGTGTGAGAGCACACACTTACAGGCATGTGTCATCGCGCACACACATGTAAATGCGCACACTCTGCATAATTTGCGGTGGCTGGCACATGAATTATGAACGCATGGTGAAACACACCTATGTATAACACTTAGTTAAATGTTTTAGAGGTATAAGAGGAATAAGATGTAAGGAAATGTATATAAATCCATATTGTGCATGGTATTCAGAAGAGGTGGAACAAGTATCAAGAGGCTTTAATTAAGGAAGAGCACTGAAAATGTTAAGTAGAATTATGTACTTACAGTAAGTTAAATTGGTCATAACATACGTCATAGTTACAGAATTATATAAATGTGTGATTATTTCTGATGCTTTATGTGTAAATAGCATTTTATTGTTTTAGTTGGTCAAAGTGTAAACAGAGTAAAAAAAAATATTTTCAAATGTTGTCTTCTTTACATATTCAGCAGCAACAACATTACAGGGGTTTGAATTTGTGTTGCTGTCCAGCATTCACTCTCTTTTTAGCTCTGTTTTGGTCTCCACCAGCGTTTGTGGGAAATATCTGGATCTTCAGCTGCTAAATAATACTGTATATTCACCAGCTAGTTGTTGACTTTGCCTGTCTGTTGTTTTGTGCATAGCAAGTTGGTGGCTTTTTAGAGATTTTTTTAAAGATTCTTTTTTTGCTGAAAAAAGCACTGATATAA
Organism: Amniataba percoides; assembly: GCA_037176925.1. Taxonomy (NCBI): domain Eukaryota; kingdom Metazoa; phylum Chordata; class Actinopteri; order Centrarchiformes; family Terapontidae; genus Amniataba; species Amniataba percoides. The sequence continues at coordinate 8,454,201 of JBAJHX010000035.1, read as the reverse complement.
ATTAATATTAATTAATAAATAAATTAATAAATTAAAAATGATGGATGATAAAACAGCAGGAAACAGAGGAACACTGAAAGCTAGTAGAAGACAATACATCCAAACCACAATATGTTATTCACATATTAAATGATTGCTATGTAAATAGTTGCTATGGCAGCTATGGGTCTTTGAAAAAAAATGTTGGCTTAATTATGGCTCATACAGTAGTGATAAAGTTTCACACTATTTGAGTGACTTCGACATACCTGTGCAGAAACAAGGTTTATTTTCAGAAATCTCCCCAACTTTAAAAAAAATTCTGCCACTTCTATTTAAATCCATGTTTAGTACTGTAATGTTTACACATTCTTCTATGCAGAAAGAGAGATATTCATTCCTTCTCTCTAAATCCATTATTCACAAAAGCTGTCATTCAATCTGCATCAGAGTAGAATTTATACATTTTCTATCTGGAAACCTTCGACCAGCACATGAGAACACCAAGAAAATGTGCTTTGTGGGCAGCAAATGTCATTATGGGACACAATCCTGGGGTAAATATATGTTACAGGTAACATTTTCCATGTGACACATGTAAAACAAAAACCCATGGGAAACATCTCATCATACGTCATTATATTTTTTTAACACATAACAGGGTGTGCAGTAAAACATGACCTTTTCTTGATTGAACGGAATCATACAGACAAAATCCCGAACACCTGTGATAGCCAGCAGCTATTATTATGTTTTCATCCAATTTCAAATTACAAGTTTATACATTTTCATAAAAAGAATGCAAGGGTGTATTGTTTTTCCAAAAATGATGACAAGAGTTTTAAGGCACACGCAATATGCAAAGCATTGCTGCAAATTTACAAGGTGCAGACTTAAAGCCATCAGAAAAACATTATAATTTTGCCTGTTTGTACGTGGAGGAAATTATATTTAAAATGTTTTAAGTTAAGAAAGGGGGGCAAGATGGAGAAAATGGAAGAAACTAGTTTAAAGTCTATTAGTCAACCACTAATCAGCACAAACAGCTGACTGATGGGATTCGGGAGGGGGGGCGGCGGACAAAGCAAGACAGGCAAGAGGAGGCTTGCTCTATCTCTGGCCTCCACATCCCCCCTGATGGAGGAGGAGAGGATGGGTGGGGGGAACGCAGGAGGGGGATGGAGCGAAGAGGGAAAGCACGAAATCTCAGGTAACAACGGCCCTCTGTCGTCCTTGTTGATGTGTGTGTGTGTTTGAATGTGTGAGCGGTATCTCGGGCTCCATACTCCACTGACAGCAGGAGATAAACATAGGCCTGTGCTACTGACCACATGATTTATCAACATGAATTTCACCCCCCATCCGCTATCTATTTCTCTCCCCCGCACTCGCTGTCTCCCTCCTTCACTTTCCCTCTTGCTCCATATTCTCAGACGGAGCTCACACAAACACACACACACACACTAGTCCACTCATTAACTGTCAAAATGCACTAATGAGAAATAAAGAGATTGTCTGAGTATATTGGATAGAGGTGAAAGAGCAGCATACCAGCAGACACAAAAGAAGGGAATGAAACAAAGACAAAGAAAGAGAAGGAGGGGGCAGACAAAGAGAAAATGTGAGAAACTTATTTTAGAAATATGAGATGGAATAAAAGCCTGAGCAGGGAAATGCGTGGATAAGCATATAGGAATTAATCTTTGAATGTAAACAACAACCAAGTTGCAATATAATAAAACATATCTAATACTGTAAAGAAAAGCTTTGCATTAAATCTGCTTTGCCTCGCAGTGAAAGAAATATTCAGAGCTAGAGAGAGATCCCGATCATACACACACTATTGCATTTATGCACACACACACAGACAGACACACACACACCTTACAATTAGGCGGGTCCCTCTGCTTGGTTTGTGCGAGGGGGCTCTGGTGTTGAAAAGGGTGTTAACACGTTGTCTTCCTGCCTCCTCGCTCACTCCTTCCTTCCTTTCTTTCTTTCGCGTTACCCCTCAGCTCAGCCCCCACTTGGAGCCAGATTTGGGCAAAAGGTGCCAGACACTCAGAGCCAGACCCTGGACTGACTCTGCTGGAGATGGAGGTGGAGAGGAAGAAAGAAATAATGATGTAAGGAGGGCTGGAGGTGTGTGTGTGTGTGTGTGTCAATATGCATCTGTGTGTGTGTGTGTGTGTGTGTGTGTGTGTGTGTGTGTTTATATGCATGTGTGTGTGTGTGTGTGTGTGTGTGTGTGTGTGTGCGCACAGGAGTGGTCTTCCATGTGTCTTGCTTGTACAAGTGTTGGCTTGTTTACCTACTGTTTGGACTGTGTTGATTGTCCCCCTCCAACCTTGCTTTGCTTGATGAGTCTGACTTTGCAGAAGTGCTAACTAGGACCCAGATGCTTTGGTATATAAATTGCATTTCCCCCCACCACTCTCAATTTTATATTTGTTGCTGGTGATGAACCAATCAGAGAGACCCTGAGCAGAAATGTCAAAACATTTAATGATGGGAAAATAAAGACTGATTTGCATCATCAAAAAAAGTTCTACCTTTGCTGCCTTCAGGTCTAATTCAGGCCATTTCTACAATAATTTCTAGATGTGGTATTTATAGGTTTCCCCTTTTTGTGGCCATATTTCAGTAAAGCTTATCTCCCAGTGGTAGTTATGGCTCTAGTTGTTTTGTCCCTGTCTTTAAACCATGCTTAAGGTGTGCTCCCTAAAACAGATGATGGCTGCATGTAAGTCTGAATACCAGGGCAGGTGTTCAGCCAGTGTTCACAGGTGTGTGATGTCAATGCAATTAAGTGTATGCTTGAGTAAATTTAATTCATTGCACATCAGAGAATGTGTCCTTGTTGTCGTAATGAATAACAAATGATAGCGCAGCATCTTTAAGTAGAATTCGGCTTAGATGGAAAATGCGTCCGGGGATGGTTTTAATCTTCACCATTATTTTTACCTTACAGTCACTGAAATTGGCAACTCATCACTGTTGAAAAAAAAAGTCCAGTTTCTCTATTTTTGGACCTCATCCCGTTTTGCACACACTGTGTATTGATCAGGATTGTTTTTAACAGACTGCTGTGAGGTCCATTAACCTGTGGTGATGACAAAGCATTAAGAGACTAATGTGTCCCCGGGGGGACTGCAGGGCCAAAGAAGGATGAGTAGGACAGTTTAGCAGACAACACTGCTCTGCTTCTTTTATTCAGGCACAAAGAGTGTAGAGTGAAGATAATTTATTCACAAAATGTTTGACCGATTAAGTATCCAATCAGGGCACAGTGTATGACTGCTTTTGCGTGTTTGCTTTACGATAAATGTCCCACAAGGAGCCTGTATAGAGTGCAGGAGGCTCTGACGTGCACACATATTGCTGGAATTTGCATGCCAGCATATTGACTTGTGTATACACATTGCAACGTTGGTGCTGTGCATCATCATCACCACATGGATCACTCTTGATTTCTTCATTCAAAGATCTTACACTGTTCGCCACATTTAGCACTTGGTCAGCCAGAAAGAATGAAGGAAAATGTTGCTCTTGAACCTCTTTGGTTTTAGCAGTGTGACAAACCCCCCAGTGGTCACGAGGAAGGGTGCAGGGATACTTTTTCCCCCATTTATTTTTTTAGGCCTACCCAAAAGAATTGATTCCAATACTGATTGGAATAAATTTACTATGCTGGATATTTTACTGGTTTTGTGTTAGACTACTGACATTTAAAAGACAGACAACATAGAGTCAAGTAGTATGCCATGCAATAGCAAACCAGAAAAACACACAGCAAGTAGCATGGAGATTCTATGGCTAACATACTTCATAAGCTCTCCTGTTAATTGGTCAAGGCCTCATGCTTTGTTCACTGCCGAGTTCTTAATGGTGTAGTACACTTCAACAGGTCTAATAACCACGCTGTCATTGTTAGAAACATCACCAACATTAAATTCATCACTCCTAACACAATTAAGAATATCCATATAATGTTTTAGTCAGTTGTTCAGTGATGTTTTCAGACCCAATCACCCCATCAATACCAGTGGCAAGGACATCATGCTATTACCTTAAGTTACTTCCAGAATTCATAAACTAAAATAAAAATAAATTATTCAGCTGAAGCATTTTGGCCATGGATTTAGCATTTGCCCTCATGGCCCTACTCATTCTATCATGTACGTGTTTCTTGTCTTCACACTTTAGGCCTTGCCCAACTTTCCCTGATAAAACACAGTTTTTAAAAGCTTCTTGGCCTCAACATGAAGCTCAGACTTATTCTTTCCATCCTCGCCTGATGTAATGTTGTTTAACTTTTTTGGTGGAGTGATTCCATTATTTAGACAATGCACAATTTGATGATGCATGCCAGAAAGATCATTATTGTGGATTTGGGTCTTCAAGTTCATGTTGCCACACAGAATAGCAGCGATTGGTAAGTGACCAGTCTGATTTCCCACTTTGTTCATGGTTATTCTAACTGGTCCACTCAGGAAGATTCTTGGCATTTAATCTAGTAGAGACAGGTATGTGATCTGCTGTGGCCCGACCATACAAGGTTTCGACTTTGTCTGGGCAATCATGAGCATCAGCTGTACATGCACAGTGATCCAGCCAAAATGTTGAATGCCATGCTTCACTGGAATGTGTGTGGGTATTTAACTGTAAGAGCGCTTTACTGGAGAGAGACAACTTTCTATCTTGACAAAAATTTGAAGACGTTCAGAGTTCAGCTATGTCTCACTTAAAAATGACTGTGCTGCTTTTAGGAACAAGTCACATATGTTATGTTTAATTTTTAGAAAGCGCTCGGTCATTTGTTACAGCAGCTGCAGCTTTCAGCAAACATCACTCAAACAGGAAGAAATGGTCTGTTTGAGTGATGTTTGCTATTTTCTATTTTCCAGCAGCAAATTAATACATATTAGGTGGTGATAGTGAGAATTTACAGAAGCAGGACAGTGTATGCCGAAATGAGTCCAAATATTAAATAATACAAAGACGAAGAAGAAGAAGAAGAAGAAGAAGAAGAAGAAGAAGAAGAAGAAGAAGAAGAAGAAGACGAAGAAGAAGAAGAACTGTCATTTTGATGAGAAAGAGACAAATATAACAAACTGTACAACAGATATTATTGGGCATCTCAGTCAGACCTGCCTTTCACAGACAAGAGGGGATGACATATGTTAGCCATAAAACATTCTGTTCATTATGTTTGAATTCATTTTGACATATGTGAACTATACACTCATTTGTTTTCATCTTAAATATTACACTGAGCTTTGGTCTTGAAAATACATTATCCACTAGGCTCAATTGCAATTATGTTATGCATGTTAACTTGCTTAATTTAGGCTCTGTTGATTGACAATGTTGATCTATTCTTTTATATTCATAATTCTGACCATAATTCCTCCCTGCTAACATAACACTGCAGTTACTTAAGAGATCCCTGAAATAGGAATG
>JBAJHX010000035.1:8418097-8444719 GCA_037176925.1 Amniataba percoides | reverse complement strand
GATAGATAGATAGATAGATAGATAGATAGATAGATAGATAGATAGATAGATAGATAGATAGATAGATAGATAGGAAACAAATGCAAAACCTATTGAGGGACTTCAATGTGAGAGTAATTTATCAAGTTGTGTACTGGAGTTATTGTTGCTGTCATAACAATTCACTAATTTACACTTACTACCAAACAAATTCATGTGTTGGTTTATACAAATACGCTCACTGTCACAATATCGAAGTGGTCCATTACAAATGTTGGAAAAAAATCCTAAACCATCAAAGAGACATCTGTGATTTAGCATACAGACACATCAGACCGAAAGCAAAAAAAAGGACATTTGCTGATTGACAATATTCTCCAGATGCCCATTTAGCGGGCTGGAGTCGAGAGGGGCCGGGGCCTGCCTGTGACTGATGGCTTCCTTGCCCTGTCTCTTCTCCCGGCTCACCACTGATGGATTAAAGCTCTGGACAGGTTTCAGCCCTATTGATCTCACCTGCCACGGCTGCTCACATCAGTTGGTGCGGGGGTGGGGGGGTTGAGATGGTATAGAGAAAACGGTGTGTGTGTGTAGGGCGGGGTGGGGGGGTTGTCGGGGGTTTAAGTATGTTTTTGCACTTGGCCGCTGGTGAACTCTGGGGTGATTAATTAGCATGTTTGTCAGCATTAACTGTCCAACGCAAAACTCTGGAAACTCTGAAAACTGAAAATGCAACTGAATGAGGGCTTGATGCTAATTACCTCCAGGCTTGTAGAGGGAGTGGGTGTAAGCTTGGTAGTTAAATGAGTTAACCTATTTCGACACTAAATGAAATGCATCTAGTTTGCCTGTAGTTTAAGAGAGCCCAGGAGAACTAAATTTAAACTTGATTAGACTTTATCAGCATGATTATCTCCTGTGCTTTAATGCTAATAAAAGGTCAACTTCTTATACAAATAGACACAAAAGGAAACTGAGTCTGCAGCACATATGCGTATATATATATAAATACATAGATAGATAGATAGATAGATAGATAGATAGATAGATAGATAGATAGATAGATAGATAGATAACCACAATAACAAACGCTAACATGCTGATGTTTGCACAGCATAAAGTTTCCCATGTTTGCTATGTTAGTTAAGCATGTAAATGTAAGCACGCTTGCGAATTATCAATAAACACAGGGGCTGATGGGAGTCCTGTTAGTTTTGCAGGTATTTAGTTACAAACCAAAGCATTATACAAATTTAACTTCTGATGATAACTTAAAGGATTGCTAAAGTGAAACTGAGAGACAATTAATGTCTCGACAATACTGAACAGAAATCTGTCTAATAGCTATAAACAAATTGCCGCCCCACCCAAAGAGGGAGGCCAACTGATTTTGCCGTCCTCAGTGCCACTGCAGTAGAAATATTTTTAAAAATTACAGATGTCATAAGAGTTGAGGTAACCAGAGAAATATTTTGAGTCCTCTGCGAAGACAAGTGATTTTTTCTTGCTACGCTTTTTTGGCGCACTCAGAGATGAGTTTAGCGAGCGCATGTGGAAACACCCCAAGGCTGAGCTGAGTTTGTCACTTCCGAGACTCATTTTCATGTGGGGGACTATCACCATCCTCCATGCTGGCTTATCTTGCTAACTGATAAATAACACAGTCTGTCACAATGATAACAAGGTCAATTCAATAGGCTGACCAACAGCAATGTTTTCCTTAAAGCGTTGAGCAGTCACATCTGATGCCTGTGCTGACCTCCATGCTAATGAACAAAACACAGGCGGAGAGGGAGACGGAGAGACAGAAAGAGCAAATGAATATGAATGAAAGGCAAATCTATCAGAAACACGCCTCCTTTAAATAACCCCCTCCCTCATTCCCCTCCTCCACCCCTTTCCTCATGCTCCCATCCCCTCCACCCTGTTACATTTTATTCTCCAACGCGTGGTGAATTTAATAAATATATGCAAATGTGTGCTGTGGAACATGACGAGTGTAAATCAGGCGAGGATGTTCTTTGAGCGCTGCCGAGATTGAGGCTGAGAGCTGACCCCGGGTTAATCATTTTTCACTTCCCTATCGCATTCAATTCTGCTGCCTCTGTGCGCGCGTGTCCGTATGTTTGTGTACATATGTGCACCACACTCAGACACACATGTGTGTGCATGTGTGCTGTACTGGTGGAGGCAATACACAATTACACTGTAAAGTTTGTACACGTGATTAGGATAATGTTTACTTTCAAATTTATGCAAAATGTAATGTTCAATGTCAGAACTGGAAAGAAAATCTGAATTTTGGTGTTTCACAAGTTTGTTTTAGATTTGTTTCTTTAGCGGGTTGTTAGCACATTTAATTGAAGCGATGCAGGTCTCCTTGAATTGTAATTTGATAGTTTCAATGCAGCAAACAAAGATTAGAAGATCTAATAGTGTTAGGTAGGCTTTATCATTGCCTCTGAACTCTGTGTCCTTGCATACATCCTGAACGAGATGGACACCAACTCAATAACATTTTATGCTGACTAAAATGATCATACAGCTCATAATGTTTATTTAAGTCTTGTGTTTTGTCCTTTTGGGTCCCCCTCTTGTTATATTGTTGATTGTGAGCTAAACAATGCAATGCTAACACACTATCAGCACTCTAAATGGGCCAGGTGCGTAATGATGCCGGCCCCCTGGACTGGTGCATAATTACTTGTCTTATGGTGCAAGGCTGCAAAATGTTCACACATCGCTGTCCGGTTTGACAGTGCGGTGCGTCTATCACACGTAGAGATGCATTTCACACTACTGTTAGTTCCAACTGTATATGTAGATAGGTATTTTAGATGTGTCAGTAGCAGCAGGACTCGTGTAGCTGGATAATCATTTGTCTTTCTGTGCAGGAGCTCCGCAGAGCTGCAGCTGGAATTACATGACTGTGAACTTTCAGGAGACATATTTAACCCTGACTGATGCTGTGGAGGTCAAATAGAGTATCCTCGCACTCTTACTATATCATGCCACAGTGTGTCATACTTTACCACACTGATGGGCTAAACCAGTGTTACAGCAGAAGTAAGTAACTTATTTAAGAATGACTTTAAGTCATATTTGCTAAAACTGTCACTATTTCCTGACAGTGGTACATGAGGCAGATAATCTATGAAAAAATCAGGCTCCTCTGGCTCCACCTGCTGCCTCTGAGGCTATTTGATAAGAGTCCACCATACGGTCAAAAACAACCAATCGGAGCAGAGTATATGACTGAGCTTCAGTTCCTTCTCTTGCACTTGCTCCCCCTCCACCGTGTATGTGCTTCGGCACACTTCGACACGGGAAGTACAATGAAAAAAGCTAAAGTCAAAAAGAAGGAATTAGACCAAGCTGGGTGGAGGGGCTTTAGAGGCGAGCAGACGAACACTGTAGAGATGGTTAGAAGGGAACGGGAACATATACTTACTCTAATTTCCAATATAAGGGCATTTTCTCTTCTTACCGACAGACACTAACTGACTCTTTTAGCTACAAAACATGAACATATTATCACCTTAAACAGCTGGTCTAAGGTGGTTTTGAAAACTTGGTCGCAAACAGTGGTTGGATGTACGTTTGAGAGCAATGAGAGGTTTTTATTCTCTGCTGCAAAAGCTGCTCATTTAGTCAGACAAGGCACACATTAAACATTTGTTACTATCATAAAAACTCTCATGTTTTAACATTAATGTGGTAAGAAAACTAACAAAGTAGTAAAAACTGTTAATGTTGTACTTGTTATTAGGACATAGCCATATTTTGTTTTCAACTCCTATTAAATATGTTTACTCCTTCTTTTTAGGCCTGAAGTACTGCAATCAAATGAAAGCCTGTAGTAAATCCAGTGAAACAGAGGAAATTTTATAGATATGTCATAAATATTTTCTTGCATGTTTTCAAATGATTCAGCTTCACATATTTTCTATCTTTATATCTTTGAGGTTGTTATTGGAAATTAAAATAATACATTCTCTGGTGGTGGCACCACAGTAAGACAGGTTGTGTTTCAGTGTTAGTTTTTAAAAAAATAAATCCTAATCTGACTTTTCAATTTAGCATCTGGATACAGAAAGTAATAATCAGCACATACACTGTTGATCTCTGCATTTTTAGGGATGCAAATCTATATATAGACATAGACGTAGACCAACCTTTATACCGACATGATAATCTAAAGGTAGATGATCTTAACACCTCTAGGAGCTGCTTCATGCACCGTGAAGTGAGTGATATCATAGGTTTGCAGGTTGCTTCTTTGCACTCATCTGTCTTCTGACCTTCTTATAATCTGTTGATTTTATTTGCTGTTTTATCATACATGTGGGTCCTCTGCTTCATATCATATCTCTCTATATTTTACAAAATAGCATACATTTCTGACAAATGTTCAACTGTAAATACATTTTTTTTATTGAAGGCAACTAACATGACAGGACAGTAAAGAACACTAAGCTGTTTCTACTCATCCTTCATGAATGATTAGAGGACTAAATCGACTGGCTGCTCATTTCACTTGACTTGTGTTGCATAAAGCTGAAAAACGATGACAACGGCATCATTGTGGTGCTTCAAAAGTAGCACATTACTGTCTAAATTAAAAATGTCCTAAACTCAAGCCACATATCACGTGTGCAGCATTGTGTGGTTGCCTAAAATGAACATATTTAAGATTGTGTAATACCATTACTGGTTGCTGACATGCAAAAATGGCTTCACAACAACTGGAGCATGCTGCACAGTCTCTCATTTATGATGTGCAAGAATTCATCACACTGTTGCACCATACATCTACATTTTTCTTACAGTCTTAGATATGAAACCCATAATGAATTTATCTTACTATCCTACAGGTATCTATATTTAATTCCTCTATGCTATTATCCAAAAAGAATCACACATCAGTGAGTCACACTGATATACTGTCTAGCATGTTTCTTCATTATAACAAACATGGCCGGGTAGTTTATCCTAGCAGTGGCTACTCACTACTCACTTTAATATTGTATTGCCAGACGGACAAACACATAGTTGTTGTTCGTCTTTTCATGTGATTACTTGACATAATATAATATAAAATATCACCACCAGTATCACTTATTCTAAACTTAAAACTTGGTTAGCAGTATATAGTCATTTAGTGAATAGTTTATAAAACAATAAGGTAGTTGTAAGCAGATATCATGTAAGTGATGATATAACCTCCTCCTGTTGTACAGATAATTAATGTTAATAAAAAAAAATCGCATGTTAACATGTTTTCATGGGAGTGAGGTACATTCCTTGAAAAATACTAGAAAAGAACTGGATACCATGTTATTTTATAAATGCATTAATACATACTTCATTAAAAAAGTGTTGCATCCAACCATATCCTGTTACAAGCTTTGTGTCTCCACATCGATAAACAGCGTCTTCTGAGGTGCTACGATTAATAAGGTACATACTGAGCAGCACACCAATGCCTCAACGTTGGCACTTTTATAAAGTGCAATTATTGTTTTTTCTGTGGCCTGAAACAAGCTTCTAGTGCTTCTTGAGGTAAACATTGCCAATGAAAACCCTCAAGAGGCATGTCTGTCCATTTGAAGCTGCTTCCTGTAGAGCATTCCTGCAATCTCCACATAAAGTACATTCCTGCCTTTTCACTAACTGCTGGATGCGTCACCACTGGCTTTTCTCCGCTCTTTTCAAATGACTGCGCTTCTAATCAAACATAATTTACTCACTATCTCAGCCCTCTTTGCAGCCCTTCTCACCCGCACTCCCTCACCCTCACCCATCCTCACCCCTTCCCAGTAGCCCCTAGCCCAGGGCCTGTTGCCAAGGCAACCGGCATCTCATTTCTAAAGTGTCAGTTTGCATTATTGTCTTCACGCTTTCCAGCAATAACCTCTCTCTCTCTCTCTCTCTCTCTTTCTCTCTCCTTCTGTCTGTCTTTGGTCTGTTTGTCTGTCTCTTCTTCGCAAATGCATACAAATAGTTATGCATACAGCCCCCCACCCCCTCCCTCCCTCTTTTATTGCATACGGCATTTTCCTTACCTCTCTGCCCCCTGCACTTTATCCTTCGTGTATTTTTTTCAGTGCTCCTTGAATTTCCCCTTTCTCCTACACATATAATGCCATGCATAAAGTAGGTAAATGTGTAAAATACATTGCCTTTCTCGCTGAAGACATAATGAACAACTGGACGTTTTCTAAACAAGAATTCATACTGTAATAACAGGGTGGATAATATTTACGCAGTTTTCTTTTTTACCTTGTATATGAGGTTGGGGTGCATTACATCACAATATTAAATAAATGTTGTAATAATTTTGAAAGTACAAGGCATCATTCAAACAGTCACAATTTTCTGATAATATTAGTTGACAAGTAACAGTAAAAAAAACACAATAAAAAACATTAAGATGAAAAAAGTCAATTTTACTGTGATTTTCTTTAGCAAGAGTATGTTTTGGGGCCCTTTTTAAAAGAGTGATGGTACATCACAAGATATATATTACACTCTGCACAACAGAAAATTAAAGAGTCGTATCTAACAATCGAAATAATACCAAAAAATCAACATGCAGCCCAACAAAAACAGTACTTGAGTGTGGTTACGATCCATGTTTTTATATTTCATGGCTGGAATGACGTGTGTAACGTGAACGATGTTGATAGTGGAAAAAAATGCAAAATTATGACCTGACACTGCAGTTCCCCTCAGCTCTACGCAGAGTGTTTTGGCATCTTTCAGCTCGTTTTAGTTTTACAGCCTGCACATTTACTGTCTTGGTTCACTGTCACCACTCTCATCAGTGTCTGTATTCTACCTGCCCGGCACCAAGCTGCAGATAAAATTAGCAGTTGAAGATAGGAGGGTATTTAGCAGCTGAAGAGTTTGATATTTCTTTTAAGAGTCAGTGGAGAACTGATGGAGAAACTGAGCTGAAAGAGGATGAGTATAAGACTTAAATTCAGACACCATTCCAAATGAATGATAATGTTTATATCAGTATTATTTCTATATATGAATGTGATGTTTATATCATCCCAGGTTTAAACCAGAGAATCTGCTTAATGAAACAGTTTACACATGAAAGCTACATAGTATAATACCTCATGTAACTGTTTTTGCATAAACTTGGACTACTCAGTTTATACAAACAAGTATACTGAGTATACTTGGTTTACATAGCTCCCTTCATATGTATAGTTATACTTTCAGTTATATTGAGAGAGTTTACATTTCATTGTATTTTTCTGTACATATCCTTTTAAAACTGCTCTTATTTTGTATTATTATGCATCTATTTTTTTAATATTAGACTTCCTTTGTTTGTCATTCATTGTGGACAGCAAAGAAAGGATTTCATAGTATATGGAATGTGTTTCTTTACCGTGCATATGACAATGAGCACTTTGAATCTTTGAATTTTGAATCTGAATTCAGTATTTTGCTGTGCTTTGTTTAATTATTATTTTATTTCGTCAGGCATAGTACTTTGAAAGGCTGGTTGCTGTTGTAATTCTTTAATAGTCATCAATATCAGGCCTATAGCATAACTCTTTCATTATAGTCTTTAAAGGCTGCACTGTCCTTGTTCTATAAATATCATCAAACTGCACAGAGACTTCAGAACGCTGAGCGCAACAGCGGCATGTCCAATAGGATCCCAGGGAAGCGCTCTCACTCTCTCTTTGTTTCTTCCATCCAGAGGTTTGCTCTCTCAGCTGAACTCCAGGTGCTCTTCTAGATTGTTGCAACAGCTGAGTGTTACAGTCTGTTTCTTATATAGTTGTAAGATAACATGCAGCAGCGAAAAGCGGCAGTTCAGCTACATCACTTTGTGATCCTGGACTGATAAAGATAAAAATAAAACTGACTTGACTTGACGAACTTGTCCTGCAGATCTTCAACCTCTCTGAAATTCCACATTCATGTTGCTCCTGAGCTTCCAGAGGGTGCTCACATCCAATTCAAAGCACTCACGACACAGCACCCCGGCAAATACAGAGAGCTCCAGCCGTGCGTTGTTGGTCCACTGTCCCGTCCTTTCCTGTCAGAACATCACTCTGCCAAATATTTCTCTATAGTTCCCCACCGAATGATCCTCACCTCCATCTCCAGTCACCTGCTTGTACATACACACAAACCAGAGGTCATCTGTCTGCACTTAGCACATAGCAGGAGTTGTCTCACTTTAATTTGCTCTATTATCACAGCAGTGAATTATCTTTTTGGGTGATGCTGGATTAATACTTAAAACAGCTGTAACTGATTTTTGTGGCTTCTTTGGAGCAGCAAGAAGGAACTCCTTCTTTATAGGATAATTACATCCCCGAAAAGCATATTTTTAAAATTACAGAGGAGTGAGAGACCAATGACTGCAGCAGGCGTGTTCTCGCAGCTGCGTATGATGAGGGGATACATAAGAGGCTGACTGACCACTGTCATGTAATCTGTTGTTCATATATCAACATATATTTCACCCTCTTATAAAATAAAAACCATTCACCTTTGGATAAATAGATGTATCCATACTCCTTCAGTGCTTTTATATATATATTTAAACATTGTGCCTTTCAATACATAAATGCTAGAAAAAAAGGACTTCTTTTAGTGCACCATCTTACTCCTATTCCATCTCAGTTATGTTTATAATTTCAAACTGATGAATGCAGAAATAGGTTCAGAAAATGCAGAAAATGTAGGTATGAGCCAAAGTACGGCAGGTATTGTGTGTAAATATCACCAAATGTAATGAACAAGCACTACCCTGGTGGGTGCTTGAGCATAGTGAGGTGCTTCCACAAAGTGAGCACCGGTTCATAAAACAGTTATGTAAAGTGGAGTGTTTTTGAAGGTCTTAAGTGAACATTACCTGTGATCTCATTCTCATTAGAAACTGAGAAAATAGTGAAGTGTTGATAGTCCCCGCAGTCTGAAGATGTGTGTGAATGTGCGAGAACGCGTCTGATGTCGGGGAGAAGAAACCCGCTCCTCCGCTTGATGTCAGCTCAAAACATCCAAAGGGAGGCAGACAGCAGATGAAGGATGCAGGAGCAGAGCAACACAGATTTATATTCGATGTGTGAACCATGTAGCCGCAAGTGAGAACGCAGAGGAGATGCTCGTTGGATAGCATGTCGTGCCCTGTCACATATTTATAGAGGCTTTAGGAGATTAGGTATATTAACATCTGAACAATTGGCTTCGTAATCTTAACGTTGTCTTGAGTATTCACCGGTTGACTCTTTTAAGGCCAGGGTGGCAGGTAAGTGTCAAAATATATTTGTTTAAGACAGTTCTTGCAACTGTTGACCTTGCAGTGGAAGAAAATATGCCTGTATCTTATGGCACACAAAGAGAAAATAATGGCACAACTCTGTAGCTGATATTATTAGTTATCATTTATTCTCTTAGCATCCTTGCAAAAAATGGTAAATGTAGGCACTTGTTGAATTAATTCAATAACAGGATAATGTTAAAGGGACAATCAATCAATTTTACTCATAAAGGACAGTGTATTTGTCATAAATAGAACTACTTATACTGTAAAAATAGCTGCAAGATTATTTCCTGGCCTGCATGTATGTGGGCATTTAGGCAGTAAAGCCTGGGGAAAAAAAGAAGCCATTACTTGCATTGTAGGAAATGTAGGATCCAACGTCCCTGGAGGTTGGATCATACCAAGGAGTAAAAGTTAAGATATCTGTCTCTGCTGCTTCAATTTTGACTGTGATTTTTTTTTCTGACACTTATGCACCAAACAATTAATCATTGGACTGTAAAAAGTAAAAAGGCATTAACTGATATTAATAATAACATTTATCATATATACATTTAATAAATACAAATAATTGTGAGTTGCATCCCTAGTACAGCTAGTTATTTTTGGCTTAGGATTTCACATGAAAAAATAAAATAAATTATGTAATGTTGTGGACTTAAGTTGAAAAACTGGACTTAATGTGATTAAAATTAGCTCCACCCCAACCTGCTAAAAAAGTCAAATTGATGCCTCAGTATTAATAATCCAATGATAATATATATAAAGTAACCGAAAACTATCATAATGCAAGTACTGTTCATTTTAAAACCTCAGTTATAAGTTTCTGTATTTAAGTACAGTTCTGAACACAGGACTTTAACTTTTTAACTAATGGAGCAATTTTACACTCTGGTATTAATACTTTTATCTAGAGTAAGTAAAGAATCTGACTACTTATCTCATCACTAATCTGCTCCCTTGTACACACACTGTCTCTTCTGTGATGCATGTTGGGGCAAACAAGTTGCCTAAATAAATGTGACAGTGACACAGTGATTATAATGTCTTGCTGCAAATGCCGTACTGTGTTTCCTCTGTGAGCTGAGCTCTGTTGCCCCGTCCAGGCCATCCAGCCCACAGCGCAGGGCTGAGTCGTCCGAGGCCTCCCAGGACCTGGAAGGTTAATATTTGAAGGAAGGATGGCCCATAAATATGAGCAAAGGGACGTTTAATTAAATAAGCACTTCTTAAATATTCTCCTGGGCCTGCTGCTTTTGTTTAAAGATGATTGATTGACTACTATCTCTCCAGGCAGGACCATTAGTTTCGCCACTCCCGCCATACACCATCCCTCCCCATCTTCTCTCTATTTCTCCGGCTCTGCCAACATCTCTCCTCCCTTTCTCTCTCAATTACCCTCCTTCTCTCACCACCCTTTTTTCCTCCCTCCTTTTTTTCGTCATTCATCCCACCTCCTCTCTCTCCCTTTTTTTTTTTTTGTGTTCTCCATGCGTCCGCTGTCAGGTCCCCTTCCTTTTCTCTTTTCATCAGTCCACGTCCCTGAGCCCCTCTCAGGAGGCCCATATTTCTCCAAACTCATGACAAGGTAATGAGGCCATGCTAAATCCTACCACGCCCTGGAGCAACATCAGAAGGTGGAGGGGCAGGTCGGCCCCTGCCTGGCCTGGCTGCCTCCACGTCTGTTTCAGTCACACTGTGAGGCATCTGTCGCCGCCTGCACTCTAAATAAAACTTCTGATCTGCAGAACTACCGGAGCCGGAAAAAAACACGCAAAATTAATTCTTCCTCTTTAGTCGTCCTGCACCTCTCTTTCTATTTGTTTTTACCTCCTTCAGCTCTTTCTCCCTTCCTTCCTTCCTTCCTTCCTTCCTTCCTTCCTTGCTTGCTTCCCCCCTTCCCTCCTTTCTCTGGAGCTGTGCTGTAGCAGCAGTCTGCCATGCTCTGCTGATTTCTAGCTGGAAGATGGGGATCGGCAGGGGAGCTCAGTCTGGCTGTGGGCAGCTGAGCCATGGACAACACACACACACAAACAGAAACACACACACACAAAGAAACAGGTAAAAGCTGTATGTGCAGCCAAGGTATGAGAGGAAATGTGAATGGTATGTGTCTGTGGTCATGCTGCGATCATTATTACAACTTCTAGTGCGGGTTCTCCTCATGTGTTGCTGTGTGTGCCTACGGGTGACACTGCATGCAGGAGGAAATGAAGCACATCGTGGCACTGAACATAGCAAAATTCTTAGCAATGCTATATGTAGTTATTTATTCACAACAGCGTTTTTTCCAACAACTTAATGAATTTCTTTTCCTCAACAGATGTCATGCAACCCCTTAAATTTGTCACCTTGAGGATAAAGAATGAGTTGCTTTGGTATTCTGTGCACTTTAACATCACAGACATTTATTAAACACTGTAATGAAAAGAAAACACAATCATTAGCAATGCAAACAGAAACAGAGCATTGCACTGAATTTAATTAAGATGAAATAATGTACTTTTTCATTTCTAAATATTTACAAAGAAAGAACACATCAGCAAGAGAAAACTTGAGATCTTTTGCATCGCATGCGCATATAATAGGCTGCAATTCATTAATAACACACAAAACACCTCAAGGAAATGAAAAACAAGAAAATACAACAATTATGAGTTGAAAACATGTCTGGCAGGAGGGTAAAATCTCCAGATCTGCCTGTAGCGGCTTATAAACCGCTGTGGATTCATTAGGGCGTATTGATCATGTGAACTGAACAACATGTTTACCAAACACTTTAATGATACTACTGAAAACTGAAACGCAAACAGAGAGAGATTGACATGGATTGGTCCGTGTGTGGGATGGAGTGACACTCCACAGAGAGGAGGAGAGCGGAGAGAGGAGACAGGAGAGGTGATGGTGTGATAATGGAGGCGGTGGAGAGAAAACACTCGGAGGGTGCACGGGAGGATATAGAGACGATGGTTGCACTCCAAGTATTGGACAGAGAAGCAGGTAAAGTAGGCTGCAGGTGAATGGAGGAGAGGGACTGTGTATGTGTGCGCGAGTGTGTGTGTGTGTGTGTGTGTGTGTGTGTGTGAGAGAGAGAGAGAGAGAGAGAGAGAGGGAGAGAGAGAGAGAGAAGGGGGGTAGGCAGGCATATTAAAAATGCAGCAGTGGGGAGCAGGCCGGGGATTCACAGTAATTAGATGACAAAACGGCGGCGGGCTGGAGATGAGAGAGAGGGGTCACACACAATGCCACTGCCGCCGGGTAATTTGTAAGTGTCAATCACTAGCCTGCCAGGGGAAAAGCGAGAGGGAGTGGGAGGGTGAGGAGAGGAAAGGAGGCAGGGTGGTGGTGGTGGTGAGGGGGAGGAGGGGGGGGGTTAGTGTATAGAGGAGGATGGAGGGAGTGGGAAAGGGAAGGAGGGGCAGAGATAGCGGGAGTGAGACGGAAAGTGAGGGTGCTAGCGGGCTGCAAGAGACAGGAGGGAAGGAGGTTTTTAAAAAAGAAGTGGGAAAAAAGAAAGTCAGAGGAGACAGGAAGAGAAAGAGAGAATTTAAAGATAGAGAAACCAGCGAGAGAGAGAGAGACACAGAGACACAGAGACAAAGAGAAGAAGTGACTCCCAGTTTTTCATATCTAAGATTTGGCTTAAAGAAATAAAAAAGGGGAGGGGGGGTCTTGAAATGTGGCCTGTCATTACGGACCATTATCTAAGTCAAATATACACGTTAGTAGCAACAGTGTCATCGTACTGTTCTGCAGGCTGGTAACTCCTCACCTCATGCACACAATCAAACCAAGTATGCACACTTTAAAGTCTCAGTTCACCCAAACACACAGACACAAAAAAAACATATCTGGCCATGTTTTGGTTTCATGTTTTCAGTTTTAAAGCTCCCTGCCACAGCCCCAATACAATGGAGTATAATGGAATTGTATTTGTGGAGCTCACTGCATTGAAAAACAACATTTTCATTGTAGGAATGTAAAATTGAACATGGTTTTCCAGAAAGAGTGTCCCATTTAATCGGGATAATCCGCTGTCAACCATTCTCACACAGGAACTAGTTTCTTGGTTGAACGTATTTCAGATGAAAACAGTTTACTGTGAGGTCTGTGGATTATCCGGCCTGGACATTGTTTCTGGAAAGATGTGTTTTGTTTTGATTTATCTGTGTGTTTTAGGGTTTTTTTGTGATTTTTTTTTCCTCACATATTATTTTCTTATTTTATTCATTCACCCCATGCAACCAGAAAAACTAATGTTCCTTCCTTCCACCTCCATTGTACTGGAATAGAAGCAAGAAATCTTAAAACGCAGGTGAATTAAAGCTGTTTAATGTTTTAATGAAGAGCCAGGAGAGATGAGGGGATGACTTGCATCAAAGGTCCCGGGCCCAATTTGAAACCATAACACTGCAGTTATGTTGTTCACCCATCAGCATGCTGAGGCGCCAGGATGCCCCTAACTTCATTAATAAACTGTCAAGCCTCAAATTAATTGCAAACTTCTAAATTCAGGTGCAATGGCATGGACACATCGTGATCACTGAGGCACACAAAGGAGTTGAATGAAAATGGCATTAACCTTAACAGGATCAGCAGTGTATGTAAATATTCATCATGTTATAGGGTGATTGTATGGCTTTTGCCATGCGGTTTGACAGACAGGTGAGCGTGTGTGTGTGTGTGTGCGTGTGTGTGTGTGTGTGTGTGCGTGTGTGTGTGTGTGTGTCGGAGAGAGCTCTTTTCTTCTTTTCAGAGTGGGTACAATGGGGGTAGTTGTTGGCATTATTCCAGCGAAGCAGTGTGTGAGGAGCCAACACAATGGGCAAGCAGCACAGCAGTCTGTTGGGGTGCACAGCCAACACATGCACAGGATGCTATACGGTATAACCCCGTTCTCATGCACACACAAGTGCACACACACATGCACGCATAGACAAACGAGGGTAAAAGTGACAAAAAAATGTACATAATCTGCCTTTACACATGCAAAGTACTCATGCTGGCATTGTGTCTGTGAGACAGGGCAGCGGCATGACATGACACTACTGACATATAATGGATTCCTCAGGGGGATGCTGTCCTGCATGACCACTGCTTCCTTTCAACCACACACACCTGGAGAAACATAGACATGCGCACGCACACACACAGCGGTGCAAGCGAACACCATCAAATGAATAGGCACACACGTACAAGGTTGAAATATCGTACCAAGAAAAAAGAAAAAAATCTTGCAGAGCTAGTCATCAGTCAACAAACAATTAAGATGAACACAAAAGAGATGTGTATATATAAAAAAAAGTTATACACAGCGCTTAATTGTTGTTTGTTCTTCTGCTCCTAATGATTAGCATCCCACAAGCAAACAAAACGTACTCCAGAAAAAGAAAGCGAGAAAACGATTCCAACTCAACAGGTTTAAAAGTTCCTAAACTGTAAACTGAAGGTGTATTAATTAAATATGCATAATTAAAGGCAATTAAAATCTTCACAGTTGAAATACACAGAATAGAAAATTCATGAAATAAAGCTGAGACAAAGATAGACGAGTAACCCCTGTCTGTACCTTAATTAAAATGAATTTGGAGAACTGTAACACACACATGCACACAAAACACCTTTGGAAGTGTCTTAATTGGGAAATGATTAAACTCCTCTTTTCTCCCCCTGTTTATTCTTCAGTCAACAATTAGCAGCTCATAATCCACAGCACAGTGACTGTTACATCTCCTTCTTTTAACAGCTCTCACAGTTATTCTCCCGGAGTAACAATACACTTCAAATGGACTCCTAAACAACGTGTCAGGGCCAAGATTGTAGAAATACCAAGGTCAGGAGCTCATCAGCGTATCCCACAACACTCTGACAAAATTTTTAAAAATATTTAGATTTTTTTTTTCAGTGCAGTGTGCAGTGTGACCTGAATGGACGTGTTCAGCATATATTCTGAATAGGTAATTGATTAATTATTTAAGTTATCATCAAAATGTACTTAAAGTATGTAGTTTGCATTTCACTATTGTAGCTGGTTGAGATGGAGCTATTTTGTAAAGCAAATAAATCTATACAAATGCATTATAGTTTATGTTTTCTTATGTAAAATATGAATCTGTAAAGTAACAAGTAATTACAGCTGTCCGTGGAGTAAGAGATGTAGCGAAGTAGAAGTCTAAAGCAGATTAAAGTGAAACACTTTGGCACAAGGTCTTCAAAACTGCAGTGAAGTACAACACCTGAGTAACCGCACTTATTCACACAAAAAAAAACTTGTTTTGAGCAAGAAACAGTCCAAAACCCAAAGATGTTCAATTTACTATAATATAAAACAGAGAAAAGCAGTGCATCAAATGAGTTCGCTTCATTGCATTCATCCAATTCGTTTTATGTAGAATGTCGCAAACAAGTTTATAGTAGCAGGACATAATAATATGGGTCTTCTTCACCGTGTAATTTATCATAGATATGTGTAATGGACCATTTACCAAAGCTCTGCGTTACTCCGTATCAAGGTGTGCGGACTTTAATGACATAATCTGATGTACAGCCACAAAAGCTACTTCCTCATAAGGAAGCAGTTCCAGTGAAACTTTCTACTAGATATGTTGGGAGTGATTTTCTTTTTTCAACTGAACCACAAATTTCATTCACCTCAAATATGAACTGACAGAATCCTCAGAGAAGAAAGTCTCAAAAAATATTTTTTTGTAATTTCGGTGAACTGACCTTTTAATGTTTCAATGCTCAATGCTTTTCTTCTTTTTAAGAGGTAGGAGGAAGAACCAGCCGAGATCAAGCAACTTGCTACAAAGGACGCATTTTGCGCTGGAGTTACAAAAAAAAAGTCTCCACCCAGTCAAGGTAAAGTGAACATAAATTAGTGAAACAAAATCTGACAGTAGTAGAGTCACCCAGTTAAACAGCTGTGTCACACCTTGCGTAGTCATAACAGCGAGAGCAGACTGTTGACACAGCTTAGAGGCACCTTCCTACAGTAATACTGAACTTCAGTGAGCGCGATCGTTTCAGAAAACAATTAATCTAAGACACAACTCGCAGGCAGCTGTGCAGAGTGTCTCGCCTTGTGCGTATGGGTGTTTATGTGTGCGTGGCTGTGTGAGTAACCTGACAGCCTGCCACACAATAGGGGTCCAAGTGAGTGTGAACTCCATTCGTTCCCACAGCTGCCATTAACAGACGGAATGAACAGCCTCTTGCTAATAAAGTGAATAAATAAATAACGCTTAAGAGGCCATGTTTACCTCCTCAGTCTCTGTCGATAAGTGCTACTTAACAAAAAGCAAAAAGAGCTTTTGCTTTTCCGATTCTCTCTCGTTATATATATATGTGTGGATTAACCCTTGTCGGTACAGTTGGTGTTAATACGTTTACCTCTGTAATTACATTTACCCTGACATTCAAGCCGTTTGGTGAATTATTAGTCGGATTATCGTTCTAATCGGAGACAGCAATAACCAAAACAGAAACACAGACAACTACTTTACAAATTAACATAATTGGTGTATTCTTGGTTCACATGTTCCTCCCTTTGTGGGTTAGAGAAATAACATAACTTGTATTTTAAAGGCCAAGCCTGGTGATTATTTATATTTTTGTTACTGTCAACACATTCATTGAAAGGATAAAAACCACCAGTGTGTTTTTTTTTCTCTGGCCTCCTCCAGCCAGTGTGTAGCACTCAGTCTCCAACAGCCCTCAAAATATGTATAGTTTTGTTTCTTAAAAAGGATAAGACATTTCATCAAATAGATGGGAACTGTATTTTTTAACAAATGTTTCTCAAACATAAAAGCAAATCTGGGCATCTGTTTAGGACTATTTTCAGCAGGGCATTAATCCACAATGTGTGCTCTAGTGAGTATTTACATTAACCCTCCATTAGGATTGTTTATGTAGGATCCAGTCAATAAAAAGTACAATCTGTGTGTTCGTGGTAATGAAGGAACATGTTGCAGTGAAACAGTGTGGCTCACTGATGTATTTTTTGGGAGACCATGAGATCCTTTTGCAACCTGAACAACCTGTTAGAATCAATTATTCCTTGGCGACTTAGCCGGTTTGGCTTTTAGTTTTTTAAAGCTGTAGTTACAAGTATCTTAAAGCAAATATGTTTGTGTGTGTGAGTCAACACAGGCGACGAGAGGCCAGTTTGGAGACCACTGTGCGAACAGAGTAAGGGATCATGTTCTTTTATTTACATATATCGTGTGCAGCCTCCTGATTTAATGACTTTAACGAGAGCATTTTGTGTAGCTTCTGGATTTTTGTCAACCACTATAATGGCAATTGTGCAAGAGAGTCCTTAAAATGGATTGTTCAGGCAAATTACAAAAAAAACACTTATCACTTATCTCATGCATGCAGATCGTTTTGTATTTGAGATAACCATCACTGATATTTCTCTCCCCTCTCCAGGGGTGAATTCTGTGTTGCCATGACTGAGGACACGGAGGTCACGTCTTCTGGTCTTCTGTTGTATTATAGGGAATTGGGGGGGGCACTTTGGAGATATGTTTTTTAATTTTGTTAACATTTAGCCTCAAATGTAAGGAAAATAAAACAGTGACACTTTATGTGTGACAAAATAATCTCAAGTCACTTACGACCTTTTTCAGAGCTGTGAACTATGTTACTCAGTCTATTTTAGCTTTTCACAGCATCTCATGCTTAATTTACGAGTATGTAAATTCTACATAATTTCTTAGGAAGTTTCCTGTGGAGAAGTATGTAATCTACTAATTACACTAATTACAGGGGAAAGAGAGACAAAGCTGCTTGTTATTTTAGTTGAGTTAGGTTATTAGTAGGTCCAGTTCCCTTGAAAAACCTGCTGCATTTAAACCACAAACTGTGTGAAATATAAGTGAACACTTAACTGAATAAATAAAATATGAACAATGCAGGTAATTAAAACATTTTAGAGGCTTTCTTTGTGGGTATATTGACTCGTGACCTCAGTCATTATTTATAAAATGCTTGGCCCTTGCTCACAGCATTAAAAGTGTACATGTTGAAAATTAAGAAGATTGTGCAGTCAACAGTCGTAAGTAGTTCCAATTTAAACTGTTTACAGCGAGGTCTGTGGATTATCCAGAGTAACCGATGGCATTGTTTCTGGAAACAATCGTTGCTGGTGAATTTTTTTTTCATATATCATTCCTCTGTGCCTTGACGAACAAAAATGCAATTCAACTCGCTTCCATTGTGTTTAATTGGCAGCAGAAATTCCAGACAAGGATATTTCAAAAACCCCAGAAGATAAAAAAAAAACGAAAATATCTGCATGGCTTGGTCTTTTTATCATTTCTTTGAGCTGACCCTTTAAGAATACATGCTCCATTATCGCTTCGGAAAGAAATAACAAATAAGAAATAAAGTGACGTTTATGGTGTTCGAGATGCTGATCCGGCTATGAGAGGAAGAGTGATGGAAGAGGAGGATCAGCGCGAAAGTGTTTAGCTGGTGGTTGAAAGACTATAGAGCGTTGCAGAGAGTATAGAGAGGGAAAGGAGATAGAGACAGAGGATGGAGGGAGGTGGAGGGGGCAGTGAGGGTGGGGGTGGTGGAGGGGGTGCAACAAGATGGAGAGAGACTGCCTGCACATACTGTCAAGGCAGTTAATATAAGGTGTGGAGATAAGGCCCCACAGACAAACATTGACCAAATCAGGCATTTCAGCAGCGCAGCCCCAACTGTCAGTCAGCCTGAGAGACAGACCAACAATCAGCACTCTACCTCTGATAAGGGCTCTACTGGGCGCGTGCAGGAAATAGCCAATCTGCAGCCAGCCTGGCAAGGAGGGTGATGGCGGGGAGTGTGGAGTGGAGGAGGGCGGTGTGATGATGGAGAGCGAAAGGGGTTAGGGGAGGGAGGGAGAAACGTAGAGAGACAACAAGTGAGGGAAAGTGGCCTATAAATTTAGAGAGAAATGTGGACCAAAAGTTCACAAGAAAGGATAATACCCAAGAGAAGAAGGAAAGATGGAGAGACGGGAAAGAAAACAGGATGATATTCCTCCGCACCCCACCCGACTGCTCAAAGAGAGAAAGAGATTCACGAGGGAATAGAAGTGACGGGGGGAAAAAAAAGAAGAAAAAAAAAGAAAAGAGAGGTGTGATATCAGCTCCTAAAATAGTGTCTCTCCCCAGTTTTTTGTCACCTGGGAACATCTTGCACAGAGAGAGTGTGAGAACCAGGTTTAGACCAACACCTTACATTAATGATTTGCCAACAGCTTTGACTAGCTCATTATTCAATGTGCTGTTCACCCTGCCTCGCACACAATAGCATCGTTTCATCGTTTCTATTGATTAATGGTGCATATAGTGTGTACACGCACGGGCACAAATTCACATGCCTGATGCACAAGTGTGTGTGTGTGTGTGTGTGTGTGTGCGGGGCGTGCCTGAGTGAAGGATAACGCTCCCTATTTAATGGAGGAGTCTGCGCTGGCTATGAAATTCCCTCATAACAAAATAAACACATCCAAAATGCTGGAGTGGATGCCTATGGAAATCCAAGGCGGTCAAGGCCATCACCGCAAGCTTGGACCCACACTGGCCCCTGTAGTCCGCCTCGGGAACTGCAGTCTGAGGGGCAAGAGTGAGGAAATAAATTCCCAGCCGTTTACCTTTGTCAAACACATTTAGGTTTCCTCCAAGCAAAACAGTGGAGGGCACCAACAGCTGGCGAGTATTTATTTTCGGAAGCGGAGTCAGAGGGGTGTCTGAGCTTCCTTGATCATGAACCAAACTGCCATTACCATGACCACTGATAACAGTAGGAATCGTAAACAAGCTAATCACCGAGGGCCTATTTGTATTCTCATTTGTGTTTGCGTGCACTGGTGTGCAGGGGGAGGGCGCAGGGACCAGAAAAACAGGCGATGGGCGGCGGTGGAGAATGGGGAGGGAAACGGGCGGAGGGTGGGTGTTAATGCGCGAAAGGGTTAAGTTCCCTCCCTGGTTGCATGCTGCTTTCCCTTGCTCTGTCAAGCCCCATTAAACCTGCTACACCACAGCAATAAGGTGCCATCAATTACAGGCGCGCTGCCATCAATGCAGAGCACAGAGGAGAGGAGAGGAGAGGCAGGAACGCATAAACAGGACAAACGGCCACATAAAAAGACCCGCAGCCACATAAAGCCCCCGCGGCCTGCCTCACAGACGCACAGCATCTCCACCCCTCCATCTCTCTGCGCATCACCTCCGAGGTGTAATACCAGTTTGTTTGTGAATGAGGGGAAGCTTTGTTTGAAACACGCACAAAATGCATTCATTTCACATTCACTTTCATTCATGGTAGCAAGCAGATTTAGGGAAAGGGAAAGGGTGAGGGAAAAAATATAAAGAGAGAGAGAGAGAGAGAGAAAGATGTGACGACATTGATTGCAGTGTGCTTCTACTGCCCCCGTGTGATGGCAGCAAAACAATTCAGAACAATGGACGCTCAAGCATGAAAACTTCTACCCACTCCTTCTACTTCTATCCCCCGCTCGCACCCTCACAAACATAAAAGAAAAAAAAACAATTAGACCATGACTGTGAGAGTGAGATCAATAGCACTGAGAGTTCTTGAAACCGCTTACAAATGTGCGTTTCATCTCCGTTGCAGAGTAACCTGCATTCCTCAAGGTTCTGGCTATATTATCAGCCATTCAACACAAGAGCGGCAGGACAGCTGTACGCATTCAGCACCAGACAAAGAAGCAAAGCAGTCCACCACCACACTAAGATCTGTGCAGGTAATTAGCAACCAGGTAACCAGCAGAGAGAGAGAGAAACGCCAATCTTTCTTTGCTTTTGCTGTTGTACTATCTTGAAAGACTACTTTGTGTAGTACTAAGTGTAATGGCTTGACTAAGATCCTCTATGCATGCCATAAAAAAACTATACAAATGACTACACAAGTATCAAGGACGCACTGATCCCATGCACGGGTTCAGTTTTAGTTCTTGTAATGACCTTATTAAGCGGAAGTGTTTCACGCCACAGCAACACCTGAACACACGCCACCTTACACTGAAATTCTTATGGTGAGTTTCATATAGTGTGGCGGGCAGATTTTCAAGTGCTTATCGAGTCGTTTTTCATTCTTGTTACCTCACTTGAGCTTCACTTTGTAGAATGATGTGAGTTCAAAGTTTGACACTAGAAGGCCATTTTCACATTCATCTGCAGGACGTGTGCTCCTGAAGTCTGAGTCTTGAGACTCACAAGAGCAGGACTTTGAGAAAATGTTGGATTTGTGCATACCTAACAAAAAGAATTCAATTAAAAAGTTTTATGTTATGTAGGTTTATTGTTATTGGATTTATTAAAGATGAATCATTATATAAAATGTTGCACACTGAATACAGATATTTTCATTTTCAAGTAAAAAAATCTAAATACTTGTTTGCTGTTTTTTTCTCTCCTGTCATTCTCAAAAGTTCCATGGCAACCAAACAAAAGGCTTTACACACTCGCTTTGCAGAAACACCTGCCAGAATGACAATGATGGGACAATTGGAACTTTCTTACATTACTTTAGAACTTTAAAAAGGGTTGGTTTCCCCAAATTACAAGAAAAAAAGATACAAAAGCAGCTATTATTTATTTTTTCAAGGTTCTGAGAATTAGTTTCCCTCTGGATCCAAGTAATCCAGTGACAGTTGTCGATACATCCATGCGTAAACAAGAACTGCTAATAGGTAATTTGGCACACTTTTAATGGTGCCAAAATGTAATTACAGGCTGGAATGTACCACAACATAACTCACTGAATTCGTGGCAACATTATATTTTGAATTGACATCTCCCAAAGCACTGAGAGATCCTTTAAAGATGTTTTGTCATTTTTAATTTAAGTAAACCAACCCTTTAAAACAAGTTACACAGTTAAACAAATGGATAAATTAAATGTAAAGAAAACGACATATTTACAGATGGTGTCATATTGACCTGAGGCTCATGTGGAGTTTATCTGTGAGGAGGAGCTGCTGCTGCCGGAGCTCTTCGTCTTCTGCCCTCTAGTGGCGCTCGGCTGCCGCTGCACCCGCTGGCTGGACGCCTCTCTGCTCTTCTCGCTGTGGCTCGCTCCCGCTTTGCTTCTCACTGCCGACGCAAAGCGAGAAAACGCACAGCACGAGTCAAAGGAGCGGAAGAGTGTTTGGTTATTTATTGTTATCACGTCTGTTGCTTCACATGTTCCAGACAACGTGGTGCTTTGAAAAATGGAGAGGGCAATGACGAGGAAGAGATATGAAGAGACACAAAGCGATATGAAGAGATGTGGAAAAACTGCATTTCAGATACACACACGCACACAAAAGGAATGGTGGTGGTTCTTGTTTCTAGCACTGCACACCAACACTGCACACCTAACTAAAACAAGAACCATAAAGCTATTAAAAAGGGCTTTTAGCAACTATGAACGGTGATAATTCAGTGTGTCTCAAGGGACTTGAGGCAAGCCTGGGAGAAGAAAAGAAATCTTCCTCTTACAAATGAAACGTTTAATTCATCAGTGATAAAACAAATCCAATTTAGTAGTTTATGGGATTTTACTATTACAGCCTCAACTGGTCTGGAACGAGGAGTAACTTATGATGGCAAACTTTAGATAGATACAGCCGTGCAACTGACATTATTATGACTGTTTGCTGACTTTATTACTCTTCTCTAATTTTGCTTGTCACACCAGGTTTTAGCACTTATCATCATCCTTTCATTATTATAGCCACAGAGAGAACAATTTTTCTATGTTAATAGAATCTGCATGTAAATAAGTGCTAATGACACACTGGGAAGCACGTGAGAGTTCAAACCAGGACCAGTGAGTGTTACTGACATTAATTACTTTACTACAACAAGCACCACTACTCTGTATTCAAAATAAGTAACAATCTTTGAGAATTTGCAAAATTTCCAAACACCTCTGGGTAAAGATTAGATCCAAAAATTGATTTTTCATTTTTCATTGTCATTTCTGTAGTAAGTTATTTTTTCTTCTAATAATAAACCAGACAAGGGCTGCATCTACCAACTATTTTTGTTATAGATTAATCTGATAGTTAAGCGTTGTGCTGTGGATGCAGCAGGCCAGACATTACCCAAGAACCGCCCTAGGACCAGTTTTATTTACTTTATTATTCATTTTTCATCATTCATTTATCTAGTATTTATTTCAATTTTTTGCTCTTATTACATTTTAATGCATTATCAAAGGTGAAGGTAAAACTTGTTGGAATTTTTGATTGTCTAATCGATTAAACGAGTCATCGTTACAGCTCTACACCAAATAAGTCCAAACTTCACCCAAAACCTGTAGACTACTTCAAAGCCACCCTCACTCACTCACTCACACATATCATCAATCATGCAGTGACTGTACTTGAGTACTTGAGAATAACTGAGCACGGGTTCTATCTCTCTAGCACGCACACACACACACACACATGCAGTCACACATTTACACACACGTGCATGCAAACAAACATGGTTTCCACTCTGCATAATCATGTAATGAGAAAAGCGCAGCATGCAGTTTTGGCACGATCCTCGTCCATGAAGTAAACACTGACAACACTTAATTTGTTTTTTTTTTAAAAGGCAAGCAAGTGGACAGATGGACGTGTAGGACACGGTGCACCAGAGGGGACCTTGAGAGTGAGGAGAGCTAGCATCTTGGGGGCCGTAGACCACAATCTTAGTGTTGACCCTTGTGGCTCTGGGGCCAGACGCAGAAGGGGCAGCTGCAGGAGGCTTAGGGCTCTTTCCAGAAACCAAAGAGTCCTCTTCTTCAGGAAGTGAAGAGGCACAGAAAAAAAAATAGAATTCAAGGGGGAAAGAAATGAAATTAGAAGGGCAGCGACATGCAAACAGTGAATGCCTGATTTTTACTTCTATGTACTGTAGATCCTTCATCTTCAGCTCACCTGCATTTAAGAAGAAAACCTAAAAATGGGGTGGAGTGACGAGGGAATTTTAACTAGTGAGGGAGATTAGGTGGAGCAGAATACAGGACAAGAAAAGCTTCTCCACTATGTACAGGACTTAAGTGGAAGAAGGTGAATTCATTTTCAAGTGACTGAAAAGGGAAGTGAGAAGCAAAGAGCACAGGAAGAAAAACAAGAACAAACTGAAAATATCATAAAAGGCGTGGCCTTTTCTACACCTGGTTATGAAAAGCTGTGTGCCAACGCTTTGAAGACATTGAGCTCTTTACACTCTGTAGAGAGGGATCCACACACACGCACACACACTCCAGCACAAATCAAGTGGTGTTTCAGTCTTTCTGGCACTTTAACAGACAAAGATCATCAATATGCAGAGAACAGAGTTTCCATTTTCCAGTTTGTGTTTTGTCTACTGCCTCCTTACAGCTTCTGACCAAACTTACATTATTAATTAAAGTTATTAATTAAACCCGTGCAACTGAATCAAAATATCTCTTGTGAGATAAGGCTATAGACCTTCTGTTGTCCCCAAAAATGGATCTTGTCTTCATCTCATGCAGGATCTGCAAAATAATGACGTTGCTAACTTCCATGTCTAGGACATCACAGTGAAAACAGTTTGTGTCAGACAGCCAAATGCTACCAGTCTCAGGGTACTAAATCAGTCACTGTGGAGAGACACTAATACATTACTGTAAATCTCCTTGCCTCAATTTGTGGGAAAGGAAGTTCTACAGCTGAAAAATATAGTGCCAAATTATTATTATTATTATTATTTTTTTTATATGGAGTCCACTTAAACTGACATATATCTCTTATGGTGGATCTATTTACAGAGGCTAAAATACATTTTTGCTGCAACCCTATCCAGAGCTGTGACAGCTTTTGTGTGTCCTTTCAAATAGTGAGGAAACATCACCATCATTGTGTGGCTTTACACGAGCCACTGATGGAGAACATGAACTATGATGAAACCTAAAGTTAAGCTTCCAGCCTTGAGGTCATTTAATTGTTCAGGCTGCAGACACTAACCTCTGGCCTCTGTAGGTGCTGTGGTGATGCTTGTCGTGTGGGAGGCAGTTGAAGTGTCCGCTCCGCTCTCTGCTACCCTCTGGCCCGCACACATCGCCTTCAGAGTCTGGAAGACTGCTTGAGGAGCCACATTCATCTTTAACAGGTCCACTATGATCCTACGAGGGCAAGGAGAGCAGAAGAAAGGTGCCAAATCAGGGTTTCCTCTTGTTAAAAACTGCTTGTGCACTACGATCTGACTCCTGGTCGCTGCTAGTTGTTTGAGCCTATTTTGAGTCTATGAACTGTTACCGATATATTATTATATAATTCATTCATAATTCATATTAGATAATTATAATAATTAGATATTAGATAATTAGTTAATAATGATGCATCTTTGCTTAAACATTGTTTAACTGTTGTAGCAGCTCATGTTGGAGCTGGGTTTGATTATGATCTATGCAGTTCATTGGCTTCTGTGGTGCCCAACCTAAGGGTCGAGATCCTTTCAGTGGGTCACAAGAAAAATCTGATGGGTCTCCGGATTATTTCCGAACAAAATTTTGCGAAACAAACATACTTCTCCTCTTTTATCACATAATCTGAGGAGTTAAGAGAGTAAATGTCTCTTTGGTTAAACTACTCACAAGTGGCCTGAAATGCAAAAAGAAAAGCAATCATACTTGTTGCCCCAAAACTGCACATGAGTAAATGTACTCAGTTACTAAACTGCCCTTACTTGAAGACCTCCTGGTCCACGGTGATGCCTGCAGCCTGAGTCAGCTCGAACAGCTCCGTCTCCTCAGCACTCAGCACTTTCTTCTTCTTTATGGCGTATTTCTGCACGTTGCTGGTGACCACCAGAGCCGGAGAGTCCGGGGCCGAGGGCGGCTGCTGAGACATCTGTGAGCCCTGAGAGAAAGACGAGGCGTGAACGATGGCTGATAATAAATAAGGTAAATATCATACAGTAAGTGGTACATGGACACATACATAATACGAGCAACCCACCTGGAAAGGAAAGATGAGGGACCTCCTCTACATATACAAAAAATACTTTGTTAGGATTAAAAATACCTACCTTTATGTGTTCAGTGTCGATACCCACAACAATTCCCTCTGCTGGAGCCAAGCGAGACGCGCCAAAAATACGTCATCACTCTGAGACGTACAGTGTAGTGTATGGGATTTGTAGTCAGCGCGATTGTAAATACAGTGTTCCCTCGCTATATCGCGGTTCACCTTTCGCGGCCTCTCTGTTTCGCGGATTTTTTTCAGTGCAATTTTGCATACTAATTTTTTACAGCGTATGAATGCGCATTGTGTTCTGCGTCATGATTGGCTAAGGTTGAACCCGCCCATTGTGTTC
>JBAJHX010000035.1:8395764-8417997 GCA_037176925.1 Amniataba percoides | reverse complement strand
AATCTTACTTCGCGGATTTCACCTATTGCGGACTGTTTCTGGAACGTAACCCCCGCGATAAACGAGGGAACACTGTAGTGAAAACGTGTAAAAATGTACTTAAAGTATCCAAAGTAAAGGTGCCCTATGAAGAAAAATGCCTTCTGTGACTGACTACTACATAAGATAATACAAGATAAGAAAGACATTATAAGTACTACTACTAAAAATACTTGATTCAAAATAATCCTTTAATGCTGTCCAGAGGGAAAACTTAAAAAAACAATCATTAAAGTACATAAGATAAAACTAAGAATAGAATAAAAAATGGAAACCAGTATCCGTATCAGAATGCATAGATTAATAATTTAGTGCTAGAATTATCTTTGACCAACGAATATTTGTAATGCTGTCTTAAGGAAAGTGCCATAGACAGACATAAAGAGCTATCACAGAGTACCCCAGGATATTATTTAATGGGATTGTGTAATTATACTTTGAGTGGTCTGTAATAAAGAGATCAGAAGCAATACACTAAACAGCATAACATAGAAAATCAATAAATCGTTATCACATTTTTTGCCTGTTAGTTTTCCTTAATCAACTCGAATTGTTTCAGCTGTACTTGGAAACTGTTGAGTTGAATTTATAAAAAGACATCATAGTATATAAGCTCTTCGTATGTTTTGCATAGTGATAGTGACTTCCTGAATCTAACATTTGCATGTTATGTAAAGTGGATGCATCACAACACTTTTTAATGGCAATGGAGTTCATTCAGCATTTTTTTTAAATAATAACGCAGGTCAAGACTTTTAACAATATAGTGTAGCTTGCATAATATTATTTTTTACAAATGTGGATGTTATGAGTTACATTTTTTAGGGAAACTTAAAAATGCATTTACTATCTCTCTTTCAGCCCATTCCACTACAAGTGTTACCTTAGTTTACCTTAGTTAACCTTACTCTCTATTACTTATTGTTGCTATTATGCACCTTTTAGTTGCATAATTGGACGAGCTAACGATCACAGATTTCACTGTCAGTATGGTCTGTAGTGATTATGTGTGTCAAATAAAATTAAACTGAACAACAATTTGTCTTGTCATGTCTGAGTATGGTGGTGCGTATTAGATCTTAAAGAGTTGTTTGCTATCATTGCGCATGCGCGTCAAAGTAGAAAGTAGAATGCATCACAATGTTTCTCGCTACCTGCGAGAAGCGACCGTTATGGTACATTCTCACACCAAGAAGATGAAATGTGTGGCACGACGATTACGTTAATTGTGTTTTGGGGGGGAGTGGAAGCAAAACGAAAAAGATGACAGAAAGTCATTGTGCGCTAATGTGACTGGAAGAGCGAAACCGGAAGTGCTTGGGGGGTTGCTCTCTCGCAGCCGCTCAGTCCTCCGCGCTGTCGTCCAAGAATGGCCGCTGCTGCAGCCGGAATAAACAAGCAGGGCGCCGTGGCGACGATGGAGCCGTGTATCCGACACGGGAGGGGAGCTAATGGGGGCACGGTGAAGGTTGTACCCCTGTCTATAATATCAGCTGCTTGGTCACAGTGTTTGTGTTGTGTATCCAGCCTGCACCGAGGCTCGGCAGCAGGCTCGCCTCCTGGTGTCTGATTTTTGGGGTGAGAGCTGCTGCGTTGGCGTCGGTGGCTTGTGGATGTCAAACATGTCACCTGGAGCCTGTTAGAGCTATGAGCTGTGTCAGGAAAGGGCTGTTGCCTGCTCATTTCGCGACAGCGGCGCGTAAATGTGCGCTGAAACGAGCAGGCTGGTGTTGGCTGAGATGCTAACAGCTCTGGTGGTGTTGTGGTTGGTGGTGTTGTCATCATCGCTAGCTGGCGTGTGCAGCGTTTCGAGCTGCAGCTCCTCTGTGTGGCAGCACCGTGATCAGCGCACAGCATACATGCACGTTAAATCCTGCTCCTCTAGCACTGCACCCATCAGATGCACTTGTTCAGAGATTATAGTCAGATATCGGGGCCATCTGAAACACTGAGTGAAGGTGACTGCCCTTCATACTGAGGGACTCTTCATCTGATTCACTCCTCTCTGCTCTCTCTGGCTCCTCAGGCATCCCTCTGTTTTAAAACAAAGTAGTGGAGATATCAGTGCCAGATGTTAGATAGATGTTTTCTCCTTCTGGCTTCACTGGCTGTCACTAACAATGTGTGTTTTTTTTCTTTCTGGAAAAACTCACCAAGCTGTGTGTTGGTTCTCAGGTTCTGGAGTGTGGTGTGTGTGAGGACGTCTTCTCTCTCCAGGGGGACAAGGTGCCTCGTCTTCTGCTCTGTGGTCACACAGTGTGCCATGACTGTCTGACCCGGTTGCCGCTCCATGGCAGAGCGGTCCGCTGCCCCTTCGACAGACAAGTGACCGAGCTGGGTGAGCAAGAAGATTTCTGCCATTTTATTCATCTCCTGTGTTTTGTTTTGTTTTTTTACATTTTAGGGCATATTTGAAATCCCATTCCATTTCACAGTGACATCTAACAGCTTTAACTTGATGTCCTGAGATGACACCAGCAGTTACTGAATGAGAAATGACTGACTGCTGTCACTGAAGCACATGCTGTATAAATTCTGCTCTACATCAGAAAACAA
This sequence comes from Amniataba percoides, assembly GCA_037176925.1. Lineage (NCBI taxonomy): Eukaryota > Metazoa > Chordata > Actinopteri > Centrarchiformes > Terapontidae > Amniataba > Amniataba percoides. Next base: position 8,415,402 of record JBAJHX010000035.1, on the reverse strand, counting down.
AATCCAAATAATCATTTATCTTATAATGATGGTTTGATGAGACTGTATCAGAGGGGCATTGATTCCACCTGTGTTGATTTTGAGGCTACAGATTGTGTTGATATTGTCTTGGATTGCATTATATTGCAAAATGCTATTTTAATCCAAATCGGACAGAACAGCTGCAAAATTGTTACAGTAACCATACTTACTCTTTAATAAGCTCACTGTCTTAAAGCTTTTTTCCTTTTCTATCACCTGTTTAGGAGACTCTGGAGTTTGGGGTCTGAAGAAGAACTTTGCTCTGCTTGAACTCCTGGAGCGACTCCAGAATGGAGCCACCAACCAGTCAGGGATGGCGGAGGATGCCCTGAAAGGGATGGGAGAAGTAAGAAAGCTGTGATTTTATTTATTCTTCTTACAGTTTTTGAAAAGGCTCTGAAAGTTTTATCACCCTCACACTTGCTGCGCCTTTCATCCACAACTCTTCTCTTCATGTAGTGTATAATTCGGTGCGATGAGGACGAGAGCCACACGGCCTCCATGTACTGCACCGTGTGTGCCACCCACCTGTGTGCCGAGTGCTCCCAGCTCACCCACTCCACTCGCACGCTGGCCAAACACCGCCGGGTGCCGCTCGCCGACAAGCCTCACGAGAAGACCTTGTGCCCGCAGCATCAGGTCCACGCCATCGAGTTTGTCTGCCTGGAGGAGGCCTGTCAGTCAGGGCCCCTCATGTGCTGTGTGTGCAAGGAGTACGGCAAGCACCAGGGACATAAGGTAGTTCAAATCAAATCACAGTAACTAGTCTCACATTAAGTACCCTCATCCAAAGAGATGCGCTCATGTAACTTTCTTTTTCAGCATGCTGTTCTTGAGACTGAAGCCAATCAGATCCGTGCGTCCATTTTGGACATGGCCCACTGCATCCGCACCTTCACAGATGAAGTATCCGAGTACTCAAGGAAGCTGGTGGGCATCGTGCAGCAAATAGAAGGGGGGGAGCAGATAGTGGAGGACGGAGTTGGCATGGCGCACACTGAACATGTAAGACACGGCACTCCTTTCCCATAAAAAGCATCAATGCTTGTGCTTTTCCTTGTGGCATTAAAATCCTCTCTGCATCTTTGGCAGGTCCCCGGCACAGCAGAGAGCGCGCGCTCCTGCGTCCGAGCTTACTTCGCAGATCTCCACGAGACTCTGTGTCGACAGGAGGAGATGGCGCTGAGCGTGGTGGACGCTCACGTCAGGGAGAGACTGATCTGGCTGAGGCAGCAGCAGGAGGACATGACCATCCTGCTGTCTCAGGTCTCCACCGCTTGCTTGCACTGTGAGAAAACACTTCAGCAGGTAAGTTCAGTGGTTAAACAGACGGCTTTAAAGGCCTCTCTCAAGCTCTGCTGTGTGGCTCACAGTACCTGTAATGGGCCCTAATTTTAGTGGTTTTCTGTTGTAGGATGACTGCAGAGTTGTGCTGGCAAAGCAGGAGATCAACTGTTTGCTTGAGACACTTCAGAAGCAGCAGCACCAGTTCACAGAGCTGGCAGATCACATTCAGCTGGATGCAGGCATCCCTGTCACCTTCACTAAGGTACACACGCCCCCCCACTCAGAGCTGAACTACAGATGTGCAGTACTCAGCCAGATGTTGAGACTTTGGGTTTGTTCCAATGTGTAACAGTCCAAATGAAAATGTGTTATGGTTTTAGGACAACCGGGTCCACATCGGTCCAAAGATGGAGATCCGTGTGGTAACTCTTGGGCTCGATGGAGCCGGAAAGACCACCATCCTTTTTAAGCTGAAACAAGATGAGTTCATGCAGCCCATCCCAACCATCGGTAATTATATTTCCAGTATTAACAGTGTACTTATCTTACCAGTGATGGCATGACATCTTCTTCTGTTAGATTTTTTTATTTTTGATATAAATAAAGTTTCTTTTTTTCTTTAAGGTTTCAATGTGGAGACAGTTGAATATAAGAACTTGAAATTCACCATCTGGGACGTGGGTGGAAAACACAAGCTCAGACCTCTCTGGAAACACTATTATTTGAACACTCAAGGTATCGTCTGTGCTCTCCATACTTTTAATATATATATTTAAAGTTGTCTAATTGTCACACTGACATTAAACATATCATATCACATTTATAGCACTGAGAAAAACAATCTTATTGACACAGTTTGGTGCACTATAATGTTCTCTTCTGTAAAGCTTTAATGCGTTCAATGAGCTCATGAACATCTTGAACAAAATGTATTCCAAATCAAATCTTTAGTTTCAGTGTGCAGAAATTTACTCAAAGGCAGCAAAGTCACTGTCAGTGTGATCCTGATCATGTTGGAGCACATAAACTAGAGTGTGTCTGCACTAAGTTGAGCTGAGCTCACTAACGCAGACATAAAACAGCGGCTGTTGGCTGCACATCATAAATATGCATTCACTGACTAAATACAGATTTATGCAAAACAAGTATTGTATCTCAAGGAGGGTGCAAATGCTTTGACTATGCGAGGGAAATTCAGGTATCCAGTGCAGGATCAGAATGACGGTTTAATAAGACAAAAAAGGTTGGTCAGTCAAACCAAAAATGAAGTCTTAAAAAATCTACTTTGGTATCTGTTTAGCTGCATCAGGTTTGAAAATTCAAGAGCTAAATGATTTCTGAATGCTGGAAGTTAAAGCTGTATCTCTCTTCTCTAACTGTGGCTGTGCATGTGCAGCCGTGGTGTTTGTGATTGACAGCTGCCACAGGGACAGACTGATGGAGGCTCACAGCGAGCTGGCCAAACTACTGACAGAGAAGGAGCTGAGAGATGCCTTGCTGCTCATCTTTGCAAACAAACAGGTATGACCCCCGTAATCGCAGCCTGACGGACACAATGTTACATTCTCAATAACCTTCAGCTCAGACAGTCGACCGTCATTTGTTTGTTGCTCCGCAGGACGTTCCAGGCGCCGTGTCTGTGGAGGAGATGACAGAGCTGCTGAGCCTACACAAGCTGTGCTGCGGGAGGAGCTGGCACATTCAAGGCTGCGACGCGCGCAGCGGCATGGGCCTGCACGAGGGGCTGGATTGGCTCTCCAGACAGCTGGTGGCTGCTGGCGTTCTGGACGTAGCCTAAACGTCACCCGTACCAGCTCTCCCCACCCACAGCGACTGAACCCAAACCCCCCGGTCATTGATTCCCCTCCACCACCCAAAACATGAACTTTTGAGACGAGACTGCGTCTTTAAGCCCGCTCTCCTCATCTTTCCTTCTTTGTGCACCGCCCTGGGCAAAGAAAACAAAGATGTAAATACTCTCTGTAACATCACCGAATCCGAACATGGAAACCACACGGCTCCCTCGAGTCTGTCCCAGTGCTCACACCCACCCCCCCACCCCCCCGCCTCCGAGAAATGAACTCACTGGCCACAAAATCTGAGATAAGACTACAAACTTTCATCCTCTTCCATGTTTAAGGCAGCTTACACCGTCTAACACAGCGCTTATTCTCAGTTTTTCTTTGTTCCAACATTTTTGAAGACACAAGCCGTTTATCTGGCATACGTAGTTAGTTGATTTAGGTCCAGTTAAATGTTATAAATGCTCCCTTGGCAGAGTTGACTTTCTATCTGTATTTTCCATCTCACATTATTTGTCATTAACCACCATATATGTGACAGGAATCTTAAATAAATGCAGAGTAGTCTATATTGTAACAATAGTATAACTTCAGTACCCTTCTGTTGACTGTGTAGACAACACACCAGATAATCCTTTTAGCTAACTTCAATATTATCTGCAGGTAAGTGAGGTGGGACAGAAACATTAACTATGGTTTAAATGAACCCGCAGGACTTCCAGTGGTGATCAAATGTTTAAATATTTGGCTGTTTTCTCACTTTGCCTTGACATCAAATGTAAGCAATAGCGGTCAATGTTAAATTAGATCTTTTGAGTTGTGTGTAACTTTTTTTTTTGTACTATTTAATGCCACAGCTGTTTTTTTTTTTTTTGTTTGTTTGTTTGAATGTAGTGTTTTGTGTTACAGAACGAACTGTTTACTGAACTTATTTATGAGTGGGAGCATTGACGTTACTTCGATACGAGGCTATCGTGAGAAATTCAGAGTCTTTATGCACCGATTCTGCCTCCTTTTTTGTGGAGTGTCTTGCACGCAGAATTTGTGGAATGCACTTGTTTGCTGCCTCACTACAAGTTTTTCATTAGCAAGCAAATGAATTAACTATCTGCTGTTTCCTAGTAGACTCTGAGTGTTTAATCTCACTACAAAACAAACAAATGTCTTGTGAAAATAATCCTATTTAAACATCTGAGGAGTTGTGTTCATGTCTGGAGATGGTACACCTTTTAATCAGCAGCCTTGATTAATGTAATGTGAAACGTAATGAAACTTTAAACCTGACACTGACACTCATCTTGTTATTAAGGAACCATCATTTGAGTTAACCTTTATTCATTGCTATGTAATGTTTACTACTTGTATCTATGTATAAAAATACGAATAAAAAAAGTGCACGTGTGAAAAGCCTTTCCACATAGTTTGTGAAAACATTTCCATTTGTTTTTGAAATGTAGAAGCACAACGCAAAACCTTTGTTACCAGTGGACTTGATAATGGCTTTTGTAAGTTATTCATAATGTGATGCTGTAAAATAAACTAATTGACCTTATTTCTGTGGCTGACTTTTTTTTTAAAATCACAGTGAAAATAATTCTCACTACAATCACACTCAAAACATTTTTAATAACTGATTCTGGTAAAAAAAAAAAAAAAAAACATCACTGTACATGTACATGATGGAGACATACGATCACTTTATGGTGATGTTGATAATGCTGATGTCTTCGTACGGTTTGTCCGTCTTTGGGTTAACTTTGACATTGGAGATCCTCTGGACCGCCTCCATGCCTTTGGTACACCGTCCAAACACTGTGTGCTTGTTGTCGAGCCAAGGCTGAGGAGGAGACGCAGCAGAACAGGTCAAATCACAGCCACCGAGATACGGTAAGCCTTTTTCATTCGTTAAATCTCTGATGTTAGTGTCTTCATCTACCTGTTAATATTTTTTTACTTTCGTTATAGAAAGAGACACAGTGTTAGAACATTTGGCATCAGGTGGAAGAGAGGGAAACGGTGGCTCTGCTGGAGGGCAGCGATGAGATGGTTATGTGTGAATGTGTGTGTATAATGTATGAAAAGCCTTTTGTGATTCTCACGTGTTTATTAGATAAGCAGGACTTAGAAGATGGTTAGCTTATCCTAGCATAAAGACATAAAGACTAATAAATAAAAAAAGCAAATCATTTTATTTTCCTAAAATAACAAACTTTTCCTCTAAGTGACAAATTCTTCACTTTGTCTTTATAACCCACTAATGAGGCAACTTACAGTTGGTACAACAGTGATGAAAAACTGCGAGCCGTTGGTGCCAGGGCCTCCGTTCGCCATGCTGAGTGTGTACGGGCGGTCGTGTCTCAGTGTCGCATGGAATTCGTCCTCAAACTCTCCTCCCCAGATACTCTCTCCTCCCATGCCTGTGCCCGTGGGGTCTCCTGTCTGAATCATAAAACCCTGCACACAGCGATGACAACTGATTAGACACCGCTTAAGGTATATATATATATATATATATATAGATGGAACATAGTTTACTAACCAGATGAAAAACCTCACCTTGATGACTCTGTGGAATATGTGACCATTGTAGTAGCCGTTCCTGCTGTGAACACAGAAGTTCTCCACAGTTTTGGGGCATCTAAAAACAAGAGCAAAGTAATGTTGATATCACATATTACGTGTAAGACTTCTGAACAAGGCCATAATATTCTCAATAAAAACATACTCCACAGGAAAAAGCTTGATGTGGATATCTCCCATGGTGGTGTGGATGATGGCGCTGTCCGACACTCTCTTGGGGCCCTCAGCCTGTGTCGCAGCCATCACCTCTTCCTTCGAGGGCTTCTCGTTAAAAATGTCTCTGTCTGAGTCTGCACTCTTTGTATCCTCTGGCTCTCTCTTTGAGAACTTTGGAAAAAAATAACAATGCATTACATCAGGGAGCAGTAAAAAAAAAAAAGCTGCATCATGTTAATTTGACTGCTGTGTCATCTCACCATGTAGAAGCGGTTCTTCTTAAACGCGGTGCAGAATATAGTGGGGTCAGGCTCCACGTTGTCCAAGGCGGGGTTGTCAGATGCCTTCATCTCTACAGTGGGGGCCACTTGCATGGCCTTAGCAACGCCCTGGAAGAGACTCAGCTGGACCACACGAATGTTCTCCAACTTGCCGAGGATCCGCACACATCTGGGAAACAAGATCCAGAAACACGTATTTGAACTTTGACCTCAACTAGGTATTAATGTAGACTAGAAGTTTAATAAAAAAAAAAAAATCATACTTCCAATCAAGTATTATTCTCTCCAGCTTCATATAAATGTACCTGTTTGTTTCCACGTTGATGACTTTGATGCCGAGCATTGTCCCGTAGAGCACAAAGTGGCCGGTCTCATCAAAGATGATATTTGTCAGCCGGATACCATCCACCTTCTCCAGTTCTCTCTCCACAGCCATTCGCCGTCCAAACTCCATGTCAGGCAGCTGCTGCCTCATCTGCTGCAGCTCTGTGAACATCTAAACAAACAAAGCGGGCATTGTGAGCTTGTATGAAGTAGCATCATCGGTAAAGATCCAAGCTGAATGCTGTTCGGGAACTTACAGTTAACGATTCATCAAAAACTCTCATCAGTTTTCCTGTTAGGAAGCGGAAAATTCGAACTTTCCGGTCAGAAGCGATAGTGGCCATTTTCTTCCCATCAGGGGAAAACGTGAGGCTGGTAGGATAGGTTTTGTGCTTTGCAAATTCATACAAGTCTGTGTCCGTTTTGTATTTCCACTGCACATGCTTTGGGAACTTGAATTCATTTGGGAGGCCTGTCCAGTATTCCATCATTCCTGCTTTGTCAGCAGAGACGATGACTCTGAATTTAGGATTCAGGCGGATTTGGGACAGTGGTGATGAGTGCATCTTTTCAAAGACGTGAAGGGGCTGGTTACTTCCCCTTCCATCATAGATGAAGATCTTCCCTGTGGATTTTTCAGAGCAGGCTACCGTGGAAATGGCATCGCCGGGATTGTAGATCCACTCACTCTGGCCCGGATGAAAGCTACGGGAAATCAGAAAGGTAAAAAAACTTTTTTTTTGTCTTTCTTGTGAACACATTATACATGAAGCATAATTACTTTATAATTTAGACTCACCCCAACTTCAGCATATTGATCATGTCAAAGTTGACAACGTCAAATACTTTCATGGCCTGATCGTCACCAACAGAAGAGAAAAGGGCTCCTTCAGCACTGACTGCAATGCTTTCTATCACACCTGCAGAAAATGCAAGAACAATGTCAATATTCATCTTACCATAAAAATATATGTATGCAGTGAAATGCAGAATGAAACAATATTGTGAAAAGTCAAAGCATACCGAGATGACTTCGAAAGTGTTTGACAAACTCTATTCCCTCATCCTCTTTCTTCTTCCAAAACTTGACGTGCCCATCCTGGCTGGCCGTGATAATAAAGTCTGTCCTGAAAAAAAAGAGAGAATATTTAATTTCATAATAAAAAAAGTCTGAAGGGGAGAAGAAGAAGTATTCTTACATTTCTGTTTCTATTGTTTATATGTTGCTATATATTTATTACAACTATTTATACCTAAATTTAATACTTCTGCACACCTGCATCAACCAAATTATATTTGCATTACATTAACATCATATTTAATTTCGATTTAATATCTTACATATTCATTTCTCCATTTAGCAATATGATTATATAAATATACATTAATACTATTTATCACGTATTATAAAGTACAGATTCAAGAATTCTATTGCCACATTTGCTTTTATAAATTTGCTGTGCACATGATTGAATTGAATTTACTGAAAATAAAGCTCTTGAATCTTGAATGTATCGAAAAACACACAAACACAGACACTGCAAGTTGACATGTGTAAGTCTGCAGTAGAATAAACTCACTTTGTACAAACTATGTGTGTAATGACATCTCTGTGCATGTAGCTGCGCTCATACATGGCAGCTGAGGGGAGGTTGTCCAGGTAGACCCGCTCAAACTCGAGCACTGAGGACAGAAACAAAACAAAAACATCCAATTTGGAGAGTGAGCGGGAACCTGCCGCACATGATCAGCATTGTTTAGCAGCAGGAGACGGGAGACGTGGCGAAGCCGCCGGAAACAAACCTTTCCTCTTCTTCGCCTTTGTAGCCTCGCTTGGCATGGGCCCGACCCAGTCATCCTCCTCCTCTCCACCTCTGTCTCCGTCCTGGTCATCTTCTGCTTTTCGCTTCAGCTCCACATTGTTTTCAGCCGCCGCCATTGCTGCCGTTCTTCCGTGTTGTCCTCTGTGGATTACAGTACTTCCGCCCGGCGCGTGAACTTCTGGATTATGTCATACTTGAATTAATATATACTCATATTAAAATAAATATATTATCCTAAGTATCTCATATTTAAAATATTTCTCTATTTAGATTTTTTCTACTTTAATTTGTGTGAACACGCGTGCTGGAGTGGTTGCACTCCAACAATAAAATGGAGCTTTTTAATCACTATAAATGGATTTTTTTTCACTTTGTCCACCAAAATAAATCAGCATCGCAACACGTTGACAATTATCTTAGATTCTTTTTTTAAAATTAATTTCTGTGTCATATTTTAACCACTCAAATTGACGCAATTTATCTTGAATGGGGGAACAAAATCACAATGTGGTGTTTCCACGGGTGTGTTGTTAGGGAACACTTGGGTCAAACCAAAATTGAACTTTAGGGGTGTTTATAATACTGTTTAGGATTTTTTTGTTACCTGCACGTTTACAGACTGATAGTCTTGTGAAGCACTTAGTTATTAAAATATTTCAACTGCAAAGTAAGTGATATAGTTGTTAATCTTTGCAACAATCTAGAGGCAATTAATCTTTTTTTTCATCAGGAACACCCCACGTACTCGGAAGTAAACAATAAGCTCACATGTATGTCCAAGATGGCAGTGGAGAGAGAAATATAATTGTCATCTGTAAATGGATCAAATTTAACCGACATAATATATTAGTTTTCTTACTTTTAACTGTGTAAGAGCAACATTTTCTTGCTTTAACGACAAACACATCCTCAGCGGCAGAATGAGCAATATTTACATCCAGGAGCCCCCAACAAATGGAAAGGTGAGCGCAAAATTCAACTTCTACTTTTGTGTGCATTTCTAATCAGACTCTTTAGTAACTTTCATTATTTTTAGAGTTTCTATCTTTGATGACATGAGGTTGCGTTGCACGATTCGCTGAACACTAAAAATTAAACTGGATCATTCACAAGAATAATACCGCGCTTGGAAAAGTTTCAATATTGATACAAATCCTGTTGGTAACTTTATTTTCATTTGATGCAATGTTAGGTTAGTTTTACTTAAGTGTGAGAATATGGTTTTAAATCCTCATTTAAATGTCCCATTTTGTGATCTTAGGTCCTGTTGAAGACCTCAGCAGGTGACATTGACATTGAGCTGTGGTCCAAGGAGGCTCCTAAAGCATGCAGGAACTTTGTGCAGCTGTGCATGGAAGGTAAAAAAAAAAAATCATCATCAGAAATCAGAACTCCATCCCATCAACTTTGATTGGTCTGCTTTAGTACATTTCAAAAATGCATACCACAAAATGTTGCAAGCGATTTTCTGAATCCATGTCTATCGTACGACTGACTGATATGCAAAAGAATGATATTGTGATTATGTTGATAGAAACTGCAATAAGAGTGATGCTTTTACCGTGAATTTGTAAATCATTTTCACTGAGATATAATAATAATAACAGATCTTTTTCTGGTAACCATACCAAACAAGCTCATTCCTTTATATCTGGAGAATATGATTTATGAGCCAAGGCATCCCTGTAGCACCGCAATGCTTAATTTATAATGGTATGTTCTGACACATTTTACTTGTAAGAAATTGCAGCTCCTGTGATTTAGATGTTGTACTTTTTTGCAGTTTCAGTATTGTTACGGTTAATTGTTCAGCCCTGATTTATAGCTCCTCTGTTTGTCAGAGATCAATTTAAACTCAATTTTATTTGTGATTTATTACTTTATACTTTACTTTATACTTTATTATCCTACTTCTTCAAAAAAAACAGCAGTTGTTCTCTTACCAAAAGACTCTAGATTTTGCCAGAAATTATCAAAGTGTCTTCGATTGAAAGTGTATCACTGAGACACTGTCCATATATAAATCATTAGGAAATTGTTCCGAAATGATATAAAGTGCCACCATATATTTCTGTGCTCCAGGTTACTATGATGGCACAGTGTTTCACCGAGTGGTGAGGGAATTCATTGTTCAGGGTGGAGATCCCACAGGAACCGGCACAGGTGGAGACTCTGTCTACGGCCGGCCATTCAAGGTCAGATTTTCTCTCTACTTCTTCTTTGATCATTCTTTATAATTAATGTTAAAACTACCAGAACCATAAATAAGAATAATTATTTGAACATATTAACGCTTGTGCCTACTTAAACATTAAAGAGTGTAGGTGACATGCCATACCTGTGTCTCTTAGGATGAATTTCACTCCAGATTACGCTTCAATCGGAGAGGTTTGGTTGCCATGGCAAATGCTGGACCACATGATAATGGCAGCCAGTTTTTCTTCACCTTGGGACGTGCAGATGAGCTAAACAATAAACACACCATATTTGGCAAGGTAAATCAGGAGAACTATAGAAACTGATATTAATATTTGCCCTGTGTGTTCACGTCTGTCTTGGTCCACTTATTTGACACAGTGTAAAAGTAAGTTACCCAAAGGATATTTGACCAAATGTGCTTTTTTCTCAACAATCCCCAATACAGGTGACAGGAGACACAATTTATAATATGCTCAGATTGGCAGAAGTTGAATGTGATGATGAAGAAAGACCTTTGAATCCCCATAAAATAAAAACTGCTGAGGTATTTTCTTCCACTGGTACTTTTTTTTTTCTCAACTGACAATATTTTCACCTTTAGTGTCTTGAATTGAAAGTCTAATGTAAAAACCTTGCTATGTCTCTTCCAGGTGCTTCATTCTCCTTTTGATGACATTATACCTCGCGAAATAAAGAAAGCCAAAAAGGAAAAAGACAAAGAGGATGCAAAGAAATCACAGTCAAAAGCCACAAAGTGAGTGTGCAGATTTCGTCTTTCTCTCAGATTGTAACATTGTGGGATTTTTGCTCTACAATAACATTGTTGTTTATTTGATGTTTTTTTTTTTTGTAGGAACTTCAGTCTGTTGTCATTTGGAGAGGAAGCTGAAGAGGACGAGGAGATGGTGAATCAAGTGAGCCAGGTACTGAAGTAGCAGGTGTAAAGGAAGTCAGCAGGCTGTGACAATTCTAGATTAGTAACAACTGAGGGCAGCTATATTTTTCTTAGCTTTTAACTACAGAAAGTATTTCAAATGGATATTATTAAAACTGTCTGAATCTAAAGGTTTTTTGGATTTGATTGGAATATCTGATGCAGAAAAATGTGAATGAGCATGAGTGTATCAGTTGCTTAGCATTGTTATGTTTCTTCAGACACTAAAGGGAAAAAGCAAAAGCAGCCATGACCTACTGAAAGATGATCCCAGACTGAGCTCTGTTCCAGCAGTTGATAAGTATGCACAATGACTAATTTATGAATGAATATACAGTAAATAACTTCTCCTACATTTATAATTCTTCCTTTTTCAACATTAACCCATATTTCTTTTACTTTGAAAGGAAAAAAAAGAAGGGGACATCAGGAGATAGAGCTGAGGTACATCAGACTCATGCGGATGAAAATTGTCTTTTGCTCCAAAACAAAGTTCTCACTGTCATTTTGCTCCAGTTTTTAACATCACTTTCTTCTTCCAGTCAGATGATGAGCTTGAAGATGATGTTAAAGATGATGTGGATGCAGATGAAGAGTATGACTCAGATAAGAAAGAGAAGATGAGAGAGCTCATCAGTAAAAAACTACAGAAAGAAAAAGGCACAGAGAAAACAGCAGAGCCGAGTGAGGACGAACGAGGGAAGAAGCCCAGCCGCAGGTATGACTGCATGTTTCCACAAGTATTCACCAGATGGCGTGTTTCTTTAATGAATAGTCTGATTTTTGCTCTGGTCATTAACAGCTTCATTATGGTTCAGTCATTGTTTTGCTTGTAATATGACATAGAAACCTGCTGGGGGAGCTATTGAACAGTGTAATACAGAGAAGAAGTGAAGAACCTTTTTAAGCAACGCTCTGTTAAATGAATACGGTTAGAGGAGAATACATTGTTTAAACTCCAAAGTTTTGTCTTATTTTATATACAGGTCTACAACTCATGGTTATAGATGTTTAATTGGACCAATTGATTAATCAATTGAAATGTCAAGAAATAGTAGCCAGAGTAGGCAGTCTTCCCTTTGAAAATCTGAAAGCAGGAAATGTTTTACATGTAAGCTTGAAAAATGACTTACTGTAAATGATTAATGAGTTATCAAAATAATCCCTTTTAAGCCATGCATTCAGTTCATTTTGACATATCATGACCACAGAAAGAGTTCCAGGAGAGACCAGAATGATTTATGTCAAATTTAGACACTCCCAGAGTTTAAGCACACTAAAAACAATCATTAACATGTTTTAATTGCTGCCTCTCTGCAACAGCAAATCCCACCACAACACTTACAGTTTGTCAGCCTGTTTCTTTGATCAGGTCGGCTTTCAGAAGCAGTTGGAGGCACAAAGGGATGCACAAATTGATGTTCTTCTTTCAAGGTGTCATTCAAAACATGCACCACTAAAATCTACCACAGTTTTCTGTTTATATGTAATCAAATTGTAAAATTGAAATGTCACATTCAAAAGTCCTTAAAGTATTTGTTGACATAAATTGGTTGGCTGAATGGAAACATAGATGACTCAGATTAAAAGAGTGATTTTATTTTTGGTGGAAATGTGGTTTTATTAGGCGTATGTTCACTCGTTATGTTCACAGTATTTCTAATAGGTTTCTGTGAATAAGAAGGATGAAGAAAATGACATGTTGGCAGATCTCTTTAATCCTGCTGTGAAACGGAAATGTCCCAACAGCTAGAGCAATTTTTTTTCAACTTGTCAACGGAGTTTTTGCTCTGTAAAATGTCAAAAAAAGACTGATGAAAAGTCAGTCAGCTATTGAAATAGTTGATAATTAATATTTTGTCAATAAGTCAATCTATTAATTATCCAGTACTTTCAGCTCAACTCACAGCTGGATCTCATAGTTGGCCCCCAAATATAATCAACAGCGTGCAGTATGTACAGCATGGTTCCTGTCATATCAATGTGATACAAGTTGGGGGACACACATGAGCCAGATTTGAAAAAAACAATCAAAATCAAAGCAACAGAACATGAGGTATTTTGACTTTAATCATTCATGATTTCATGAGTACAGCGCTCTCTAACGTAGCTTCAGCGACTCTCCGGCTCTCTCCTGTCGAGGCCCAGAGTCATTGCCATCCACGCTCAGCTCTGTTTCTACACACAGCCGCTTGCTTTCACGCGTGCACACACAACAACCCCCCTACCAAACGTGCACATATCTCCGTTATAGCTCACTGGACCAACATCAGTGGACGTGCTATTTGGAACAGGAATGTTGGCACTCAAACTAAATTACTTACTGTGCTGAAGTAGAAGCTAACAGTGCGTCCGTCTGAGCCAAGAGCGTGAGCGAAACGGAGGTGAGAGTGGAAGGTGATGGTGTGTGAGACGACATTAGTATGAAAACGACCCGAGGAGAACGGAGAGAGTGATTTATCTTTCATCTCTCTTTGATGCTGCTGGTTGGCCAGTTATCTCTGCTCCATATCCTCTTAACAGGTAGCCCTCAACACACATAATCAACATACCCTTCTCTCATTAGTGCTAATAGGATAAGGAGTGGGCCCCCAGTCAGTTCTGTATGTGTGTGTGTGTGTCCTGACTGACAGCCAGCTCAATGCAGGCAGACTGTAGTATATTAAACACAAGCGCAGATTGTTTTGCTACAAGAACTGTAACCCAACACAGTGGTTTGTCTTGGCAGGGAATCAAAGAGCAGGCTGGTAGGTACAGTGTTAGTCCGGGACAAAGGGGGCATTGTTGCAGGGTGAGATCTGCTCTCCCACCGTTGCTTTGCTTTGAGCTTTCAGCTGCTCTGTGCGCAAGGAGGAACACCAACTGTTATCTAGTCACCTGGGAAAAAAAGGGAGGGGGGGGGGGCACTTTTCTCTCAGTTCTGTTTGATTGACTTTACCGATGCAGGACTTTAGTTGTTTGCTCTTGCATTTAACACATGTACAGTATGTAGTGTGTGTGTGTGTGTGTGTGAAGGGCAGTTCTGTGGTGTCTGGTGTCTCTGCTCAGGGCTCAGTTTTGGATTTGGGGGGGGTTACAGCCCTGATTGTATCTTCTTCTTTTTCTTTTCTCTAAGTCGAGGCTGCAGAGACAACCTTGGAGTCTCCCTGAAACCAAAATAGTTTTTACATCAGGTCAAAACTATCCTTTGTTGCTATCCAGCAGCCAGATGATATTCCACTGCAATATAGCATGATTGCAAAATGCTTGGACCTCACATTCATGAGCCGTGTTGCCAAATATTAGTGTACTGTACCTGAACCAAGATAATTTTAAGGCTTTAAAAATGAGTCACAATCACTCAGAACAAATCCTTTTTATACTAAGTTTGTCTCAACTTGCTGTGATGTTTGATGTTGTTGGTAATACTGGTTAAGCTTTTATGCTCACAGTTTGACACTTCTTTCATGTTGTTATTGATCAAGTCTGGTTTTTGCTCTGTTTGAAGTAGGCCTCTTAAGGGGGGGTTGCTTTATAAAAGACACTACTGAATGAAGTCCCAAAAGCAGTGTATGTGGTAGTCGCCACTTTTGTTAAACCCGACGGGGCATGACTAGGGAAGCAAAACGCTTCCATATGGCTGTGGGACACAGTGTGAGCTGCTTCTGCCAGCAGGGCCTGGCTCCCTCTGCTGTCTCCGGTAATCGCTTTTTAGTAACTGCAGACTGGAGATACTGACAGAGCCGCACTTCCTGTTATTTATATCACTTGTTATCACGTACTTATATATATGCTGGATGTTAATAGAGTCCTTGAGAATCAAGGTTATCATATCATCCAGATGGTGTCCCTCTACATTATGTCATTAAAATAATGACTAGATAACTGCACTTAAGGATGACATGATTGTAATCATTAACACGATGTTAATGAGGAGATTTTCCAATAGCCATTAAATCAGTGACAGATTTTTACAAAATCACTCAGAAATAAGTGTTGTCCGTAGTTTTGCATTTTGTGAGGCCAATCTTGTATGTAAAGAACAAAACCTTACTGACTAATGGTTATTTATATTATCAATTCAATCTTCCATTTGTTTTATGAAATCTTGGACCCTAGTGAAAATTCCTATCACCCCAGCTTAACATCATATAATTTGCATTTCACAAGTAAATTTGTCATATTTTGGCTAAAAGAAAGACTTAAATGATTAATTGGTAACCAGAATACTTGAAAATGTATTTTTCGTCAACCAATGCTTGATTAAGGCTGGATAATTTTGTTAAATTTTAATGACAACTTGTTCTATATTATTCGTTTGTTCACAGCAACTTGCACTTAAAGTTGATAAACGAGGATATTGAGTTATCACCCAGCTTCATGTGTGAATAACACATCGATACTGTGGTCACAAGTGTAAATTCTAGCCAAAAAGGATTTTGAGGGGGGTTCAAAGGCCAGTAGTGCACAGGAAAATCAGTTTGTGCTCCTTCTGGCGCTCTGCCATACAAGGGTATGTCTTAATTAGAGCTGCCATTAATGATTATTTTCATTATTGATGAGTCTGTCCAACCTACAGTTCAAAGACCAAAAGAAATTCTGTTGAAAATGACGTAAAACAGGAATACAGCAAATCCTATCCTGGAGATGCAACCAGAGAAGGTTTGGGGGTTTTGCTTAAAAATCACTGAAACAACGAAGTAAAAATTGAAAATAATTACCGCTTAATTTTTTTGTCAATCCAACAAATTGATTCACTGTTGCGATTCTACTTCTTCATCATATTGTTTCTGGACCGGGTCCTCTGCCACGTTGGTCTCTCAGGAAGCATTCTTCCAGCCTTGTGGACAATGTAACTTAGACGGGACATCAGACACTAATTATCCTGACCAAGTGGCCGTTCCCCGAACACTGCGTCACACTGTATTAATTGGCTGCACCTGTCTCTTGTCATCGGTCATAACCCAACGCGTTCTCAGGGAAAGGTTGCAGAGATCAAGAAAGCATTCGCCGCTGCTTTTATGCAGAAAACTGCTTGAGATAATCCAGTTCTTGGCAGCGGGACTGTGTATGTTTTGGAACTGCCAGGTTTACACATCTCTGGCCCACTGTAGCATGTCTGCCCCATATGGGGCACTTGCGCGCTGGAAACAGTTCCAGACAGCGATGCATGTCTAGGACGTGGGGGTTAAGACTTTTTCAAAATGAATAAAAAACCAGCAGAACACCACTTGGACTGTGATCAATGTCAACATTTGACCATGTGCACATTTACTGTGTCTTTGACTCTCACACAAGCAAAATATTTAAGAGGAATAGAAAATGCACAACTAAATGTAACTGATATAAATGTCAAGAAAAGAAAATACACTTAATATTCTTCAAGATGAATCACTTTCTTCCATCATCACTAACCAACACAAGGATAAAGAGTCTAGTGAATGATTGTGGGGCAGATGAAGCTCTCTAAAAGAGGAACCTTGGTCCACTGCGTGGGTAATGTGTTGGTCTAGATCCCTCTGCAAAGTCATGCAAATTCCTGTGTTGAGGTTGGATTCCTCCACTCCAGCTCACAGTTCTCCTTGGCTTTTGACCAAGCCATGGAGTGCCCCCTGAGGGGAGTTCACCCAGCCATCTTGTTATTCTAGCACATTCATCCACATCACTTGCTCAGTCGTTAGACTGGTCTGAGTCCACCGTGGCAGGGAGAAGCTGCTGCTGCCATCCTTGTGGTGAACTCTAAATAAGACTTGGGTGTTCAGTTGAACTTTTATACATACATTTGACTTGTTGCAGTCACACCGTGGCTTATTTAAACTTAAAACAGTCCAACGTTTAGCAGTTATTACATTTCTGAAGGTCACTTGAAGGCTGGAAAATAAGCATACAGAGAAATCCAAAAAAGGCAAGTATGTCTGCTTGTGCATTTTGGAAAACGATAGAATTTTTGATGAACCATACAGTCATCACTGTACTGTTTTTAAGGTTGTCGAATTCCTGTGTCAGCCTCAGCCTGCTGCCAGACAGTGGAGTATTAAATGCAAGGTTCTGAATCATGAGCGAGTTCTTGGTCTCCTGCCAATCACTTCATATGCTTTCTTTATGAAAAGTTAATCATCCACAGCTCTCTGGGTTTCACTTTTTTTAATTTTCCGAAAGAGTGACAGTAGCTGGCAGCCCCCAAGTAAAACCAATCCACTGGGACTAGCAGAGATTCACAGAAAGGATTTATTATGTATCTTTACATTTAGATCTGTTTATCAGGTCACAAATGACAACATCTGAGTGCCTTTTCTATCTCTGTTTGGCCTTCTGAGCTCCTATAAATAACCATCAGAGCCTCCTGCTAGCAGATGGAGAGTCCTAATGGATCGATGGATAGATAGATGGGTCTTTTCTGTGACTCGCTCTTAGGTTGATGCTTTTTGGCAAGGTTTTTGACAACTTGTGTCTGATGTTTTGTTATGTTAGGTGTGTTGTGTTATTTTTGAATCGTATTGTAAATGACTTGCTCCATAATCAGGAGAAAGTACAGAAATACCAGAGATATACACTGGAGGTCATTTAGAAACAGAGATATTAAATATTTTGTCCACAAAAGAGCTCTAACAGGTGTATTTTTCATGCATAGAAAGTCCTACTAGTTTACATCAAAATTCTAAATACCTGATGTCCTCATCAAAATCTTTCCATTATGGTATGTGTTTGTGTTCACTAAGAATTATTACCAATTTTTATAAATTAGCAGATTTTTATAAAATCTCAAACACTAATTAGTGCATCTGTCTAAGTTCAAAGATCAAAAATATTCTAGACATAATTCAACAGATAGTGATTCATCCGGTGTAGTTAAAAATGTGCTTTTCACATTATTCTTACATTTGTAAAGACAAAATAATTTAGTGTTGTGGTGTGAGGGTCTTGAGAAGAATTTGCTGAGCCTCAAGGTGTGTCTTTACAGGTGTTGTTGGGGCTTCTCCTGTCCTCTCTGGCCTCTTTCTCTTTATTGGCGCTGGGGCTGTGGAGCTGATTGTTTGGATGTTGCCTTGGATACGTCTCTTGTTTTCCGAATGGCAGCATGTCAAGGCAGGCAGAGAGAGATCACTGAGTCGAAAGTGTTCTTCACTGTAGAATATATGCATAAAAACTCCGCTCTCGGTCCAGAAGAAATGGCTGGACTGTGTTCAAGTTAAGAGGCTTGCGTCATGTTTGACTCATACCTCATTTTATTAATTTACACAGTTGTGCTAAGAAATTATGTCAAGAAAAAGACTCTCTGAACCGTACAAGTAGAGGACAAAATGATGTATCCAACAAAGTGTATATGTACTGTATATATAAAGGGGGGTAGATAAAATAGAAACTGTGTATTTATATTGTATGATGCAGTAATACAATATCCCTGCAATACATACTATAGTCAGTAATGATAATAACAATAAGGTTTCTACCTGCCACCAGTGTTCTTCTTTGCTAATGCAGTTTTTGGCCTGTCTTTGTAGCATGATTTTTAAAAATCTTTCCTTTCTTACATTACATCATTTTGCAGTGTTTGTCATTGATATAACAGTGATTCAAACAGCAGATAGCTGGGATCATTATACATCTAAAAGCTGCTTCCTTTTTTCCCTGAAAGTTCCTTCAAGGAGAACATTTACTGATATTTACAACAGAAAAAAAAATCAGCTTACTAGTCCTAAGTTGTACAATACAGCCTGTGATTACTTGTATGTTGTCACTTTTGCTCTGGTGGAGTTTTGTCAAGTTTAACATCATAACATTTTATTTTATTTTATCTTTAATAGAAAGCTACATTATTGGAAGTGTAGGAGCCAGTGTTTATGGACCTTTGACCAACCATAGGGAATAAAAGAAGGCGTGTATCTGCCTGTGTCACTGTGAAACAGTAAAAATAAGTGGTGTAACCCTTCAAAATGTACCATCTCTTGTAAATCTAATAAATACCATTAATTGATAATCACCTCAATCACTACTAAGGTATGTGAAGTTGCCTTGGGTATGATTATTTATTTACAGTACACAAAGTAACATGTAACAAGAGCATTAATTCTGCCCTTTGCCCTTCAGAAAACGTCTTCATGTGTAAACCACCACTGACTTACTGACTTTATGTTGATGGTATTTTCCTCTTGCTTCAGTAATGACACACTTTAAACTAGAGGTGCTCCGATCAGGGTTTTTGGAGCCGATCACCGATTTTTGAAATCAGTATCGCCGATACCGATACCGAT
>JBAJHX010000035.1:8357342-8395664 GCA_037176925.1 Amniataba percoides | reverse complement strand
CGTCCGATCAATGCCGATACCACGTGTATCGGCCGATACCGATCGGGTCACCGATCAATCGGAGCACCTCTACTTTAAACTGTTCTTATACTGATGTCAATATGCTGTCTTGAATCAAAGTGTACTAGAAAAAAAATCAGTTTTCATTATGCTTTACCTCCTGTTTGAAATTGTGATAATTGTTATATTGTTTTGCCCACCTTTGGTGTGTCACATCTGAATAACCTTACTACACTATATATAAATAGTGTCTCAGAAAAAAGGTTTTTTGTCGTCGCTCTTAGACGGAGCAGAGCAGGCGACTTCCTCACACAGGCCAAGTCGGACTCTGCCAACCAGCTCTGCTCCTGGCAACTCAGTCTGGATTCAGCTGCAACATTTTTTCTTCAGGAAAAAAAGAGAACTAACAACTGAATGTCTGACTGATTCCTCATGTGTATCCTCAGGAGCAGCGGGGAAGCTAACGAGGAAGAGACATGACATCAAGTCAGCCACAGCTCTTAACACTTGCCAAAGCACTCACCGTTAAAATATCACTCAGTTTGATGCCTCTGTGCTTCGCCACAGACGGTGTCACCGAATTAAATAAAGGTAACATGAGTGTTGGAAAGCCAGGAACAGAAGAATGAAAGGTCCAGATAAAAGGAAAGAGAAGGATATAAATGAACGTCAGTAGGAGAAGCAGATGTAAGAAACAAAGGCAGCCATTGTTTGGTCTGGAGATGCCTCACATGTTTCTAGGCCAGGGGCCCAGACTGTGCAGCTTACCTGTGCTTTGTGGCTCCGCAAGAGAATGGGACAAAAACAGAGCTGTCAGGCAGTACAAAAATATTATCATTTCTTAACATAACATATCTGCTCTGCAACTGGCAGTTGTCTCAATCATGTGAAAGGGAACAATAATCAGCATTGCTGGCTCCAGTTCAGCATTTAGCCTTGCATGAGCCTGGCTTCAGGCCACCTGCCAAAAGGGACGCTACTTTGAGTCGAGGAAGCAAGGATGTGCCTTGGCCTGCCTCTGTCATCCAGTTAAAGATTTTATAAGGGTGGCTGGACATGAATAGTGCCTGTAATACTTAATGTTGTGCCACTTGAGGAAAGGAAGTATAAAGTTTTTCATTACTTCTTCCACTAATAGCATTTGACAGTTTTGTATTTCAAGTATCACAGGACGTTTATGTAGTTTATTGCATGCAATGTGCAATAGTATCACATGGCTTTCATCCAAAGCGTTGTGTTCTGCTTCCTGTGCATATTCACGATGTGCACACGCCTGGTGTGGGGTGTGGACAGGCACTTAACTGTGACCAGAGTCTGATTCAAGTAATGAATTTGATTACTTCAGACTTAACCTGACAACATCAAGACAGACATGCAACTTGACTTTGACTTAACACCAATGGCATTCTGTTTTGAGAAGGGCACATCGTGACTTGTTTAGCAATCAAAACAGGATGTTTGGGGGTTAACCTTGACTTGGGAGATGTTGGTCTTTACCGAGAACTTGTGTGTATTAACTTTGGACTTAAATCTTTGGACCTGTTGGTCTTGTAATGGACTTATTTGCCTCTTTTGACTTGGGGCATGAATTAAGACTTGTTTTACTTCACTTGAGATTTCGTTTTGGATCTGCTTGTCTTGATCTGGAACTTGATTTGGGATTTGTTGGTCTTGAATTTCAGCTTGTTTCTCTGAACTTTAGACTTTGCTTTATTGACTTTTGACTTTGTTTTTAATTCTTGACTTGGGACTTGTTTTCCTTGACTTTGGACCTGATGCTCCGACAGACAGCAGCAGATAAGAATTGGTTGTACTTCATATGTTGGTTTGACATGTGTGTATTTTGAAAACATTGTGCTCCACGTCAGATCTGTATGAGATGGAGTACAGAACTGTATTTGTTTCCACTGTTGAGTGACGGGATTTTAATAGCTTAAAAATTACACCTTTAATGAGCGCCGCTACAATGACAGCTACTTATCTCAAAACCAGAAACACATTGACATTTCATTTGTCCACTCACCCTCAACACCCTTTCTAGTGCTTTCCAGGAGCCTGGAAAAGCAAACAATTATTTCATTAAGGCTCCATCAAATTCATTGGAGTAACACAAGCTTTTAATGTACATTCTTCATTCTGACACTTAAGCAGAGTGTTTTATGTTTGTTTTATACACCCACATAATTATCCATGAACATGAAATTTTGAGAGGAATTCATCTCAGAACAATTGATGTTTGATGTTTGTGAAGAGCAGTAATATTAAGAGTATTTTTATGTGTTTTCCTGGTATTTGCCTCTTTTTACAGCAGCAGCCAGTGGAGCCAGAAGTCTGCTCAAACTATTCACTATACATTAATCATGACAGACTATTGTCTCCGGACCTATAGCTCTGTCACTGTTCTCGTCTGTTATGATCCTCAAGTTATATATGTTGAGTTTAAATTCTTCTCCCCCGTTTGTCCCCTCGCAGCGATGAATTACGGAAAGAGGCACGGCAGTTGAAAAAGGAACTACAGGCCATAAAGCAAAGGAAAGAAGAAATTTCGAAACCTGCAGAAGATGAAGTCAAGGAGGGTATGTGAGCACATTTTATTCCCCTGCATTTACTGATGTATGTGTATTACTCTTGCCCATTACACACTAAATTTATTGCATGTTGATAATATACCATACATATATCTTACCACAACATGGTGCTTTTTAATGATGTTTGAAAAAGAGTTCTTTCACCGCAGAGCGCTAAGTGTGAATAAAGTCTCTAAGAGGGTGGTCCGTGCTACATTCTCTGCTAATGGACGCTAAGAAAGGCAACCCTCTGATTTTGTCAATTAGTTGCAGACGTCTATTTTTCTCTCTCCCCCCTCCAAGGGTCTGCATTTTTGTGTTAAAGCTAACTGAAAATTGCGTGGGTGAAAATTGTCGAGTGGCCGCCGTAGCTGCACATCAAACCCTCTGTGTGTTTGTTAGTTTGCAGCTTTGGCCTGTGTGAGTCTGTAAAAAATCTGCCCCCAGATCTCCCCCGGTCCTCACCACACTGCAGTCTGTCATAATGCTGTCAATCTTTGGATTTTTTGCTGATGCTGAAACACATTTTTGAAAATTACAAAAACCGCCTGGGCGCAGAGGTTAGCTTGAGGCTGTGTGTATTTTGTTGTGCAACAAAACAAAATAGTTCGTGGGGGGTTCTGCAGGGACCGGCCGAACTGTGAGATTACCTCCAGCCAATATTTATCCAAAAAAGAAAAAAAAAAAGGTCCTTGATGGGTTTTAGTTGCTCAAACACTGTTTTCGTTGATGGTTTTATGTTTTTAAACAGCCGCTGAGCTCCAATGGTCTTGGTGCTGATTGGTTCAAGATTGTAGGTGAAAGAGCACAAAATACAACCATCACATTGTACTTTAATACTGAGATTAAGTAAGAATTTGTTGGTGTATTTGACTTAATGTGTTGCTCCTAGTGATATTTGCATAGTTAAACTGTTTCTATAAACATCTTAAGCAGAGAGGCATTCTCCTAATAGATCCAGTTATAAACTCAAGAGTTGAGTCAGTAACAGCCCCGCATTGTTATACCGAGTGGCAACTGACTAAAGCTCCTCCATTATCTTACAAGGTATTTAAACTCTGCCAGGGACCTTTGTTTTGCGCTTCTCTGGCAGCTTAGCCAGAGGCAGGACTTTCTTTTAAGAGTTCCTCATTACATTTCTGTGTTGGAAGCAAAAGTTAATTCCATTAGATGGAATTCTTAGATGTCATGGGCCAATGGCCACTGCAGGGGAGACGGATGTCTGCTCAGATGCTGTAAATCTTGAAACTCAGCTCGGCCACAGAAGAACACTGTGGCGAGGGCTCATTTTATCTCATCCCGCCGGAGAAGCCGCTCAGCAGTTAGAGCTGCACACACACATTAAGGATCGCATTGACACTACCGTCCCCTGAAGCTTAAATCATCCTCTTGGTTCTGCTCTGACCTTTTAGTGAAGGTCAGCCTCTGGAGTCGTTTTGCTCATTCGCTCCTTAAACTGGTCATTGTAGGTTCAGTGGGAGTATGCACAATGTAGGTTTGAGCATGAAGATTTTAGATTTTTTTTTAATCATTTTTCAATAATTTGCCATCACAAAATGGAAATTGTTCTTTCGGTGTGACCAACAGTCCAAAACCCAAAGATGTTTCATTTATGACCGTGTAAGGCAAAGAAAATCAGCAAATCTTTACTATTCAGCAGCTGGAACCAAGAAAAAAAAGACATATGAGGTTTTAAAATGATTAAAACCCTCTTACTTTCAGTGAATCAATTTATCAAGAAACTCTTAAATGTTTGAAAGAAGATCCCTAAAACTTTCATTGCACCAGTAGTACTGTGCAGTCCACCACCTGCACCCTGACCTTGCTTGTATGCAAGGAGGTACTCTGTATGTAATAATGTAACACACTCACTGTGACTCCAGCACTGTTTTGTTTACTGGATTAAACAGCTCTCAAGTCTCTGTGGGGATCATATACAGTTTCTAGAAACAAAAAGTGAACGTAGAGATTTAATAAATGTTATTAAATTCAATGCAAGCAAAGGCACACTGCATCGGCTACAGCTGGAGACTTTCTTATATATGGTGTAATACATTCATGCTAAAACAAATATTAAGGCAGTTACTTTCTGGTTATTTTCATTCAATTCTTTCATCTGTTGTACCCATGGATTTATAACATAAACACATTATACAATAAAAAAAAGTCTCACTGCAGTGTCCTGTTTTCAGTCAGTGCCCGCTCTTCACCCCCTCCACAGGCAGCCCTTCAAATGACTGACATGTCCGTGACATAACACTTGAGTAAAAAAGCAAATTGTCTCCTCAGAATCCAGCTTTCTTCTACCCATTTGAATTATTTTTTCAACCGTCATCACTTCAGTTTTCATCACATAAATGATAACACGCTCCTGCAGTCTGGCTTTTCTGTCTCTTGGCTCACCCACCGTTAACCAGAGCCAAAAATAAGAGAGCCATTCTGAAACCACTGTCCATTCAATACCCACCCTAAATAATGTGGCAGCAGTCTTTATCCCCATGCAGATATTACACAGGTTATGCCTGTTTGCTCTTGGTTTTTTATTACACTGGTGCCTGTTGCATGTTGTTGATTTTTTTCAAGAAATGTTGCGGCAGGCGGATATTTCAAACACCTCTGATCGTGTTTTTCAAGTCATTTTGACCACTCAATATACCGCTTGACAGTTTCTGACCAAGTTAAAACACTTCTGAAATATGAAACGGCCTTGCTTGTTGCGTAATAGACGATGGATGGTCGGTGTTGATCTCCAAGAACTGTCAGACAAATCATTTTTGATGTGTTTTTGATTGATGATCAGCAGTAACGTTGCCTCGCAGCTCTGTGCCGTGCTGCTTTGACTTTTCTTTGAAAACAGTTGATTGTTTAACAGAGAGGGGCCTTTTATCCTATGGAGGAGGCATCAACAGCCGCCGGTTGCTACAACATCAACGGCTTGATTTGTAGCTCCCTGGACTCCAGGTGACAGGAGAGGGGAGGAATGTAGTTAGAAAGGTCATCAAACTCAAAGATAGTAGTTAGTGACAACAGCTGGAGAAGGTGATGTGTGTTCCTCATGTGCGAGACCTCAGGGCATCATCAGGCAGCATCCAGCGTGTCGCAGGCTGCAGCGGGGAGGCAGAGCTGGAGAGGTGATGTGGGACTTGTTGGTCTCATAAATCAAGAGAAAAAGGTTTGCCCCTCAAGCAGAAGAGCAGACTTCCATGTTGACACTGCGGGAAGTGGGGAAGTGTGGCACTTTTAGATTTCCAGGCCTGTGTTTGCTCATTATTTGCAATGTTCTCAGTGTGAAAGCCGCAAAAAACAAGAATTGTTGCCGGGTTTTCTTAAAAGATAGCAGACAGATAGTAAGGACTTTTTTTCTTACTTTTTTCATGAAACAATGCCTTTTAGTCTTAGTTCAATATGAATATATCTAATAAAGTTGAGTTAACAACAGATTAATCTATCACTTATCTTCTGATGTTTTAATGCGGGTAATAAAGTGTTGCCAAAAGTTTCCTGATTGACTTTTTGGGACATTTTCCTGATTGACATTTCACAATCTGAAAGTGAATATTTCAGATTGATCCACTCCAACATATATCTGCTAAAGTTAAGGCTTCAGCCAACAGTTATCTTAGCTTAGCATAAAGATGGGAAGGGAAGGAAGGAAAGGAGGAAGGATGGTGAGCCTAGCTTTGTTCAAGGGTTAGAAAAAAATCCATTCACCAGTATCTCTAAACATCGCTGGTTAATGTTGTATTTTGGGTATGTAAAAACTAATTGTTGTCCAGGCACAGTAACTTCCACAAGTCTCAACCAGCTGCCCGGGAATTAAGCTGTGACTGCTCCCAACCAAGAAGTTGGTTGTTTTTGGTTGTTTTTGCAGTGCAGTTTTTGTACAGATTAGACAAAGAAGTTTTAAGATGGTATTTGGTGAATGTTAGAGCTATCTGATGAGCAGATTTTGTTGCCCTCACATACGGCCAGATGAGCTGTTTTCCCCCTCATTTCAGTTAAGTGAACAGATTTAGCACATGAATATGAGTGTGGTGTCCATCCTCTTATCTAATTCTTGGCCAGAATGAAAAGCAGGCAAATAGTTTGCCCAAACTATGCCTTTAATACGTGAGTTTACTTTCTGAGAGTTGCATCATGTAAAGAGACGTGCCCTCATTTTAAAGAGACTGAGGCTGAACTCTTACTATAATTTCTTCACTGCAGCATTAAATAGTTTTATTATTAATAGATACACAAATTGACTTTGTGTTTATGATAAAATCTGTGTTTATCATTGCTTATAATTTTGATCTTTATGTAAGCAGAATGACAGATGACCTGTATTAAACATGGCCTGTCCAAGGTTTCTTCCTTTTTTTATCTATTAATTATTTAAAATCATATATCTTAAACTTTTTCCAAGTTGTGCTTTACATTGCATTTCTCCTATAATTTAGTGTTTATTAATACATCGTGGTAAGCACTTAGTCTTCTCATAGCCAAGCTCTCTGAGACTCACGATAAAAAGCAGTATAAATAAATACACATTAACGGAAAGTCATAACAGTGCAGCTCTTGCTAAATGGCGAGCAGCGGACCTCAGTGTTTTCTCTGTTACATCATTTATTTGGTGCAGCTCAATGTGTCACAGCACCCAGTCAGAAGTGGCACAGCTTGGCCGGCGGGGTGACGCTGTCTCGGGGCTCGCGGCGCATGTGACATCATATTTTGTTGTGGAAAGAGAGCGCTCCAGCAGCCAGCAGACTGTGCTCACTGTCTGCCACTCTGTGACTTCCCAGCCTGCGCGTCTGAGCCGGGAGATTTACAGAAGCACATTAACTGCGTGAGACACCGATGTCAGCATGCTGATTGTCTCGCCTGTCTTCCGTAATGCGGAGGACAGTTTGGTGGAAAAAGTGACTTTTGCGTTTGATAACAGATTGTGCTGCTTTATTGTGTCCTTTCTTACATTTTGTGTTCCCAGCAGAGCTGCACCTATTAATTTTATTAGTGATTAATGTGCCGATTGTTTTCTTTGTTCATTCATTGTCGTAATATGTAAGAAATGAGCAAAAATAGGTGAAATAGTACAACGTGACACTTTGAAATGTCTTGTTTGAGCCAACCAGTAGACTTTAACCCCAAAGATAAGAAGCTGGACGGAGTTGCCTATTCAAATGTAATTTTTGTCCAACTGACTGTCCAAAAACTACATATATTCAGATTACAATGATATGAAGCAGAGAAAAGCAGAAAACCTTCACATCAAACATCTCAGAACCACAGAACATTTGGAGTTTAAAGTGATTCTGAATGTATTTATTTATCCAGTGTGTTGTGCGTTAATCTATTGTGATTATTTCTTGAATAATAGATTAGTAGCTTTTGTTTCTTGATCAGACTCTACTAATATTTCTGCAGTTTTAAGACTTGAGCTTTTGTTTTCCTCCAACCAAGTGAATGAAGACCAGGGGTCTTTCCTTGCCTGCAAGTGATCAATTACATAAGGTTCGGGTATAAGGTAGCCGCCGGAATGTAAGTCATCTTTGAGAAAGATGAAGTGAGAGGTTACTAGGTTGGGACTTCAGTCCACTATGTCTTTGTGAAGGTTGGCAGCAGTATGGATTCACGCAGAGCATGTCATTGTGAGATGAGAGAGCTGCCCCGTGTTATCGTCTTCTCAGATCGTGTACGGCAGCAACTGTCACAGCTTGACAAACTTTACTGGCTTTTATATTTTCTCTCTGATCACGTTCTGCCCATTTTGTAGCTTCTCATCTGTCAAGTGCTAGAGAGGTGGTGATATTTCTTCACCTCGAGTGTGTCAGCTCATCACATCAGGGACCTTCTAATTGTTCTCAGTCAGTATTTCCTTGAATAGTCTGCTTTTGTAGATGTCATGTTATTTTAGTTTTCATATTCTTTCCACAATTAATTGTTAAGAAATGTCTTAGGTTTTTTTTGTTTGTTTTTTTGCTTTGTTTCCACAGTCATCTGAGAGTTAGACAGAGTAAATAGTTAATAACAATCAGTAGCAACCTTTCTCTTGTCTCTCCCACAGAGAAAAAGCCATCAAGCGAGGCTGTGGCTGAATACCTGGAGGGACGAAAGAAGTACGAAGAGCTCAGGAAACAAAAACGGAAGAAAGGCTCCAACAGAGAAGAGCAGGTAATATGGTCATTCATTACTCAACTTGACACACAAATCATTTGAGGAGACAGATTGGGGACTCTGCCCCGTCTTGTACTCTATTTATCAATTATGTGTGATGTGTTTTGGTAGACTCTGGCCCTCCTCAATCGTTTCAAGTCCAAGCTGTCCTCAGCCATCACTGAGGGTCCAGAGGAGGACGTGGAAGACCTGGCAGAAGATGACGACAAAGGATGGTCAGTGAGCCTGATACCATTTAACACGTATATGAAAAAATACATTTTTTGTAACGTCCCTGTTTTTTTTTTATCGTCTGTCATCACGGAATTGAAACATTCTTAAGTCTGTGTGAACTTATTTTGTCACTTGATCGGGCATGTGGCCGATCAGTCCCTCAGTTTTTATAGCTCGTCTTTAAAGTCCATTAGAGATATGCAAGCAACATTTGGAGTTTTTACTCACTCGTGATTTGGCTAAAAAAGGACGTAGTAATCATGTGCTGGCTGTCCTCATCACCAACATCATCACTGTTTCTAATAGTTTTTGAAAGTACATCTCTGTATTATTTTCCTGTGGCAGCACACTTGCCATCATTACTCAATATTAATAATATTTACAAATACAAAATCTGGAAAAGTCCATTTGTCCAAAACCACCTACCAAAAATGGCCATACATTTGCAGACTAATGCTATGTTTTACATCTATAAAACTTATTGTTGGTGGCAGGAGTTCTTATATTTATTAAAAATCCAGGGTGAGACTGCACCTATTAGTAGGAAATCAAACAATCTTTTAACTAATAAGCACCAAAATGAACCATAAACAGATACATAAACCACTGAATTCATGTATAAAGCTGTTTTTAGTTGTTTCCTTAATATCTTTATTTGATCTTTAGTTAGATTTACCAGCACAGTTGTCTGTTAGTGCTCAGGTTAATTCGCTGCACTGTCTGTAGTTATTATAATTTCATACCTTCATACATTCAAGTTAAGTGTAGGTTTTTGTCGGTGTCTTATGATAAACATACCGTACATGAAGTCCTGTGCCTCTGGAAAAAGAGTACTGGATAGGACAGAATGAAATAGCCACCGTGTAAGCAGTCTGGCTAAGCTTTAAATCACTGACACCATTCACTGTGGCAAATATTAGTAGCCACACTGAGCAGCATGTGAGCACAGCAGAGTCCTGAGCGCTCCCGGAGAGTTCAAGAAGCAGTTTGGCAAACACACTGTTATGTGGACGATGAAGTTCAAGCATGAGAAGTTGGCACGAAAAGGCCTTTTTCATTAGCATCTGCTGGGTTTACGTTGTGTGATTCCTACTGATACGCTCACGGTGAATGAAAAAAAAAACAGTTTATTATAAAAATAAGAGCAGCATAAATGAGACACTTAAATAGTCAAATGCTGCAGAAAATCCTTCTTTGCTGTAGGAATGATAAACTGACCTTTGTCAGATCCAAAGCTTGCCTCAGGTTCTGATAATGTGTGTGAAAGTTCAAGTTCTATGCATGTGTCTGTGCGTGTGTGTGTGTGTGTCAAGTTGGGATCTCAACCCGCAGCCACCAGATTGGCCATCAGGAAATCAGCCCTGACGCTGTGTTTTCCTCTCATATTCTGTTTTTCACCAAAGATCTCAAAGTCGAACTACACAGAGTAGGGGTTTGAAATGAATACCATGTGTTTGAATTTGAGCAAAGTGTCCGCGTGTGAGAGATTTAGAATAACAAAATCTGTAGTTGCTATTAGTCTCGAGAAGCCCCCTTGAAGTGCCGTCTGTCTGTGTGTGTGTCTGCGTGTGGGGGCCCTAATGAATTTGAGAGAGGCCTCGGCTGGCTTTTGGAGCCTCTCCCGGCTGCAGACACCTCACTGTGCCGCCCCCGCCAGGTATGGCGAGGAGGGAGGGACAGCGGCGGTAGCATAGCAGTCCTAGAAAAACACCAGTGGGAAGTCTGTGCCACTCTAGGAGCGCTGCGAACAGAATGTGGGTTACAACAGGTCAGACATTGGAAGTCAAGTCTGGGCCAGAGGAGGTAAACTATTCCATCTGTGTCTGTGTCTACAAATTCTGACTCTCCCTCTTCAGCCCCCTCCTCCTCCTCTCAGTCTCCGCTAACACACACAAGCTCAGAGTCCACACGCTCAATGCAAAGAGCCCACAGTTGCTTTCACTGTCCCTCCTGTACTCCTTTATTCCCACCCCCTAGTCAAGCAAAAAAAAAAGAAAGAAAAATAAACAGAGGAAAGGCTTCTGTAGCCTTGCATCATGGCAGCACGGAGTGGTTTTGATAAGGCCTGAACGCCGGGTTTCCACATCACGTCTCGGGAGCTGTGCGACTCCGAGGCTGTACGGCCGGCGGGCTGTCATCACCGAGACTGCTAGACAAATTATCAGAGGCGGCCCGCTCACACTGCAGGAGTCCTCAGGGTCTGCCAGAGTCTAGCCATGACATTCTAGATGAGCTGTCACAACTCCTGCCGATTTCAAATGAACACGGGAGAGAGTGCAGAGTGAGAGCACACACACACACACACACACACAAACACACCCAAACTGTGCGCTCAGCCAGAGAACGGAGCAGACACATACCACATGCTACACACAGCAGACAAGGCATCAAAATATTTTAAAATATACAGTAGAGAATATACAGTTTCTTTATTTAGTGCAGCTAGTTAAACACACTGCTGCACGTGAGCGAAATATACATACCCAGACATAAACTGCATAGGGTCGTGTAAATTATTTTTTTTCTTTAGCAGATAAGAAAGACCTGTTGATCATCAGCTTTAAAGGGAAGGTTCATGTGAGAGAAGCCATTGTTACCGATGTGCACATTAGCTTAGTCTACGGACGCTGGTGGAGATAAAGATGTCTGAGCCAGGAGGCTTGTCAGACAGACGTGAACAGCAGTAATTGAAACCTGTTAACAACCACAGAACCCATAAAGCCGTCACTTTCCATGGTGCATCCTGGCGGCCTCGGAGTCGGTGACGCCTGCCAGCAAGATCCCAGGTTTGAGTCTGAGTCGAGACGTGCTGTTATCAAATGGATCAGACTGGAAAGCGCAGTGAAAAGTCACAGAGATGCAGGGGACGTGTTGTCGTTTAAATAAGGGGTTTATTACGGGGATGCACATTTTCAGCCTTTCCTGGAAGACACACAGCGTTTTGCACTCGGTTGTAAACATTAAATAGAAAGAGAAAGCTTGAGTCGATTACTAGTTATTTCGACATTGGAAATACATCAGTGTCTTTTTTTTAACCCTCCTTTTACCAAAAAATCTGACCTGCAGGTCAAACTGATAGTCAGCGGGCGTGCCATATACTGCAGGTTGGAAAGAAAGAATGGAGGAGGCAACAGTGAAGACTGCTTAAAAACAAAAGTGTGCTTTGGTCTGTCGATGAAAGCTAATGTTTGTTCATGATTTGGTCAACTTGAAAGTACCATAAGAAAGAGTAAGCTGTATGCCAAGGCAGGACTTATTGAACTCAGGGAGCAAATATTAAAAATTAAAAAAATTAAGAGGGATTACCGAGACTCAGAAAAAGGAGTTGTAAAAAAGTGCTTGATAGGATATATTGTGGCATTGCCCTCCACTGATGACTGATTCTTGATGACTTTTTTACTGGTTGAAAAGCAGAAAACACTACTTAAGAAGTAGTAACTCTATTTATAGAGGACATGTTTATGTGTTTGTGAGTATGAAATGCATATGAAAATAAAAAGTGAAAATATGATAGAAGAAGAATAAATCATAAACAATAATGGAGTGAGGATGAAAATACAATATAGAATACAATAGAAACACATGAAATAGAAAAAAACATTAAGTAAATGTCTTGTAACTGAAGTGTCAGATATGGGAGGGTCCTTTTAGAGCCTGAAAGCATAGCTGATAGCTGAAGTATGTGGGAGTGTGGGCACTAGTGTATCCTTAATCCCCTTTGTCCTCCCCAACCTTTACACCACTGGAGGGGTGTTTGGTTGTAACGCAGTTTATTGGCAGATGAACAGCTGCAGTTCGTTGAGGCTCTACAAAGTTGCAGTGCTTTGAGCAAAATTACCATCAGCATACGAACATGCTTGTAGTGACAATGCTAACACGCTGATGTTTGCTGTTCATCATTCTCCAAAGACTGATGGGAATGTCGACAGTTTTGCAGGTATTTGGTCTGATGGACACTTGATGACCTGATGGTCTAGATGAAAAGTGAGATCACCAAAGTTATTGTACTTTAGCCAATGAGCACATGAATGTCTGTACCAGATATTATTAATAGTCGATGAGCTATTTCACTCAAAACCACAATCCCATAGTGGTGCTAAAAGAAGATCCTGTGGGTTTCTTCTCTGGGGACCATGAATGTGCGTAAAAACATTCATGGAAGTCCATCCAATAGTTGAGATATAGACAGACTGACGTTACCATCCACAGTGCCAAGCTTCAAGCATGACTAAAAGGTTTTCCCTGTCCACAACAGAATCCAACATTTTTGGGTTATTTCTGAGGCTCGGTTCTCTCAGGCATGAATACGGGAGGATGTAGCCGGTTAACAACATGGCAGGGATTTCAGCCTCCAGCTTGGCTAAAAATGGATCCTTGCAATTGATTAGTCACTCCTGCTCTGTTGTTTAGATTTACTGATAGCATTCATACAGCAGCTGAAGAAATCCTGTCAGTGGGAGAAAATGTGTTTTATCTGCAAAGTGCCTGACACTGATATCTCCTGTGAGGAATGTCCTGATTCTTTAATCTGTCTTTGGGGAAAGAGAAACTGAGTGGGGAAATGAAAGACACATGAGCGTCTGTTCTCTGGGGACCAGGGCATTCTTTCAGGGTTTTTGAACTGCCAAGACGTCTCCCACATATGAGACGAATACTGTACCTATACTACTGATAATCTTGTCCTTTTTACTTAGAGAAACCATTAAATACCTGCTTAATGCTCATCTGTTTTTAGTGTGACTGTTTAAATACCTTTTTCTACACTTTGAGTTGTGTCTCAAAATCATGTTTTACCATTTTTTCTAGCTGCCCCTGTGCATTTGAATTCCAACCAGGCTTAAAACTTGTATTCAAAACACCTTGAGTGACCGAGGCTTGACATGGCCATATATTGGCTTCCCGCAGCCAGCAGTGTGGACTATTTGGGGAATGTTTGGGGAATATTACAGGTCTACTCTACATTTCAGCCTGTCGCTTGGTTTAAGCTTCATTCCCGTACCTCAGTTTGTTCACCTTTATCTGCCTGTTTAAATG
The DNA here is from genome assembly GCA_037176925.1 of Amniataba percoides. Lineage (NCBI taxonomy): Eukaryota > Metazoa > Chordata > Actinopteri > Centrarchiformes > Terapontidae > Amniataba > Amniataba percoides. Next base: position 8,381,697 of record JBAJHX010000035.1, on the reverse strand, counting down.
TATCATTTTAATCTTTTTTGAATGTATATGTTTATTATTAATGTTATGCTAATAATAGAAACAGTGTCAAGTTGAAGATTTCCCATGTTTTATCATATTATATTGGAATTAAACTGCTCAAAGCAATGAGGGACAAGCCTCTCGGTAAAAGTACTATAAAGCTGTGATTTAGGGGATCCTTTGCTGCTGCTCTTTGAACTCTCTCCACCTCTCTCCATCTGATTTAGGATGGCCCATGTTCTGCAGTTTGATGAGCAAACCAGAAAAGTCAAGGATGCCAACATGCAGGACGAGGACACTTTTGAGATCTACGACCCGCGCAACCCCGTTAATAAACGAAGGAGAGAGGAGAGCAAGAAGATCATGAAGGAGAAGAAGGCCAAGAGGTAAGGCCATGAGGTCGGAGGTCGGGCCCTGCCCAAGCCTCGTGACTACAAATTGGGCCATGCGGCATCCTGTTTGTCCACTTCTCCACCACTTCAAAACTCTGCTTTGCTGAACGGTCTCCTGACTCGAACATCTGGATTTTAGGACGCTGACCTGAGCGCATACGATCCCTGAAATCTCTGATGGAAAGGCGTCTTCACTTGGAACAGCTGTGGCCGGACTACACTCAATTTCTCATCAGGATTAAGACTGTGGTCATAGTGGTGATTAAAGTCATAATTCGATTACGTGTAATGTGGTTAACTTTTTTATGCCGTTCTTTTCCCTGTTTATGTTGTCAGCAGCTTGAATGTAAGCGTTAGACTTTGCCAGTAAAATAAATTTCATTTGTAAACTATAATTATTCCATTTCTTTCTGTTTTTATTTGTTTTAAAACAAAGGCACCACTCAGTGGTACACCTGTACAATCAAATGCAATCCAATTAAACAGCTCTGCCATAGTGCCAAGTGTTTTAAATCTCTAAAGATATCTGCTCTCCTGCTGTGCAGCCTTTCATATGCAAGTACTCTTAATACTGGGCACATTATGTGCTGCAGTGGAGGAACAAAGCAAGAGGTTTCTGAAGATAAAACAGCAGCACAGATACTAATAACTATAAACAGCTGGAAACACAAACACAGAGCAACGTGGTTTTCAGCTAAGTATAGTTAATAGGAGGTTAATGAATGGTCTCGCTCATCCTTTCAGCTCTGATTCAGCTTTTGGAAGAAAGGAAGGAACCTTGCAGTACCAGAGGCCATTTTCACCAGGTTAAAGGGTAAGTTTGACATTTTAGAAGATGCATTTATTCCTTCTGGCCCAGAGATAAGTGAGATCCATGTCAGCCTGTCAAATATGAAGGTACACCCAGGAGACCCTTAGCTTATCATAAAGACTGAAGACAGAGGTCTTCAAGGATTAAAAAGAAAAAGCATCTCCAAAGCTCACTAATGTTTATACCTTGTTTGTTAAAACTTCGGCCCAGGGCAGACAAGGCCTTCTTATGCTAAGCTAAGATATTCGTCTCATTGTTGTAGCTTCATTTTTGACAGAATGGTATCAAGTCTCTCATCAGACCTGGCAAGAAAGCAAAAAAGTATATCTCTCAAAATGTCAAACTATTCCTTTAGTGCTGAGGCGGAAGCCAGTGATGGCTTAACCACCCTGTTGCGTTTTTTTTTTTTTCAACAATATCTGGCACACTGTCCTGCTCAGGTCACCGCCAGAGCAGTCAGAGCTTGTAAAAAGGAACTGTTTAAACCAAAGACTTTACCTCACTGTGGTGGTTTTGGGGTAAATGATCTGCTGCTGCCATGTGTGTGACCAGGAGCTGCATTTGGCCAGCGCTCTATTTTTTTACTGCACTTCTGGGATTATGCTTAAATTTTCATATGGAACAGGAAGGGGAGTTAATGTTACATTATGAGCCCGGCTCGGCCCGAGCTGCCGCAAATCTAAAACAGGTGATACGGTGATCTAACTGGCTGTATGTGCTCCTGGGTCCAGGTCAGGTTGAACTGCGCCACTGATGTATTACTTAGAGAAATGCTTGGGTGGAAAAAAAAAAGTCATCAAATATTTCTTCTCATGAAGATGCACAGAAATGCTCTGACTGCTCAGATAAATTAGCTTTTTATAAGGACATCGCTGGCAACATAAATCAGGCCGGAGCGAAGGACAAGACCATGTAATTCCCCCGTGTCGCCGTGCCCAGCTCGGGGAAATACCACTCTTTGCTGCTGATCACGTGACTGCCATGGGTTTAGATGGAATGGTAATAGCATTATCATGCTATTCTACAACCACTATCTCCCGCTGCCCTTGTGGGTGAGGGCTAAATATAGCCAGATAATCCTTCTCATCTCTTAGAAATTCAACCAACACTTCTTTTGTGACAGGGATTATTTACTCCTCTTCCTTCCCACATTTCATGTTGTTAGATGACACACTAGTTGGCTGCAAAAAAAAAAAGCATACATATTTCAGCTCTTCCTTTGCACACAACAGGTTTTTAAGTGGTCCTACTTGCTGCAGCTCTAATGTCGGATGGGTGTGTGTGAGCAGCAGAGATGGCCCACGTGTCTGACCCCTGAACCGTGGCCATGATCCTCCCTCCTCAGCTAATTCCCTGGGGTGCGATGGACAGAGTGTGCAGAAGATGAGAACTATATCAGAGGGATACTGATGAATCTGCATGATCAAAGAGAAGATAATGAATTATAATTATATATGTTATTTATATAATTTTTTTTATTAATGTGTTTTTAAAAACACAAGGTTACAAAGTGCTTCAGAAGCAGGTTAAAAAACATACATACAGTGCAAAGTCAACATACACATAAATAATCATTTAATCAAGATCTCAGTGACGGAAATGAAGTAAAAGGAGGGAGTCATGGGAAGGTTAACCTGTAGAAGTGGGTTTTTAAGATCCATTTAAAACAGAGCACAGAGACGGGCAAGAGAAGACTGAAAGATGCATGTGAAGAGAGAATTACAGTAATCTAAATGAGAAAAGATTACTAACTAAAAGTTCTATGTGTTTTACAATAGTATGGATTTAAATTTTGCAATGTTTCTCAACTGGAAGAAGCAGGACTGAGTGAGTCCAGAGATGTGAGAATCAAAAGTTAGGTGCTGGTCAAATAGGATGCTGAGATTTTTATCGACAGGCTTGATATGATCAGCCAGAGGGCCAATATGTTGCTTGATATCTTTGGAGAAACTATTTGGGCCGATCACCAGGACTTCAGTTATTTGGTTTAGCAGAGAGGTACAGCTGGGTGTCATCGACATAACAATGATATGAAACATCACTGTGGAGTTAAACACATTACTATATATAGGAAAAAAGGATAGGACCTAGAATTGATCCTTGAGGGACCCCATGTAAAAGAGAGAAGATGAAGACATGTAGTTATTAATGTGAACTGTCTATTGGACAAGTAGGAGGAAAACCATTTTAGAGCAGTACCAGTAATACCAACCGTGTCTGCCAGTGAGAATATCATGGTTAATGGTGTTAAAGGAAGCAGATAAATCCAGTAATATTAGGATGGAGTGTTCACCTTTGTCAGCATGCATAAGAATGTCATTCGTGACTTTTAGCAATACAGTTTCTGTACTGTGTTTCTGACGGATGTCGGATTGGAATTTATCAAAGATGTTGTGTCCTTCCACCACTTAGAGAAGGTGAAAACATTTTCCAGGTTTTTAGAGATAAATGGGAGTTTGGAAATAAATAGGCCTATAATTAGCTAGGACTGTTGCATTTAGGGAGGATCTTTTGTGGAGGGGAAAACCCCGGCAATCTTGAAATGATATGGTACACAGAAGGCAGAGAGAAATGACTGGCAGGATGTCTAAGATATTTAGTTGGGATTATGTCACCAGGGCAGGACAAAGGGCGCAGGAAATTGTGTCTAAGAGATCTCGCATGTATATCGGGGTGAATTCAGACAGCACAACATGGTGAGTGGCTTCTTTGATGTTGTGAGCTCCAGAGTTAAAATCTGACCTAAGATTGCTGATCTTGTCATCAGAGTCATCAAAGGAGGCTCCAGGAAACCCAGAGTGAACAGGATTCAGGAGCTGGCTAGTAGTGTCAAAGAGATATTTAAGGTCATGCTATGCTCTGACATCCTTAATGAGATTGTTGAGTGTAGTTAATAGTTCCTTCATGTGAAGTGTGAAGGTAGTGCATGTGGAGGTTAGAAGCATCAACGCTCAGCTCTTCTACAATGTTGAAATTCCCATGTTGAGAATCCAAGTTGAGGCAGTAGCATTTTAGCCACAGATGGAGTTGACGGACCCGGCTGAGTTTCACATCACCAAAGCAGGGAGGTTGGAGTAGCCCTGAAATGAAGCACTGTTTACCTGAATGTAGTCTTAGGTTGTCAATTCCAGCATGAATAACCACAGTGGAAGTCACAGTACTGTCATGATGGCCAAGGAGCTCGGAAGAATCCTTGTTGATATTGTCGACACAGGCGCACGGGTAGCATAATGTCCATGATTTGGGAACCACCACATGCCGGACAATGGAGCTACCAGGGCTATGGTTTACCATTGTTTTGCCACAGTGAGAGGAGCTCAGGGCCGAAATGTGTTTGACCTGGGCCAAATCAAGTGGGTATCTATCAAATAAATAATCATTTTGAGTACCAATGTTCTACTTTGTTTTTCCTCAGTGTTTCCTTGTTGAGCTGCAGTGGTGAATTAGCAACACAAAGAGGAAATGTTCCACTAAATAGACTGTGTCTGTGGAAAATACCCAATTATCTTCTCTAACTGCTGCAGCCTCATGTTCACTTCAGGTGTATTTTAAGGCATTTTTAGAGAGAATGAGTTTTGTCATTGAGAAACTTCAGCTTTAGTAACATATCTGTGAGTTTTAAGGCTTATCGGGCGCCAAAACACTGCATAGTGCTTTATAATTGTATAAGACAGAGTTTGACAAATCAGGAAAGTTATCATAGTGGAAATTATTTTGTATTTTGTCAAGACAATCAACCACTAAGGTGATCTCTTAGTAGCCAGTATAGATTGAAAGAAGTAAAACTTACAGTTATTTTCATAGTAAACGTAGGAATGATGGTGTTATTTGAAAAATTTGTGAACTTATCATTTAGCATAAGCTGAATAACCCCCCTTCTCATTTAATTTGGATTAATGTCCTTATGTCACTGGTCATATTTCACCACTACTTCATAAGATTATTTTATTTTCCCCATTACACCACCACTGCCATTTTTTCCATATGTGAAGGATATTCTCCAAAAGTGCTTCTAGTATTACACCAGAGCAAATTAGCATGCACATTTGTTAGAATATGCTGAGGCGATAAAGTCATACAAAGTGCTCTTTGTCTGGCGGCGCTGCTATGCTCTTTTGTTGCTCTAATGTTTGTGGATCCTAGTGAAGGCTACTCGGACACGCCTTGAAAATGACATGTCAGTGCAAAGGTGCATGTCAGCAGCCAAAGTGGTGCCAGCCCATGGAGGAAGTAGAAAATGGGGCAGTGCCGTGCGATGCTGAGTACGGCCCGGGTGTCGGGACATTAACAATAACATACTCAGTCCTCCACATCTTGCCAAACATGAGGTCCACGCAAGGCCTGCCCGTGAAATTTCCAATACCACAGCAATTGGACAGGACCGATCAGGAATGAATGCTATTTTTCAGAAACTGAACACACAGAAGGAAACTAGTGTAAACAATAAATTAAGCCCAGGACTACAACGGAGACCAAGGTTAAACTCAAAAAAGCAAACCTCAGAAATACTTCACCTCAAACTGAAAGAATATTTAGCATTGAGTTACATGGAAGGCAGTTGTTATCTAACCTCCTAGTTGGACTTTATAAAATATTTCCATTTAAGGTCTGGGTGAATTTATTCCATATTGTGCGAGATTATTAGACAAAGAGGTAAGAAGGATATTGAATTTTGTTGAGAGACTAGTGAGGGCCATAATGTGGTTTGGCTTTAATGTAGACACTGATGCCAACCAGTCATAGTATACTGCATGTGTAGCCATAGTAATGCAGTAAAGTCTTAATTATTATTTCAGCTTTTGCTCTTAGGTAAACTGACTTCTTGCAGGTAGGAATTTGAGCATTACAGTTTGATCAGTGATGATTTAGCCATGTGAGCTGTGATGTTATAAGAATGATAATGTCAGCGTGCTCACCACTTTGTTCCAGGCTGAAATATCTTCACAGCTATCGGATGGATCATCACGTTGTTACAAATGTTCATGGCACCCAGAGGATGAACCTCAGTCAATCAGTGATCATCATAATCCGCCTCATAACAGCTAGTCTAATGTTGTAATGTTTTTCACAATAAATATGTGATTTTTACAAAGAACAGATCAAGTCTGTCTCTACCTAAAGTTGGCATGCTTATCATCTCCAACAGCAGTGATTTTCAAGCACACTGGAGGCTTTAACTCTTGAGTTGCCGTGCGTGTTGCGGTTCAGCAGGTTGCTGTGTCACCTTTAAGGGATGCGGCTTTGTTCCTATTCTGTCCTCTGTCAGCAGGAAAGACAGCAGGTAAATGGATTAAGTATTTAGAGAATCAATAGCCAATCACTTAGGCCAATGGAATAAAGCCAAGAGCTTTCGCTTGGTTGTGGATGAGGCCGAATAATATTGTGTAAGCGAGCGTCATCATTTGGGTAGATGGTGCTCTTGAACAGCATACTCTATGTACAGCATACTTAAGGACATCTTCTCTCTGGAGAACATTATGAAATCCATCAAGAATGAATTATGCTGCGATTTAGCCTCTTCTGGTCCAACTGCCCACAACTAATAAATGACAGCAAGCTAATGAGGACAAATGATAATGGGGCTGTAGTCACAGTACAGAGAGTTACAAGGCTCGTGGTTATTACTCTGTTCAGTTACATTGTAATGTTGCTTCTGTCTCCGTTTCATAGCCCACATGTCCTTCACTCTCGTCAAGGAAAAGGTGAATCTCAGTATAATACATGGACATACCGAGGACATCCAGAAGAGGCACATTGAAGGTTTGACAGTAATCTTGATGGTCGGCTGTAATGAGAACCCTTGTTAAGATCTATTCTTTCAATAGCTTAATTATCTTCTGAGGTAACAATATGTTTTATGTAGGAATAAGTCATCCATTTTATAGTGTGTGTTACTTGTCCTTAAAGTAATCTCTCTGCACTCTCATTACAATGAAAAAGTGTCTGTAAAGACCAAATTATCTGCTTGCAAGCAATTGTATTAATTGACTAGAGATTCATCAATCAGTTGTACTCTAATGAGAACTAAGTCCTGTTTCAAGTGTAGGTCAATTCATAGAGTTGTCCTTGTCTTTAAGATTTCACGGTAGTCTGCACAAACGTTTAAGTGGTACAGTTCTTTGTAGCTCTGGTTTGTTCTTCGTCAAAATATCTGGGTCTTTAGCTTGCTTTATGTTTCTTTATGTTTTTTTTTGGGCGGCAGTAGCTCAGTCCATGGGGACTCAGCTTGGGGACCAGAGGGTCACCGGCTCAAGTTCCCCCTGTGGACCAGTCTACATGGAGGTAGACTGGTAGCTGGAGAGGTGCCAGTTTACCTCCTGAGCACTGCCGAGGTGCCCTTGAGCAAGGCACCGAACCCCAGACCTGCTCGTGGCGCACCACAATTCACTCTGACATCTCTCCCTCAGTTTGCATTTGCATGTGTGTGTACTCCTGTATGTGTATGTATATGTAAAAATAAACATAGTGTAACTGTAAATTTCCCCACGCGGGACTATAGACTAAGGTGTTCTTCTTCTTCTTTACTTTTTGCACCAGCTAGTTACAAATTTTGCCTTGATTCAGGGTAAGAAGTGTACAAAGCGTTTACATGGGAAACCGCTGCCTGTAGTGGTTGGTGAAATGTGGTGCAAAACCAAGACAATAAGCTAATAATGAGAAATAGGATTTTTATTCCTAATGATTTCAGCATTATGAAAGATCCTGTCATTTGATGAAATGTTAATATCAGAGAGTCTTTGGGGGAATTCTACTGGTGTTTACACAATGATGCTCCAACTCCAAAATGATGAAATCCAAATGTCTATAAGGTTTTCAAGTATTTAAAAAAAATGGAGAACCACAAAAACCCAAAATAAAAGAAGATGAAGATAAAAACTGATGATTGTAGAGCAAACCCTCCTTACAGACAAATTTGGCTTAAGTTTGTTTATTTTCAGGTGCGCAGTGATGGAGAGCTACCTGGGGCTTTGAGGTTACATACCTGGGATACTACTGTGAGCTGGACAGCAGTAGAAATAATGCTCAAAATGAAATGCATGCCCTTTGCACTCACAAATCTCTACAGTTGACAGAAAACACATTCGCATTTTGGAGGAACATGTTTATCCACCAGCACTGTCTAAGGTCAGAGAGTGTGTTAATACACTCTGTTAGTACATCCACAGGGGTTTAAATGAATCTTTAAGGAAAGTTTTTGCAACAATCAGTTACAATAATCAGGACACAAACAATCAGCTAACACATCATCAAATTGCAGAAAGCACAATTGGTCCTGATGGAAACTATGAAAACAACACAATACAGTGTGAGTGGCAGTTAACATGTCTGCCCAAGGACCAGGTCAGAGCTTCAGTCATGACCTTATGCACTGTCCATTTCTAGAAAGCAGAATCTGCAGGCACTTGTTCAAAAGCAGGACAACATACAGAACTGACATTGAAGAATAATGACAATAGAGCTGTTGACCTATGTTTAGGACACAAACCGCAGCTATGCCACAGGCTTTCACTCTCACCTGTTGCACAAGAACACACACTTTCATTTCAATTTGCACACTGAGCAATTGTCCTGATGCACAATATAGACAGCATATAGCCCTATGGCATCTATATACAGAGTAATGTTTGGTTCACAGCTGATAAGGGAAGTTCCAAGCTCTAGAGACTGAAAGAAAACAGCTCTGAAAGAGGCCATGTTGCACAGCTGAAGCATTTCTCTTCACATCTTGGAAGGTGTGAAGGAAAAAACACATCCTCCTAGAATACGTGATGGTGTGTCTGCTGCCCTCTCCTCTGCAGCCAGTGCCCTCCAGGGCTTTGATCTTGTTCATGGCAGCTGTGGGAAAGAGCAGTGGGGCTTAACAGGACAGAGCCCAAACAGAGCCCAGTAGATAGCAGGTGCTGGAGCCGTGACCTTCCCATCCCAGGCCAGCATTCCTGACTGTCAGAACCCCCCCCCCAGGTCCGTGCATGCACTGTCTCCAGCCACACCATCTGGAGCTGTTTGTCCTGCTACACTGTGTTCAAACGGAAGAGTGTCCGAAACGCTTCAAGCACTCACCGACGACACTGCAGTACCAAAGCAACTTTGATTAAGAACTATAAGCTCTTAGAGAGCTATGTCATTCAACACTATGCCAATCCTCACACCTCCCCGTAGGAGAATAAATACAAACAGCCACTGTCTTTAGTTTTACAGCTATGATATTTCCTCAGGACCAGAGCCAAGAGTAATTTCACAGGTCTTTGAGGCTTCTCCAAAGGGACGTAGCTGATTACCATCAGAAAGATTTTGAAGCTTGACAGATTGTAGGATTCTGAGGAAACCTGCGATTGTGAATTATTACATTTTGTGCACGTTTTTGTGCATCGTTGTGAAAGGTCAGTACCTTATCTCTAGTGTGTCTTGTGCATATTTGTTTAAACACTCAACTTGTGAGCGATATTAAAACACTGATAAGCGACAGAAATGGCTTCTCTCACTGTCAGTAAGTTCCATTTGAAGTGCCGAAGCCCGGAGAACAGGAGAAACCTGTTCCCCATCCTCTCTACACCTCTTATTATAAGCAGCCTGAGAGCTCCAGGTCTCAGCGACCCATTATTCTGGGAAATAATTTTGTCACTTATTCAGTCAAATTCATACAGTCCCTGTCAGAGAGACTAATATTATCCCCTAGACGAAAAGTCAACATACTGGATAAAGACAGTCGCACTTTTCTTCAGTAAGCTATAAGCAGTCAGGCTAACAGTGCCTTACTTTGAAATGAAGTCCTCAGGTCTTAAGAAGTAAACCTGTGCAATTTTTTGCATCAGTGACATGAAGAAGCGTAAATCAGTCATATTTTTTTGTTTCACAATTTACACCCCCAAATTCACATAATTCCTGTTCCATTTCTTCTAAAAAGAAAGTGAAAAAAGAAAAACTTCCACTGGCCTGTTTCCATTTCTATTTAACCCTACCCATTTTTTTTTTACCGCAACACAAACAAAAAATGCAGCTTGGCAAAGGATGTCAGATTGCAAGAGTGGAAGGTATGTAAGTTATATTTTAAAATATATGATGGCCAGCTGTGATAGTGTCTTATTTGGCTAGTTTTCTGTCTACTGCAGGGCACACAGAGGTGCAATTGGGAGGGAAAACATGACTCTAATCGTGCTTTTCCATTACACATTTCTAGCACAACTTGACTTGACTTAACTCGACTCAGTTGCTGGCCACACTTGACCTTTATGTTGCTCATAGTGGCAACTTTTTGAGTATATAGTCAGTACGTCACTTCCACAACCAAATATCTTACAAACATGCAGACTAATTTTGCTGCACCACTTACTGATGTGACAAGGCCTTAAAATTGATTCAGTGAAGCGAAGTATTTTCATGACCTCAGCATTCAAAGACGAATTCCAATGAAGCTGCATGACAATATGTGTTGTCTTTAACTTGATTGAACTTGATCTTACTTTCATTGACTCATCAGCTAGAGACTTTGTGTTAACATGTAGATGCATCATATCCACTGAACAGTTTACTTTACAGAGGAAAAACACACTGTTTGTTAACTTACAATGAGCTATCGTCGACATATGTGTGTAGGTTATGGTGCACAAATGTTAGGTGTGAAGTTGCCGCTTCAGGGCTGTCAGGTCATTTGCAGATACAGAATCTCCTGGGCCTGAACTTCATCACCTTCTTTTTTTTTCTCCCCTCAGCTCTGCAGGTTAGGACTAATGTAATCACAGACCCCTGCAGAAAGGCCAGCGCGGGAGACAGAAGCTGGGCCAGACGTACAGGTATTCTAAACTGGTTACATTAGACCAAACAGGCCATCTGTCTCCCTCTGTAATTGGACACTGCGGATTAGAAGGAGACGGCGACGTTTCCCAGCCAAGTGGGCTAGTTGCTGTTTATTTGGAATTAATTACCAAGGAGAGTGGAAACCTCACAGCTCCCAAAGAGTGAATCCAGACACTTGAGGCCAGGATGAGAGGAATGAGAGTGCCATACCAAAGCTATGGCAACAGAGCTGGGACAGTTCAGAACGATGTCTCATGCCGCTCACTTAGAATAGCTGACGTTTATTATGTTTGAGTCTCAGATGATGATGCAGCTGGCGTGTCAGAGTTAGGCAGATAAGGACAAAAGCTTTTACAAACATTGCCCCTCTTCTTCAATTTGGTCACCTTAAACTGAGGCTGCGAATGAATGGATTTCTTCAGCAGTGGTAACGAGTATCCTGGTGTGATGCCATTAGCTTTTCTCATGCCGTGGGTGCTTTCCAAGAGTTGAGTGAAAGGACAAGAGTATATATCTCTTAGAGCCTGTGAGAACGGAGCATCCACGCTGGCACCAACACTTCTCATTTGATCCTCGGTGCATGCTGGGCTTTTTTTTCCCTCTCACAGGGATCACTGTGTACACGACTAAAAATTTTGCGCAGACATGTTTTGATGTGTTTTGACAAGCAGGGGAAAAAATGAATCCACTAACACAGAGTCTCTTTAAAAGCTGCTCTTTTTATTGTATCTACTTTAAAAAAAAGGGCTGGTGAAGGGCTGTATCACTGCATTTTTTTCACTACACTAAATTTCAGTTTGCATGCAGTGAAATAAATGTACAAGTGAGACAACGCAATAAATTAGCATATAATTTACATTTGAAAAAAAAAATTAGTAACAGTGTACCAACATTAATACTGAATATAAAATATAAGCAAATAATCACATGATGCTTTTCATTTCTCTTGCACTTTCGGTACATGTATAAGCAATGTGACATTCAAACATCCAAGTTCACAGCAATGAGTACCAGTTTGATTGATTTCACTTCTCTTTTTTTTTTTTTTCCTGGAGGCTCTGTATCCAACGGCCAGTAGATGAGTTAGTCCAAGCAGTTTGAATTCAACTGACTTCAAATGCTTCCCAGCATCCACTGTCCTTTTCCCAACTGCCTCACTCAAGGGTTGGTAACCAATAAGATCTGCTCGACATTGTCATACTGAAGGTGGCTACAAAAAAGTAGCAGCAGCAAAATTAGAAATTAGTTGTTAACAGCTTCAATGAGATTCTTGCACACTCCTACATTGTCTCTCAGATTTCTCAGGCTCCCACTGTGCCCCCATAACGTAATAAGTGTGACAGGAGGCGTTTCATAGGTGTTCCCCTTCACAACCCTGACACCAGCAGAAACATCACCTGGGTGAAGGGATTGATTACGACTAGGTGAGTGTCCATTTTGTTGGTAGCACAAACAACAATACAAAGGTTAACAATGAAAATTTCCCAGTGTGAGGTATAAACAGATACAAACAAAACAATAACATGACCAGCATTTACCAACAGAGATATTGACAAGGATATTATTTCATATTGTTTGGATCCAGCCTTACTTTTAAGCGCACTGGAGAGGGTTGAATGGAAGCACCCACTTGATAGCACCAGAAGCCTGGGAAGGCCATAACCCTCAGAGCAGAGCAGGAGGAAAATAAGAGGTAAACACAGTACTCCATGGAAATTAAAAAAAAAAAAAAAAAACTTAAATAAGATAAAAGAGGGGGAAAGCACCACTGAGTTGGCTGTTCTTGTCTTGTCTCTGAGGGACAAAGATGATGAGAGCAAAGGGAAAGAGGATGAGGGGGTAACTTTATCTGAAGGAGGGGGATGTCTGAAGCCCGGATACGTGGTCTGGCAACATACCCACAATGAATGTGATGTGTGTGTATATTTAGCACTGGCCTCTTACATAAAGAAAAGGTTAGACATTTTGGGAAATACACTTATCCGCTTTCTTGCTGAGAATGAGATCCATACCACTCTATCACCTGCACAGTAAATATGACACTACAGGCAGGAGCCACATTTAGGTAAAGAGCTTAGCATCTGGATTGAAACACCCAGCCTGCAAGCAAATCTACAGTAACAGATTTACTTGTTTTAACTTGTTAGTATAAGCCGTGCAAAAACAACGTGTAATATATTTTATATTGTGTGCCCGACTATTTCTTGGCCAGCCTCCAGGAGTGGCACTGGGTGACTTTGGCGTAGTGGCCATATGGGGTATTACAACTTCTGTTCCTTCTAAAATCACAACTATATTTCTACAACCATCACCAACACCAGAAATGAGTTCTTTATCATTAGGGTGTGATGATTTCAGTCCAGTAACTTTTGGAGGGTCTAGAAGATAATGAATTTTAAAAATTCTCTGTAAGCTTGTCTTGGCTAAAACTTCATATTTACAGTGCAGTGACTGGCATCAAAATTCTCATCAAGACAGCAAATAAAACATAAATCCAAAACTGTCAAAATACAAAAATGTTTTTTGATTAAATAACCGTCCAGCTTCAAAGAATAAGGAATTGTGGCGCCACTGTGATTCCTATGAACAAGCTGCTTCATAGAATATGCTCCTTCAAAATGAGTCCTTCAACAGTGAACTGAAAGCTCCTCAATGGGATGTTTAGTAAAGGCTAGTTTGGTAACAGTGTTTCATGCAGCCCAGGAACAGTCTGACAATATCTTCATACTACGTTTGGGCGAATGACACTGGGTGAACTTTTATGTGTGTTAAGAACTAAGGCACCCATCTGGGGAAAGAAAAAGTGATCCTCCTATAACCATGTGGTATTTTCTGGTCCTGGATTAACATCATATATAATATACAAATCCTTACAGTATATAAGGGTTTAACTTATGTTACAGTATGTAATAGTTTCATTCCAGCACAGAGACATTGAATATGAATTCAATCACATTCCATTCCCTTCCATGACAGTAGGCTACTATCTGACACAAACATGATCAGAGGACAATATCTCAGCTCTGTTTGAAATTGTACAATAAATATACAGTACACTGATGGGGATTCTCGTTCATATTTGAGCGGTAAATTGGCAAAGTATTTACATGAGAAAGTGCACCGAAGCCTAATGTCTGTCTGCCAATAGCACCCTCACAGTCATCCCAAAGACAGGAGTCCCCCCCCACACACAAACCTCTCATGTACTGAGGAGACCTCCCCTCCGTCTGTCTATCTCCGGGGTACATCCTCTGTGAGCGATGTGTCCAGCACTTTGGATTCATTAAACAACAAACATGAAGGAAGACTAACAATGATATTAATAATTATTATTATAATAAAAATAACATCACCAACATATAATCTTCCGAGTTCCACTTCACAGAAGTGAAAATTAAAAAATAATAATAACAATAAGGTTTGTGTCAGCGTTATGGGCTGAGCAGTGGTTTGGATTCCACCACGACGGAGGGCAGGAGGATCAGGTATGATCAGAAGGGACATCCTTACTTCTCTTCTTCTTTTGCCAGCGCCAATCCCTTTGTCCATCTTCCGCTGGTCCAGAGGTTTGGTTTTGTTTAGTTTTTTTCAGTCTGCCGTGTTTTCTTCTTCTCTCCCTTTCAGTGCCGTATCAGCCTCCCTCCATCTTTCTTGCTTTTCTTGCCTGGCTCTCTCTCTCTCTCTCTCTGTCTCGTGCTCCCTGGGTCAGTGGCCCTGGCAGGTCTTACAGCACATCTGTCTGAAGTACGCACGGCTGCAGAACTTGAACTTCAGCACGAGCGGACAGTAGGCCACTTTGTTTACATCTTTGCATTCTGGAGAGAGAAAGACGAGAGCTGGGTCAAAGTTTTAATACAGTTTATATGACTTTTCAGAAAAAATTGTTAATGTTTTATGTTTGGTTCATGCTTGTGACACCTCTTTTAAGGGTTGACCACAACAAGTTTGTGCCTCTCATGTATCATAACCATTCAAATAACATTGCTAAGCATCGGATTTTCCAACAATATTTAAAAAGCCCAGAAGGTTGTTTAACGGCACTGACTGCTGTTCTGGATGCATTTCAGTTTTTGAAGTTATGACTCTTCCCTTATCTGAACAAAGATGGTGGCTGGAAATTACACATCTATTCTCAATTTGTATGGCATGAACCAAAGCTAAAAAATTACTTTTCTAAGATATATTAGTACAGAGTGTGTGTAGGGTTCGGGGGAGGGGCATTTTAATACCACACAGAATACAATTTCATATTTTTTCCACAATAATAACAACACAGCCAAGAATTATTTATTTGTTATGAAACATCTTTTTTTGTCAGTCCTTCCCGCAGTATAAAGCAATAATTCCTAATGATGTGATGAAATAAACTTGACCTAAACCCAAAAAAGCCAACTGAACAATGCCCTGCAGCAAGAGCAAGTATCACAATAATTTCACTTTTCGTTTGATGTTGACATCCTTCATGAGCCCTAAATCCCATACTAAAACATTTTAGAAGTTGTAAGACTTTATATGTTTATGTTTTAACTTTGTATGATGTATGTATGTGTGTGTATACATAGGGTGTATATATATAAATATATATATATGTGTGTGTGTCTGTGTTTTTAATAGATAAAAACTCAGATATCGCTGGCTATTTCCTTTTCAGAGAAGCAGATGCTTAGTGCTGCAGTGTAGTGGTAACGCATGAGAGGCACAAACTGGGGCTAACCTGCTACATGAGGGCTGGTGCATCTCCCCCAAGTCTCAACAGAATAAAAACTCTGCAACTATACTTGGACGCAGAGAGTGAGACTGATCCTGGCCTCGTTCACTTACTGGGCTATCTGCCATCCCTACAATGCACACTAACACACACACACAAACACACACACACACACACAAACTGCTTGCTGGATGCCGGACAGGCAGTGCTCTAAATGCCTTATCACGATCAGAGTGTCTTCCCTTATTAGGCTTTGGCCCCTGCCTCCGCAGAGCCAAATGAAACGAGACATTGCCTCACTGCTGTCCGTAAAGGAACAATTAGCCTACAGCTAATCCCATTAGCCAGCCTGTAAACGCTGCTCACGTTTTCCATTCAGGCTAATCGAAAGGCCCTTCTCGATGCATCTGAATAGCCATCCATCATGTGTAAGTGTATATGGAGGGCTGAGCTGTTTCACTTTGACCAGGAGCCAACCTCACTGGAAAGATTAATGTAGCTGGCAAAGTGTAGAGGAGTGTGTCATCCAAGCGTGTTTAGGTCATAGTAGAACAGTGAGGATGAAGATAGAGACAGTTTATGGGCTTTTCAATTGGGGCTTTGTGTGAAAGAAACGCACATACTGTACAATAGGTATTCACATAAACCATCTGCCTTTGCATTTGAGGCCATTTTTAAATAGAAACCTGCGTCTGTCTGGTGACCACACATTTTCTTCGTGATGAAAACTGCAAGCAGACGACTCGCCGGGCCAGCGCTATTAAAATGTGATTGCAGACTCAGATGTGTGCGCGCACGTTTCGTCGTCTTACCGTCGCCATTGGAGATGGGGGTGGCGTCGCACTTGCTCTCACACTGCTGCATGGTGGTGGGCCGGAGGGACTCTGCGCACTCATTAGACGGCTGCCCGGTGTAAGACAGACACTGCACCGTCCTCATCTGCTGGCCAAGGCCACACTGGGCCGAACACTGTAAAAGAAATCACCAAAGTAAAACTTCTTGTTCGTGCAGGAGCACGCTTAGCCACTGAAGAGGTTTGACTGAGATTTAACAAGCTAAATGAGGGCCATCTTTCCTCTGTGACCCCGAGTGCTGGGCCGTTAAGTGTGCCCTCCGTCATGCACGCAGACACATAGTCGGCCACTCCGAGTAATCCCTGCACATGCACGGCACGACTTGATCCAATCAACCAATCACTAGGGTGCACTGGCAGCGAGCAGGCAGAGCCAGCTAGAGTCACCTTCCCTTTCATCTGAATCAACTGGCTGCCTGTCAGTGGCTCAGAGTAACCAGGTCAACTGCAGCTCATGAGGTTTTTCGCTCTGCACACAAAAAACACACTTCTGTGTATGTGTGAGGAGAGAAAGAGAAACAGGCCGACAGAAAATTGCCTCTTGTTCCTCCTGAGGAATTCCACTCTAATTCTTTTCAGACTAAGAGCCGAGCAAAAACTAGTATGCACGGCTGACGGAGGCTGAATCTTTTCAGATTAAATTATAAAGCCATATGTACTAAGTGCTGCTGGCAGAAAGGACAAAACCAGAAATCTGTAAAGAAGAACTAGAAATATCCTCAATTGATGATGCCAATCATTCATATAAATTTGCAATGACTGATTTCACCTCAAGATGACATGGTGAGCAAACAGTTGCTTATTTACACATCCAACACTTAAGGAGCAACATTATCATTCATTCTGAGTCGTATCTGTGTCCTCTATTCACTCTCTTTTTCCTCTCCATCAACTCCTGGGGGAAATATCTTGACCTTTTAGCTGCTAAATGCTCCACCAATGTTCACCATTATATGCACCAACAAGTATCACTGGATCACGTTGATCCTGCAGAGAACTAAAAAAAAAAAAAGAAACGTGATGAATCTTAGGCAAGTTCTGGAGTTATACGGAGTGTCTTTTTTTCGATGATTTCTCATCTGATTTATTGATGTTTATTTGCGGTGTGTGGCAGAGATAATGATATCTTTAGAGAGTTAAGTCATGCTGAATCTGAAAATATGTAAATCATGTCTGTGTGTTCAGAGTTATTACTCTCGGGCAAGCAGCGCAATTTTAAAACCTCTGGTATAGCCAAATAAAAAGAGGAGAAATTATATGGCAAGATCTTGCCTCTGCCAAAACGTGTCTCCTGGATGGACGCTTTTCCAGCCTCGCTCATATTGTTATATACAAACATAAATAAACGAACACAGCTGCAACTCCAGAGGCAGAATATAGTGAGCACAGGTGCAATCTCTGCTGACTAAGAACTTCTGATAAGGAAGCTCAAAGGTGTGTAATAAAAAAATTAAACTACATGAATGTTAAATCTATTACTCATTAATAGTAAATAAGAAATTCATTCACGCTTGTAGAACAACATAAACATCCTCTTCATAAGCCATAATTAAGTCATGCAAAGGTCCTTTCACACATGGTAGATTTCATTAACATTGTGTAAGAAGATCATGACTCAACATGGCTGTCCATTTTATGAAGTGCTCATATGTGAAAGTGTTCAAAATGCCTAATGATGGCACAATAACTTTTCTTAATTTTGTTGAGTCTAGAAAAAGCTTCCAAAAGTATTTGAGGACACAAATTTACCTTCTTTGCCACTCTCTTGATTTTAAACCTTTTAATTGGCATACTGCAAAGCACCTAGTGTATATGTATGTAATGTAAACTGACTCATTTTGATTTCATTTTGACAAAAAGCCATTTTTAGATGTGGCTCTTTTCCAGGTTCTGCATCTAAGCCCATAGCAGTTTGCAAAAATGATCTGACAACTACAGCTGCTGAAATGAGATAAAAAACAAGCAAAGACGAAAAAAATCAAAAACTGAGAGTTAAAATCAATGAGCGGGCGCCAATTTCATATATGTTTTTGTCCGTTGTGTCACTGTTTAATCTCCATTCTCCTGTGGACGATGCATCCTCATTGAGCCAATGCCCAGTCATTCGTTTCCTTACCAAACCTAAGGAATATTTAATTAGCATGAAAGTCTACAGTTGAGCTTGTGGTTCATGCTGGCTTCATTTTTCTAAGAGAAGAAGCAAAAACATAATGAAAAATGACTATTTGATGGACTTGCCTTGACCACAGAACTAAGGGAGAAAATGTTTGTTGACTCATGAAAAAGGCTGTTGTACTCAACCCAAGATGTGCACCTGCATTTCTACTTCTCTCCATGTGCCAGTTGTAATAAAAACTGAGATTGGTTCGATGGGTGGCCATTAAACTCCTTGCAGAAAAAAAAGAAAGACTACAAAAACAATTGCAGTAACTGCCAACACACCTTTGGCACAACACAGGCTTCATATAAAGTGGATGTCTTCATAATTACTCTTATTTGGAAGTGCTGAGAAAACAGCACACCTGTCAGCCATCACTGTGCGAGTGTGCCCATGTGCGAGTGTGTGATATGAACCCCGCCATCAACAAACGCGCCCTCCCCTCCCGACGAAAGAACTACCAGGCTTTCTGTCACCTTCAATGATCCTCTCTGGCTGCCTGAGATCAGTGAGCCCGCATGTCATCCCTTCCCAATTAGAGAGTCTTTATTAGGACCCGCTGCCGGCCATGACAGATGGTGTACGTCAATGGTGCGACTTAAGTGGGATTTGAACCGGTGACCTTTTGGCCTGGGAGACCGGGCTCTCGGTAGCTGGCAACAATCTCCCCTTTCTGACGCTTCGAGCGCCGGCTGGTGAGGGACCGGAGCAGTGAGGGCTTGTAATTACAGCCGAAAAAAAAGGCTGAAGGAGAGTTACACACACACACACACAAAAACATCTGTAATGCATGTGAAAGTGCTGTGTAAGAGCAGACTCCAACTGTTTCTCTACTGGGTATTAACCTCGGCCCGGCATGGTGAGGGACCCGGTCTTTGATGGACCACGCTGAGGTTATCAGTCAGGTCTGCTTTGTTTATGACTGTTGTTGGCACTGATTGAATTGTAAAGGTGTGTTACTAATGTATGTGCGTGTGAACACACATGTGGCCGTTATGAGCAGAGGCCAAGAGAGCTGCGATCTAGACTGCCTGACTCTTGACCTTTGACCTCTGACCTGAACAACACAAAGCTAAAACCATGACATCACCTCCAAGCAGAGCACGAGTGACCCGCAAAAGCCATCTTCTAAACATCATTGTTTAAAATTCCACTTTTACACTAAATTATTAACAAATCCTACAAAATAACAAGCCATACTTTTTGCACATACAACTTTCTCTGACGCACGTTTTTTGGCGTCCTCTCACCAACATGAGTCAGCTGTGTTGTAAAGTGTTCAACTGCTTTGCTGAGCGCACTAAGTCATGTCAGGGTGAGCCCAAGAATGCTACTCCTCGGTCTTCCTCTAAATCGTGTTCCTGGAAGTGATAGAGCGTCCTGGTCTGAGGCAGAGATAAACTTCAAATATCCAGGAGGATATTGCTGCCACTGATCACACACTCCAGGCCTGCCGGAGCACTTGGACTCGTGCACACAAACACAATCTCACACACACGTCACGGGCGTGCTTACAACCCCCCACATGTCACCCACGTGTAAATTATATTAACCATCCACCAACACATGGAATCTATCTGCGCATCTTTTGCCTTTTAAACATCCAAGCTATCCTTTTAAAGGATTAACGGCGTACTGTTGTTTGGGAAGCTCACTAAAATCATGCTTTAGTTAAAAAAAAGGAAGCTTTTTGTTCTCAGATCAGGCTGTGGAGGTGGCGTCCTACCTGTCCCCATTCCCCAGGGATCCAGCGAGGAGGAGGACAGCGGCCTAAACTGCAGCGGATGTGAACTGGAGGTTTGTTGTTGCTCGGGCAATGGGCGGGCGGGAAGGTCTTTGTCAGGTCGCTGCTCTTGCACAAGGCGATGCGGTGCTTGAAGCCGGGGCCACATTTAGGCGTGCACTAAACAGGGGAGGAGGAGGTGTGAGAAGAACATCGTGACAGCACAGTGGCCTAAAGTCAGTTGCAAAATACGGTCTTACCTCTGACCAATCCAGAGTGACCCACTTTGGCGGGCAGGACTGGTTGTTGCAGGACTCCCGTTCGATAGGTCGGTGAGTCAGACAGTGGGTGTCCTCCAGCGTCTCCTCCTCAGCGGGGCCGATCTTTCTGATGCACAGGACTGTCCTTGTCCTCATTCCCCCGTCACATGTCTTCCCACACTCTGACCAGTCGCCAATAAACCACCTGGAGGAGAAAAACACAAGGACCAAAGCTAACAGTGAGCTATTGTCTTCAAACTCTCGGAGATCGGTGCTGTTACTCTGCGAACCATTGTGATAGACCGCCTGAGGTTACAAACAGGCTTTTGCTTACTAGTTAGAGTGTAAAATTACATTATGGTACTGTAAATTTGAGTAACTTTATCAAGGTTGGATAATCAAAAAGGGCAAAATGAGAAAACGCCCAAAAGAATCAAAGCAAAATACCTGCAGGGTAAACACAACTCTTTAAAGTATCAAAAGTTGGCAATGATACAATGAATGATCTTGTTAACACATTGTTTGATCAACTGGCTCTTGATTTAAATAAAAATTTTCATTAAAATATATTTTGGCAAAGATTTTTATATTTTCACAGTTGGGTATTGGAAAAGTAACATTTTTTGTGCTAAAACTAATGCATGATGCATTGGCACTAGAGTGGAAACATTTCAAACTCTTCTCACCTCAGAGGCCCCCAACAACCTCAGGTTCACTTTGTGTCAACTAGCTTGTGGTTATTTGATTAATGTATTTGGGAATACACACCACCAAAGTACAATATAAACTGAAAAGGGGGTTGAAAAGGTGAAAAGGTGGGTCCTTCACTCAAGGCTCCCTTTAGAGTTTTTGACCTTTAGCACTACCACATGCATGAGGATGCACATGCATACATACAATTTAACAAATCTACCTACCAGCACCTACAAAAGTCACAAACACATTACATAGCATTTGTGTAATCTGTGAAGAAAAAATAAAGAAGTGTGGCAAAGCATTGTAGTAACATCTTCAGTTAACTACAAAGACAAAAATGATAATGATACTGGACACAGTCACCGGACAGCATGTCAGA
The DNA here is from genome assembly GCA_037176925.1 of Amniataba percoides. Classification (NCBI taxonomy): domain Eukaryota; kingdom Metazoa; phylum Chordata; class Actinopteri; order Centrarchiformes; family Terapontidae; genus Amniataba; species Amniataba percoides. Next base: position 8,359,922 of record JBAJHX010000035.1, on the reverse strand, counting down.
ATGTGAACATTTTAACGTTCGTTAACACATGGACGGATGCAGATAAGCCCATCTGACCCAGCAGACAGGTCAACCCCATGTTGCTGAGCATGTTTAAGAGCTGTGCCATGCCAGGCCGCTGAGATTTTAACCCCCAAGAACATCAGGCCCAGTCTTATTCAACCATCTGTCAACAGACTGCAGAATTAATATCATAAAACTGCCCAGACAACAGCCCTCAAAACACATCCAGCCTGTGAGCTATTACATCATCTGAAGGAATGTATACAGAATTAACGATGTGTTCAAACATCTGTGTTAGCTTTCATTACTCGAGCCCATAAAACCGTGGCTATTCTAAAAGAATCATGTTTACATGGTCTCCTTTAGTCGGCCTTTTCCTCAGGCTGCAGAAGGGGTGTTTGCCTTCGTAACAGACACAAATGTCATGTGTGCGCTGTAACTCAATACACACACATGAGTTGCAAAAGCCTTCAAGTACTAATCAAAATAAATGAGATACCACAAGTCTGCATCCACTGACTACAGATGTGAAAATAAATAACCCAGGACTGAATGTATGAAAACAAATGACCACTTATACAGTAGATTTACGACACTATCAGTTTTTTTGACTGAAACCCAGCTAAAAGACACCAACACTCTTATACACAAATAGTTGTCAGATAGTCTGAAAGTAATTAACGCGATGCATTTAATCCCTGTTTTTCCAGGCGTGATTGAAGTGAGTCTGGCGGTGCCTCAAGCGGCAGTGTGGGGTTTACAGACATTTGGCCACCAAACACAAGTTCATATTCCACCTGTATACATGTATATTACCCCTCGAGGATCAGTGAAGAAGCCAAAACAATCAAACACAGGTGGTCATTTTCAGGGATTTCATTTTTGGCACTACGTGAACACTGAAAATAGTTAACATATGAAGTTATAAATCACTGCCATTTTATTTTATTATTTTCTTCCAAACACATTTGACAAACTAGGGCTCATTGGAGGTGAATTAATATCACAAGTTCCATTTATATGGAGGCTTTTTTCTTTTGATAGCATTAACTTGAATCTGCTATACTTTCATATTAACAAGGGCTCAAATGTCTATGTGTAATGGGAACAGTGTAGCTTGTAGTAACAAAAACCTACAAAGAATTATCATCTGACACATTTTTATTCAGCTCTAAGGAGTGTTTCAGTGTCTTTCAGCTAATTAGTTTGGTTTTATGGGTCATAACTTTGCTGTTTTGGGTCAGTCTCAATGCTGCCATCAGTGTCGCTTCTAGATGTAGTTCACGGCACTTAAAAAAAGAACTGTATGCTACTTACAAACTTACTTACTTACTTACTGTACAAAAAAACACAAAAAGGAGATAAAGTTATCAACTAGCTGAAAAACATCTAAACAGCTGATATTTCTCTCGAGAGTTACTGGAGAACAGAGACACAACTTGACTACTGATGTTTCTCTGCAATCTTAAAAGGTGATAATATGTCAACAATGTGTTTACAACTTGTTCGCGCTGCCCCCAAAACAGCCTAAAGATCATTTCGTTCATTTTTCAGGTTTACATACTCGCTATACAAGTGTTTTTGATACTTATCTGCTAATAAAAAGTTTATATCCAAATATACCAAACTAAGATGAATAAACTAAGCTGGTGGTCAGGGCTTGGGGGAAAAAAGAAAGAAAACTCACTCAATTAATTACCTTAAGCATCATTAAACTAACTGACCACTATTTTGCTAATTAATTCATCATTTAAGTCATTTATTTGGCGAAAAGCGCTGTTTGCTTATCACATGTGAGGATTTGCTGTGTGTGAATAAACCGTTCACTTTGGATTTGGACTGTTGGTCATAGGAAACACTCAAAGTGAGGGTATCAGCTCTGGGAACTTGAGTTTGGTTTTCACTAATTATTAATTAATCAATTAAAAAATATTCAGAACTCAGTGTTACATACTCTGGAGGACACGGCTCAGTGTTGCAGTCTCTTTGGTTCTCTGGAGGTTTGCTGTCTGGGTCACAGTAGCTGTTCTGGACCACCGAGTTGTCATCCAGCCTTTTACACACCACCTCCTGCTTCTGGGAACCTGCAGGGAGGAAAGACTGATCAATAAGCCAGCGCAGAGCTCAGCTGATCTCGCACATTATAAACCGTCTTCAGAAACATGGAGACCAGCCGTCGTGTCGAGTGCTGTGTTTGAGCGGAGGTGGTATCGCTTTCAGTCTGTAGTAAATCCAGACATGTAAATTCCTGATTCTTTGCAGGATATCTTGGCAAATCACTTTTACAGAGCAGAGAGCTCTTTACTTTGGCTTCTAATGGAGAGAGTGAGTGCTACCGTATCGGTGTCACACCTCCCACTGTGTGTGTGTGTGAGCATGCATGTGTTTTCTGTGTGTGTGTGCGTGCATGTGTATATGCCATACCAACTCAGAAAGGGTCTGCTTGGGCCCTCGTGGGATATATCCCACAGCAGACTTGTCTGGCAGATGTAATGAGATATGGATGTGTGTGTGTGTGTGTGTGTGTGTGTGTGTGTGTGTGTGTGTGTGTGTGTGTGTGTGTGTGTGTGTGTGTGT
>JBAJHX010000035.1:8310462-8357242 GCA_037176925.1 Amniataba percoides | reverse complement strand
TGTGTGTGTGTGTGTGTGTGTGTGTGTGTGTGTGTGTGTGTGTGTGTGTGTGTGTGTGTGTGTGTGTGTGCCTGTATAAAGTATAGAAAATCTACCCATCTGTGCTTGAAGTGAAATACAGTTTGGAGGAATAGTGCTAAGCATGGGGTAAAAGAGTTTCAGTTGTAAGGCTGTCAAAGGGTGTTTTTCATAGATTTTATTACTGCAGTGATATATTAAACAACACTTCATGATTAGCTGAGCTAGCTGTATCAAATGGGTGCACGATTAAATAACATTTCACTGATTTAAAGCTCAACTCGGCCAGAGACACACAGTGGACACAAATTAGATCATTTGGATCAACAATGCAAAGGCATGTTTACAACATTGGAAGGCCATGTGTGCCTCCCCATCTAAGGAATAGCTTCAAACTTCTGCTCCGGACTTGGAAATCCTTCCTCAGAGAAACCCACATGCTTATTCAGTCATGCTTTTACAAAATATTACAAACCCGTCCAGGCCACACTTGACAACTGGGAAGAAACACTATTTATTGTTACATGAAACCCATTGCTTTTGGGCTAAAAGGTTTGGTTTAGTCATTCTTGAGGCCATGGTCAACATTTCACTGCGGTTTCAGATTTTGAATGTTTGACTTTGTAGGACAAGCGCTCATGAAGAGTGGCTGTATCTGTGTGCAGCACTGGTAAACCAGAAGCTATGCAGAGCAGCTCATTCACAGAAATTACACCATATTCATTACTCTGGCTAAAATATGGAAAATATACAGATTGAATTTATTAGAGGGCTGAGTCCCCAGCTATAAGGTAATGATTTTGGAAACCCATCGCAAATTATGATACTGGGTTTCCACACACTGCTCTTCAGCATTTGTGTAATTATTGGTTGGGTAAGATTTACAGAATGACACACGCACACACAAGATATGAAGCATTAAATATTTGAGAAGGTTAGAAATATTCAAAAAGAATTTAAACACCCACAGCGTGTTATGGTATTCAACACCAAGATGCTTGGAGTGCTCTTTTTCAAAAGGCAAATGGCCACCGGAGCTCAGCAGAGGGTCGACACACAGATGAGAGTATTCTTATCTCATAGAAAAGGTACATTTTTTTCTAAATCTGTTGTTATGAAGCATTTTTCACACAAAAAAAGACATGCTACAGCACCAAATGTAAGTCATGCTACCCACATCGTCATCTCTTTGTACACTCCTTTGTAATGGTTAATGGCACTTAACTCCATTGGAATTAGCACCATGTAGTAGATTGAAATGTGCAATAATGGGCTTTTTCATTCACTGATTTTCACTGAGATTCTTCTCAAACTGAGGCTCAATGTGGATGGAAATCTGGAAACATTTCCCAACTAACCTTTGTCTCAAATAATTACACTGGACACCTTGAGATTCTTCACTGCATGTTTCACATTGCGGTTATGTGGTCATTATGAGTCCAGAGAAAAGAGACTGCAGTCAAGGGTCGCAGTGCTGACTTACCTCCGGCACAGGTAGCCGAACATTCAGACCAGGGCAGATGGTGCCAGGAGAAGCCCACCTCGTTGTCGCCACTTCCTGTTCGTTGGATGGGCACGTTGAACTTGTAGCGTATTCCCAAGTTCTGTTCCTGGAGGAGGACCTGCAGATCAAGCAGCAAAGAGAAAGTGAAATAGTAGAGGGAAGAAAGTAAAGTTAGTAATAAATCCATATGAAATTATCATATGATCTTAGAAACAAATTGATCTCTATCTGATTATTTATCCATACACCACTCAAGAATTTACTTTTGTTCTTGAACTTATTTACACATTCACCTGACAAATTTAGATCAAAACAATGAGCTGAAAAGCACAAAAAGGTTCTGTGGAGCTGAGTTGAATTCTGTGTGGGTTTGTCACGTTAAGCGACCCCTTTCACATTACACACAGACATTTAAACCACTGTTAATATGAAAATATTGACTATAGCCACTTTAAATGCAGTTTGAACAGTCCAAATCAGTGAGGCTCTGGTGGGTTTATATTAGTCTCCTGGATGCAGATGGAGACTGAGGGAGTCAGGCTTTGTAAGCCGCAAAGAAATGGCTAGTGGTCGAGTGGCCAGTTGCTTGTCTATTCCCGTGGTGCTGTGTGGTCTGGTATTTTCAGCATTCATGTCAAGCCAGAAACCACAGAGTGTTACAACAAGAAAATGCTCAGTTGCCTCACATTAACACAGAGCAACAGACAAACATTCAAGGAATCCGGTCATGAAGCCCTTTTCTAAAAAGTTCATTCACACTACTTATCAAGCACGAGCAAACTCCCATACAATAACACAGACAAATCAAGTGACATTGTTTTTGCACTCAGCCAAAACATAAAGAGCTTTTAACCCCAGGGTCACTCGAGGTGAGCACCCAGATGTTGAAGTGTAAGCATTCATCAGCATACATACAGCATAAAGATACACAGGACTAACAAAGGGTCTATGTACAGAGTTTCAAGGAGAGGTGAGTTTTTTCAGATGTTTAAAGAAAGTCATGTTTTGCATCAAATTTAGATCACTGGCAGATGGAGCACTTTCATAGATTATGTCTGGTTCTTTGGTAGAAAGTCAAAACACCAGACTGTAAATAAAAACTTAAAGCTGCTCTTAAGTTTCTGGTCATTAGTAGCTTTATGTTTCCAAAAACTGTTTGTCTTACAGTTTGTCTGCATGAGACAAGGAGGAAGACTGCTAACAAGCAAAGATGGATAGAAATAATGCAGGTTTAAAAACCTGAAACTGAAAAAGTACTTTCAGCATATTTATTAGTGTGTGCAGACACGTACAGAAAATGTACGTTCGTGTCTATTTAAGGATTATTTTTAAAAAAACTTTCAAATAGCAAAGAAAATCAGGCAAAATAAACTGATTGTTAGAGTACATAGTGCACAATAAAACACAATTTATTACCATGACAACCAAGTTTTCAGCGGTAGCTCCCAGCGCCTCTAAAGACTCTGGTTCATCAGAGGGTCTCTTGTAGTGGAAGGCCGTCCCTGCGATGTCAAACTTCCTGGGCCAGTCGATGGTCCACGCTCCGTTGATGTAGTAATCATCTCCTTCAGACTTCAGAGCTATGTAATCACAGAAAATAAGAAATACTTTTAGAAAGCTGCAATCAGAGGCAGACAGGAACAGTAGCTGAGACAACAGGTGGAGACAATCATCTGGTGTGATGTCATTGCCGTCATTCATCTTCATCTTCATCACTTTCAGCCTCCCAATGTCCCTGACAACTTTCTATCCCTCCACCAGCCCGAGCAGAAACAGACGCACAAACACATGCCTGTGCACACAGCGTAGTAAATGAAGACATTCACGTGCACTGACATGTACGTGAGTCTAATTTAGGAAGAGAAAGAAAACACACTTCAGGTGTAGGCCTGGACGTATCTCATGAATACCACTCTGTCTGGTTGTCAAAACAAAAGTTGGTCTCCAAGCACAACAGATCTGAAAATATCCACTTTCTCTGCGTTGAAATGGGGCCAAATTGAGGTGAAACAATCCAACCGCTCGCTATTCTGTCTCTCTGGCTCGTGGTCTGCAGATCCCCCACTGCCCCTGCAGCTTTTACGCAGATTAGATGAACAATAGTTTACTCCTCTTAAACATATCACAATCCCCTTCTCAATAAATTCATTTTCTGCACATCTGGCATTGATTGTGAGCATTGTGATTTGGTTATTTTGAACGGTGCAGTTTACACAAGTCTTAGCAAGCAATTCCAGTCTCTATTTTTACATTGTCTCACGTAGCTTTTGCTTTAATAAAACATTTTAAAAAAAAAAGCAAACTTTGCTGACCTAAATAGCAAAGACTCAGACAATGCTGCAAAAGAAAAATATTATCTTTATCAGTGGGGTCACAGATGAAATTCATAACAAAGTTACAAATTGCTTGAAAGAGAGAATCTAGTTCCACACAATAGCCAAATTTGCACTCTTTAAACTTTGATATATAGACATCATATCCCCCATAATCCTTGTGGACCAGGCAGCTGTCACCACAGCCCTATAAATCTGATGCAGCTCTCCGGTTCAAAGTGTAACTTAAGCCCTCCATCAACACCATCCGCTATAAATTCAACACACTGTCACATGTCCCTCTCTTGTTAATGAAAAGACACAGCACTGGCTTAATTGAATCCGGTTGTTTGATTTTGTTGGGTCTGGGTCTGCCAGTGTTGCAAATAGTTTTTGTTTAGTCTGGAACAGAGCGGATGAGTCTGGTGCCAGGACGGCCATCACATGTGTTAAGATTCAGGGATTTTTCTTCCGCAGGCTCAGTTTTATGGCTTCACATTAGGCAACAGGAGATTAAGTGATGGCATCTTCTAATTTGCTCTTGACAAAGACAGAAGGAAATCCCTTGAAATGTGGATGACACAGAACTGAACAGATAATAGGAAACAGCTTCATGTCGCAAATTGCCAATTCATCCCTCTGCAGTGAACTATGGGGGGAACTGAGGCTGACGGATTGATGGTGAAACAAGACTAAAACTAGAGTTTACGGCCACACTAGTTCCTCTGAGAGACTCAGTACTGAGATAACTGTTAGAGACATCATGCTAGTATCCTCACAATGACAATTAACACATTCAGCATGTAATCTTTACCATGTTCCCTGTGCTAGTTTGGAGTTGGAGCTTGCAAACATTTGTTCATTATTCAAATTCCATCACAATTCATTCTATAATTGCCAAGATAATTTTAATTAAAACCAGAGCTGCCAACTTTGTGGTGGCGCTTGATGGAAAGTTACAGGATCTTGAGAGTCACTGAGAGTCATCATCAAACAAAAATGTCTGATAGATGGATCATTAGGACTCATCCTCTGGGTACCATGAATATCTGTGTCAGTCTTCATAGAAATCCACTATAGTATAAAGAAAAATGTTAACCACAGTGGTACTGGGTTAAAGGTCACAGGATCACCAAGGTCAGTGAGTTTCATCCTTTTAATGTTTGAACAAAACACTATTAATCTAGTCTATTATAAGTGTGACGTCATCATTTTGAGGCCTTCGCTTACCGATATAATTCTTTGACATGGCAACTTCTTTGATCTCGATGTGAACCGACCCTTTTGGGATATGAACCACCTCCATGTAGCCTGGAAGACAAGGACAGTGATCGTTAAGGCGGTATGTCTCCCACTCAAAGCCCCTCTCCCCCCTAATCTCATCACATTTCTACAAGACGTTTTTTACAACACAAAGACAGAAAGTTACATATCATGTTAAGTAGGAGTGCATATAGAATAAATTCTAAATCACCCAAAAAGGACAAGGCAGGAGGACAAAACAATCCCCTCCTTGTTTTTTTTTACAGTCACACAGACACACACACACACACACATGCACACACAGTATTTTTAGATGGTTTACTAGCCATACCATAGAAGGAGAAATATGTTTTCTCTCCCTTTCTCTCTCTCTATAGAGACGTCAGGCTAAAGCCAACACCAAGTCCCTATCTCTACTCCTAATTTCTTCACTGCATGATGTAATAAATGGGAAATATAATATGTTTTGATCTATATTCTGACAACCTAATTGTAAATATCCAAAAACATATGTTCTGTCTGTGGGTGACAAAGACAAGAAAAGGAACATTTTCCATGAAAGATTATCTTCCTGGCTTCAGGGATGTGCTGGCTTTTGGACAGAGGCTGCTTGATGCCAAATGGACAATGAATTACTTTGTTTTCTTCACGGTCATCCCCGTTGACTTCAAGTTTGTCACATGTGATCGTCTAACCAAAACACACAATCTGTGCTCCTCCTTCACACTGAGTGAATCAAAGCGGGCTGGAAGCTGCTGCACAATAAATCCGTAATGGTTTAACAGAAACCTGAGGTGAGAGAATATCTCTCAACCTAAAATGAGAGCTGCCTGGAGTCCGATATGTTTTACCTCCTCTAGGCAGAGACTCGTTGAAGAGTCCCTCTGTTGCCTCGCAGGTGCTGCCGTCCCCTCCACACACACGGCATCGATCTTCTTTAGCATCAGAGCCCAGGATGTTGTCACAGCCCACATGCTTTGAAGACAATAAGCAAAGTCAGAGAAAAAGAGCGAGCGCTGTTTTTATTGAAGGCTGGATAGTGGATCGAAGATTTAGCACTATGTTACTGTAAGATTTCAGAACAGAGGCTTTGTGGTTTTTAAAGTAGTAGTCCCACATTTTGGGAAATACATTAGTTCTCTTTCTTGCTGAGAGTTTAGATGAGAAGACATGTTTGTTTGTAAAATATGAGGCTCTAATAAGAAAATGCACCAAGCAGTAACACAATACATATTTTTTCTGTGAAAACGGGAGGTTGTATTTTTAAAGTGGTTTACATGTCCCTTCCTGGAATTTATGCTGGTTGAATTTTCAATAAGGATTAAACAAACAGGACTTTACTTTCAGAGTCAGAATAGCTATTTACCCCTGTTTCCACACACTGAGTGTACCTTCATATTCAATGTACAGATAAAAGAGTGGTTTCAATCTCCTCGTAAGTTTTGACAAGACAGCGAGTAAGTACAGTATATTTTCCCAAAAACACCAAAGCAGTGCTGACTAATACAGTTGTGGGAATTTCGGGGAGGCGGGATTTGTCTTGTTTGTTTATAGAGGAAGTCACCAGAACACAATACCCTCCTCTTTTATTTAAACAGTATTCACAGTCCTCTGCTGTGTGGGTAGGTTAAAAAGTGCATGTACTTTGAAAGTGAAAGTTTATTCTTGGCTTTTTTCTCAAAGTTTAAAGTTCTTTAAATTTTAATATTTTTCTTACTGTATGCAAATTCAATGAAAACTATTTTATTTTTACTCAAACCAACAAACACTGTCCTACTGTAAATACTCACAAGGGCACCAATCATGTATTAATCCGCCAATGAAAATAGTTCCCAACAAATGAGCTTGAGTAACATTTGGTAAAAACTAGTGCCCAGCTGTTTTAATCTTTTTTGTTTCGTTTTGTTTGTTTGCTTTCTAAACTGCCAGGTTGCCTGGCTGTTGTTTACATGTGAAACATATGAGAGATCATAAAACATGATGTTCTGTGCTGAGTCTTTAAATTACCCAGTGTAACAGATAAAAATGTATTGGCTTCAAATAAATTTTAATATGGTGGCTGTATGGAGCCCATTAAATCTTCATCTGATTGCTTCATCATTACTTGACTGGTAATCATGCCTTGGAGCAAAGACGGATCAGCAGTATTCAGCGGATTTTGACTGAAGCTAAGATTTGTGTTTTCATGATTTCATTATTTTTTCATTATTTCACGGTGCCCTGCAATGCCAGCAGTATATAAACCATTTAGTGCTTTTCCAATATGATCTGCTGCAGGTTTCTCTGTGGTAAAAAAAAAGTTAAAACCCTACTTTACACTGAGCATAAATATCCATAGAGTTGCCATGCAAATAAGGAGTAATTACAAAGTAAGAACAGTTCCAGTCTCTAAACTGTGTGATAGCAGCTTTATCAACTGTGTGTTAATGTTGTGTGACAATAGGACTGGGAGGATTACTGTTATCACTGACACTTCCACTCCTTTGGATCTCCCAGTTCTTTCTACTCTCTATTACAATCTGTCCTCTCTCTCTCTCTCTCTCTCTCTCTCTCTCTCTCTCTCTCTCTCTCTTCCTGTGATTCATAACCTCTCTCTCTCTCCCTCTGTGTCCCTCCAGCACCTGTAAACAGCATAGCAGTTTTGAGTATTTCTGAAAGCTTTCCAAGCTGACAGTGTTCTCGAGATTTATCACATCGTGGCAGTGAACCAGAGGGAGAGCCAGCCTCTGAAATAAAACGACACGCTGCATTCAGACTGGAAATAAACCTGCAATGCTCCTTTGGTAGGGAATATTCCACCTCTTCTCTTCCCATTAAAACACACACCATGTTGTGTTTTTATATTAGAATCAGAGTAATGTGGTTGGCGCAGGCGCTGAACAGTCATGCCAAACAGGAATCAAATTGAACGGTCAGGTGGAAGTCAAAGCAAATACTTAAAGCGAAGAACCAAAAAGTTATTTCAGCTGCATCTCAGAAAATACTCAAAAACTCATCTCATCTTCATACACATGCACAGAAACGCACATACAAACCGTGCAAAATGATTTATGTTAATGAAAACAAAGACTGCACCAACTGCCAACTCCTTTCCATAAAATATTATTTTGCCTTGTTATTAAATCAGCCTTTTCAAATTTATATAAAATCATTTTTCAGTCAAAACAGTTATTTTCTGGTGTTTTATTTATCACAAAACAATCCTGGTCGAGGCTGCAGAGGCCTGATAAGAGTCAAAAAGAGCAATGCCAGTTATTCGATTGCAATCAGCCACAATCAGCAACTCAAGGGCTTGATTGTTCTTCACTGGAGAATGGTGCAGTTTTGTGCTTTGGCAATTGTGTTTACACAATCAGTATCTAGCTAACTGTGTTGTGAAAGATAAAAACTTGCACAGATGTGGAGGAAACTCTTGGTGGGGCAGTTAAAGCAGAGCTAACATGTCACTCTAGCTGAAAAAATATCAGCCACAATGGGGTGTGTCATTGTCTTATTTCAATGCAGGAGATGCATTTAATTGCATCCGACCTGTGTCTCACATGCAAATCAATACTGGATTCAGTTGGACAAAGTGACACTCAATGTTGTCCAAACTCATATATTATATGTGAGGAAGGCTTTGACATTTATTTGAAATATTGTCATAGTTATCTCATGAATTCTTGAGTAATGGCCAAAAAAGTGTTTTGGGTTACAATAACCATGACCTTTGACCTTTGACTACCAAATTCTATCAGTCGTCCTTGAGTCCAAGTGGATGTTGAGGCCAAATTTGAAAGAAAGAAATCTGCTCCTGAGATATCGCGTTCACAAGAATGGGACAGACAGACACAAAAATATTTAATACCTCCAGCTACAGCTGTCAGTGGCACGCATGCAGATCAGCCTTCATATGAAAAGCTATGACTATAGAGTAGAAATTCTTTTGTTGGCCACTCTTGAACAGTGCTTTGACAAAATTAAATCTCAACTTGACTTTTCAAGGCTTTCAACTACATCTTACAGTCTAGCAGTTTGCTCAGTTTCATGACGACTTGAAAATGACATTTGATCACATTAGTAAAGATGTTAAAATCCACCATAACTCTACCTACTAAGGAAGACCAGGACCCAAAGAGCCCCGCAAAATGCAAGTAAGTGGGCCTTGGTTTATAAATATAACCTCATATAGACGTTTTATATGTTTGTCACAGAGATATCACATCATTATTGTTTCTGTGACTTTCATGAGCTGGGAAAACAAAACCCAAGCTGTAACGAACTAGTTTTCTTTTAAGACCTCAATATGGGAATAAAACATTTGCATCCTGAATCTCTCACCATGTGGATTTAGGCTTTCAAAACAACCATAAGCACCATATCTGACAAAGCAGCGCTCCCTTACCTTACACTCTCCATTGATGCAAATGTCCAGAGAGTCAGCCTGACATCGGGTGCCGTCGATGACTGCAGGAGAGCGCTCTGTGTAGAAATTATAGCCCTCTGCCAAACAGTTCAGCGCACAGGGCTTAACACCACCTGGGTTACACACAATACACACAGACAGAGCACGTCGTTATCTGAGGTTCAGCCTGCACACGGAGAGTAGACAACATGACCTGAACGCTAATAGGACAACTAAAAGACAAATGATAAGCAATTCACAGAGACCAGCAAGCACCAGTGTTGTCCCAGGACTTGCGGCCAACTCTGGGATCTCCTTTTGAGTTGTTGACAATAATAATCATGTGGAGGAGAGTCAGCGGTGCTCAGATCTAAAACCCCGAGCTTGACGTCACTGTAACTCCGACACCAACAGAGACAGCGCTGGCTGCCAACAACAATTACACTGACGCAGGTTATCTGCTGTTTTTACATGACGGCTCCCAGCCCACAGAACGCTGTAAGTCAGGAGGTGATGGATTTGACAAAACAGACCCCTGTGATAAAAGAGATCTAACTTAAGCTCTTCCATCTCTCAAAGAAAATAACAGTCGTGTTTACATGCTTCGAACTTTTATCACTTTTTCTTATGCTTTCAGTTAAGTGGATATTTTCCATGACCTGCAGACATCAAGGAGAGAACTTAAGGGGAGAATGACACAAGGCCTGTACTCCTAAACTCCTGCCAATAACTGTGATAGTACAATAGCACTTCCACCCATTCTGGCTCAGTCAGACGAGTGCTGATCCAGAAAAGAAAAAAGAACAAGCCCCAGTCCTTCTTCTGGGAGATTCTTGACGTGTGATGTGTCAAGACGTCTGTCCGAAATTCTTAAATCTCACAGTTTTGTCAAGGTGCAGATCCAGAAAACCACTGAGGGTCACAGTGCAGTGTATATAAATGAGAATGATTTTCTACCAGAGAAAGAGACTCACCAGAGAAGTAATACCGACATTCACAAAGAAGCAATCATATGTAATACATATGTTTACCCTTAAAAGAATTTACTAGCTAACATGTTACTCAAATTTAATGGCACAACCTGACTTGGTGGATCAGTAGTTTCAAACTAGGTAGTACTTACAAAGGACTTCAAACACACCCTTAAAGGCCCTAAAAACACATTTTCTCATCACCTTGTTATGAACTATGGTTATGTCATGTGAGAGGTTTCTGCATATCTGTTTTTGTCCTTGCTTTTCTCACATTTTTTAAGTGGGCAAGGCTGAGTTGAAAAAGGATGATGTCATGTTTCCAAGCGCCAATCAGAATTGAGCAATACTAGAATAAAAAATTATGACTGATGTGAGACTGGTTGCTCATGTTGCCAAACTACTGTCAATAAAATCTGATGAAACCACACATATACAGTCCTGATGGATCACATTAACTTACTTGTGCAGTTTTAAACTCTTAACAAATTGTGTAAAAGGTGTTTTTTTACTCCCAAATTTGACTGTTACTTATTTAAAAATGCATATTTAATGTTATAGAGGAATACTCAAAATTAAAAAAGAAGTTTTCAGAGGCTTTACTTTCAGAGGATAGCTAGAGCGAACCCATCCTGAACTCACCACCAGTGTAAGGCTTCCAGTTGTAATACTTCCCACGGAAAGGCATGTTGTCAAAGTCAGCACACTGTTTCTCTCGGAAATCACGAGATCCTGCGGGACAGGCCTGCAATAAAAAAGAAAGAAAGAAAGAAAGAAAGAAGGAAAATTTTGAATTTGTAATTTATAATGCTTTAAGAACTACAATGTCTTAGCCCATTTACTACAAATTGAGTATACTTTTAACTATTGAAATCATCTCCTCCATACAATTTGACTTCTGAAGCCTCCTTGAGTTATTAAAGAGATCCATGAGATGGAAAGACAGACTTGGATGATTAGAAGAAGGATTAAATAGATGATATATTTGTATATCTTCGCTTGGTTTCCTTTTATTTTTGCTGCATATGTGATACAGATGTCATGGTGCCTAGAAACTGTCGTTTTCATTTGTTGTTATTGACATAAAGATGATTTTCCAATTAAGATTTCAATATATAACAAAAAAACACTTTCTTGTGTTGTGTAATCTAATATGAAGCCTTGCAGAGCACTTTAACCCCAAAAATGCAGACTTGACGTTTCCTGTGAAGGATGAGATGGTTTATACAACTAAAACCAGATTTAAGAGGCTACCAATTGATTTTTATATCATACGGAAATTAATGGACATTTATAAAGTGAAAAATCTGTGGCATGCATTCAAAAATGGTCAGGAAAAAAATGCACATGATCAATGGGTAAGGAGCTAAAACTTCCAAGCTCTCTGGTATGGTCCTTCAAGATCTTGAAATTTATGCAAGCATGCTGTTATCATTTGAGTAAGTGAATTATCTGCAGTGACTATTTATTCTGGGAAGTTTTTATTTGCATAGACAACATCATTATTAACAACTGGATAAAGTCTGCGTAAGATGTCACATTTTATTTGCAGGCACTAAAACAGACTTGTTTCTTGGAATTTCTAATTGAGAACAGTGCGCTTTGCGTTTGGAGGGATTTGCTTTGTTTTCATGACTAGATGTTGCTCCAGTAAGAGGAGGTAAAAAAGTGGAAAGAAACACTTTATTGGTGTGAAAAGGTCCTTAGAAACCCCAAAACACTCTCCCCTGGGACAAATAAAAGCTCTCAGGTCAAAGCTGTATTTCACATGCTGAAAGAGTTCCACGTCGGAGCGGACCATAGGGAAGCCTGAGCCACTTTCATTACCACTCAAGTGTTTTGCCAATATGGCAGCTTTAAAACTTGCACATCAAACAGGCAGATTGAGTCAGAAGAGACAGAATAATATTATTACAAGTGTGTGCTGAAATGACAACAGAGGGCCAAATGAGATTTACATGTGCCAGCACATGTTTGAAGGTGAAAAAAACCCATCAAACATCATATGAAAAGGATTATTTTCATTATTGGTTAACCTGTTGATAATGTTTTGATTAATAGTGCATCGTTTTGATTATGAAATAAAAGAAAATAGTCAATAAATCCAAAAACTGCCCCAGAGCCCAAGATGACGTGTTACAAAACCGGTCCAAAATCCAAAGAGAAAGGTAGCAAGTCTTCATATTTAAGCAACTAGAACCAGATAATATTTGTTGTTTCTTCTTGATAAATGACACATGATTAATAGATTATCAAAATTGCTGTCAATTAATTTTCTGTTGACTTTCTAATAAATCATAATTTAAAATCAACTTACCAGAATTAAAAATTACTGGATATTTTTGTGACAATACTTCAGTGTCCACATCCAGTAAAAGGGGGGAAACTCCACTGATTTTACATGTCAAAGTCAATTAATGAGTAATAACCAGGACGAAGCAACCTGTAAAAACAGTCTTCTGTGGCTCTGGAGGCACGTTTCTCATGACTTCACCTCAGAAATCTTGGTTTGGGCTTAGAGACAACACATTTTGCTTTGTGCTTGCGGCTTGGCTCCAGGAATGTCAGCTGGTCCACCACTGTGGTGCACGCTAAAATATCTCAACAACTACTGACTGCATTAACATGAAATTTGGTACAAATGTCCATGATGTCCAGACGGTGAGTCCTGTTGACTTTGGTGATCATCTGGCATCATGTTAAATGGTTAAATGGATGGACTGCTATGAAATTTACACATTCATGTTCCCTTCAGGTTAGCTTTGGTGATTCCTTAAGTTTCTAATTAGCGCCAGCATCAAGGCGACATTTTTATCCATTAATTAGATTTTTGACCAAATACCTTCAAAACCTTCAAAAGGCTATACTTTGTATTTACTGCTAATTAGGAATTATAGCATGTTAGTAAAACAAAGATGGTCAACATGGTTAACATTATAATTGATATCTGTGTGTTGTCATGTTGTGGTTGTCCCTCACAACAACCTGAACTTTACAGAAACATAAAACTAAATTGCTGCAATTAATGTTAACTTTGACCTGCAAACCTGACTGTGTTAAAGCATAATGGGCTTGCATCTAATCAAAGGGTGTTTTAGTAACCTCCCACAGAACATACATAGTAGCAACAGGAAAGTAAAAATAATAGCTCACCACTGATCAATGTAAAAACAGCTGGGATATAAACACTAATTTATACGTGTGTGAGCATTTGTGATTGTATCTACATCTGGTGCTCACACACACACACACAGTTCCCTGGACAAGGTGTGGTCAGTGTGATGAAATAGTGGTTAGGGATGTTGTTTGTTTTCCAAAGAAAACACTCGGTGCTTGCTCTCAGCTGTTATTTTTAAGACATGTGGTTAAATGTCCACCAGGGCCCTAACTATTTCAATTTTCACCTTGTGAAAAAAAGCCCACCTAGAAATAGTTGAACAGAGATCTCAACTTCCAGCCATGTTAAATATTTGTTTAAAGCTTTGCTCCAGACCTCAAACAAAAAAAAAAGCTATGCGAATTGCTTTTCATGGAATACACTCTGAAACTGCCATCATCGTTGACTTGAATGAAATGTCACAAACAATATATGAACTATTAAGTGACAAAGAGACGAATGAACGCTGAGTCACCAGGGGAATATTGAATCACTGCCTGTGCGTTTTTATCATCATCTGTCCTGTGCTCCAGCAAGAAAACACAGAACACATCAGAAACTTGAAGGAGGTGTGATGCTGCAAGCTAACATGCTCCTTATAAAGGCTTTCCTAAGATATCATTCTGCAGAAACGCAGAGCAGCAAAACGTTGTGACAGGCCGAATCTATCCCAGGTCAGAATGCCTGAACAGACCAACTTTCTTCAGAGCATCAATCAAGCAGACAGTTTAGTTTCCAAGTCATTTGTATACTTTGTTCTAAATACCAAGCAGGGAGGCAAAGAAATGAAGGGACTCACATCTGTGTTACAAGATCTGTAGCGTTTTCTCTCTCCGAGACAGTACTTTCCTCCTCCAGACGGGCTGAGAGACACAGGAGAATTAAATGAGTGTGAGAGGACATCTTTAACACATCGAGCACCATAAATTCCGATCGTAAATTCATCAACAAAATCATCTTTGGGGTGTAGTAAGTACATTAGGAAGGGCCTGCTAAATGCAGGTCCTGAAACAGGCCTCAAAAAGTCTCTGCCAGAAGACAAAGTGTGTTTGTGTGTCTGCGTTTGCTGCCTTGCTGATTATGTGTGCCAATGATTCATTCATGAAATCCAAGCTGCCCTGAGAGCTCTTAAGTGTGACATGCCATTTAGATATGGGAGAGAGACTGTAGTCCTGTAACATCAGAACAGTTCCCTACTCACTTTACACTTCACTGCACGGCTAGTGCGTCTTTAAAGGGTTTGTTTGTCTTTTCCTATCATCTTTTTCCTTCTTCTCACCTTCTTTAGCCTCCTTTTCTTCCATTACTGTTTGCCTATCATCGCTAAAAACTGCAAGATAGACTCTGCAACGAATGTGTTAGAGGCTGGTCTGGCTGCATTTTCTCTGCTTCTCTCCTCTTTGCACTGATGCCGAAGCAGCAGCCATCACCTTACACAGGTGTTCCGCATTATGCCGGTGCCTTCTCCTCTTCCCCCCTTCCCTCCTTCCTCCTCCTTTTTTTCCTTCCCTCTAGTCCAGTCTGGCTCTTTCCTGTGTCTTCCCATGACGTTTCTGACGTCATATCGAGCTTCCAAAACGAAGGAATGCAACGCTGGAAGAAGGATAAAGATCCCAAACGTCTACTTGCCAGACAAAGATGCACTGGACAATGATTTGTCAAGTGAAGACACACGAGAGGCTTTAAAGCAGGACCACAGAGCATTATAATCTAAAGTGGAGAGTGAGCTATGTCTTAACTGACTGCACATGCTACATCAGTCAACCTCAAACAGCATGAGGACGTGCTGCAGTCCAAGACAACCTTAAAGAACCTTCTTCTGGACAACATTCAGATTATATGCCTGTCTTGTTACAGTGAGACTGTGTTACTTTTAAAAAGAGAAATAACACTTCTTCTTCTTATAAATGAAATGTGGAATGAAGAAGCTAATAAACAAACTCTTCCTTGAGTTGGACGTTTGCCGCTTCAGCTTTACATAGTCTGATATGACCACTGGTTAGTAGTGGCTAATGTTTCCTTCAGCCCATCCTATAAAATGTCTCTTTCTGCTTTAATCTGCACAGTCCATTGGTTTAAACTTATGACTGGCCACCTACTAACTTGTTTCAAGTGTAGAGTACATTTACAAAGAAATTGTGCAGTTGATGGGACTTTTAAAGCTCTATGTGATGAACACTGCTGCTGCTTGCAGATCACAGAAGATCAAGAAACACATGGATAGTAATGCCGTTGTTTTTTTCTGTTCAACAATAAATGCATCACTTCCTATTTGTGTTTGCAGTTTTGCTTTATACAGTCCATAAATCTTCTATAGACTATAAATTAAAGCAATTCATCACACAGAACTTTAAATTGAGAGGAAGGATTTACCCCTGTAAATATTTTACTACTAATCTGCTTCAGAGAGAACGCCTACTGACACATTGGGTAAAACACACATCCACACAGCACACACATGTGCACATACACACAAACACACACCTGCAGGCAGGACCCGGATGTGTGTGTTCAGCTTGCTGTGGCTTACTTTGCCTACTTACGCTGGGCTGTCACAGTGCCTCATGGAGGAGGATACACCGCCCCCACAGGTCCTGCTGCACTCCCCCCACATGGACCAGGGCCCCCAGCCTCCATCCACGCTCTGAGGCCAGGTACCAAACGCAACACACTCCCCTTGGTAGCACCACTGACCGAGGAGGAGCAGAAAACACAGGCAGAGAGGGGGAAACTTCGGTTACTGTGCAGTAGAGTTGAATCATTTCTTTACAACAAAAACAGAGACACACTAACAATTGCTTTAGATGTTTCATTTTAGGCAACATTCGCAATAACATGCAACTTATTACAACACACAATAGTCAAGTGTCAGTTTTACAGTCTTCCAACAGCTATGAGCTCACTCTAAATTGACGTCCGTGTGTGTATAGTGAAATGTAGACTATACAGGATCTGACTTATGAGGTTTCACCTCAATAACACATTCGCCCTCTGTCTCCCTTTAAAAGCACACACACACACACACACACTCAAAGACAAACTTGTGATTACACTACTACTCACCCTATAATTTCATTTCCGCATTAGTCCTGTTATTTCACCTCTCTTACCTACCATTTTTCATTTTGTTATTGCTGTCCTCGCTTCCTCCTCATTGGGGTTTATTGTTGTGTGTGACCCAATTCAGGTTGTGTCATTTTTATTACTAAAGAAAGAGTTCAACATTTGGAGATATTTGCTTGCTTTCCTGGATCGAAATAAAAAAGACTGATATCAGTTTTACGTTTGTGTCATTACAGCAAGACTAAGAAATGACACAATTGTCGGATTAAAAATGTAATACTGAATTCATTAGCTCCTCATTAACTACTGCTGTCGCCTTATTATTTCTGGTGTGGAATATTAGCTAATGTTAGGCAAACATTGCTGTATTACACTGTCACTAAGTCACCTCATTGACTTTATAAAGTAAAAAATAATGTTACAACGTAAATAAAGCAACAGAAAAGTTTAAATATTATACTACTTGTTTAAATTATGCATGTTCTCAGCATGTCAAGATAAACAAAATTTGTTCTTACAATTCTTTTGAACACTTTCTAGACTTAAACAATTATATTATCAAAGCTTCAATTAACGAGACAGCTTCTTATACTTATTTAGTATCACCATGTATCATTATTTAATGTGTCCAGTGCACTGTGAGGTGGTTTGAGAGGCAGGTGACGGATGTAAAGCACTGCACAGTGTTTCAGAACTGTTTTAAGCCTCATGGTAAGCTCTTCAGAGTTCCAGAGGGAAGAGGGGATCAGAGACGGCCCTTTGTCTCTCCAACTGTGTCAGTAGGTTAAGAACCCGGACAGACTGGGACGGTCAAGGTTGAGGGCTACGTTGGGCCACTGTCCTCTTTCTCTGACTTACTCATTCACATCCTGAGACGCTGTCTAAACAAGATAAGTGGCGGGAGAGAGGAGAAAAGGGATGGACAGTAGGGGAGAATAGCGGAGAGCCCAGGACGCAGGAAGGAAACTGATGGGGAGAGACATGGAGGAGAGATCAAGAGTGTTCTCCACAACAACTGAGTGTATTTCTGTGAGTCTATTTGAATACACAGTGAAAACATGAAAAACTCCTCTCTGTTGGTTAGGCTTTGTCTCTCTCTCTGTCTCTCTCTTTCACCTCCCTCTGCCCTCTCCCCCGGTCTCTCTCACCCTCTCTCCCTGCTCCTGTTGGAAGGGCCTCTCTCCATTACACGCTGGGTGAGAAATGGCTGACATTCATATTCCTTTGAAGCTGTCCCCGGCAGGGGCAGACAGGGTATGCCACTGGCTCTCCTAAAGCTGCTCCAAAAGCTGTTCCAAAGCCCCCCAGGCTCAACCTGGGGCCCCCTGTGTTGTCCAGGACCCTGTCCGTGGGCCCCGGTCCTCAAAGGCTCCACTGAGCTAATGGTAATCACGGGTGACAGCTCGTGACACTCTCCTATTCTTCCCTTTTAGACCTCGGACCATCCGGTGACAATGGCTGCCGTAATCCGTGTTAAAACTGTCTCCCCTAACCTGGCTGGCATCAACAGCAGGCTGATGACCTAAAGCCTGGCTTGGTTGCATGTGTGTATGTGTGTGTGTGTGTTTGGTAGCAACCATTGCATGAGTGCACACTTAGAGAATGGCATCCCTTCCCAGAGTGTTGAGGCAGTGAGGTACCACTAGCTGGCTAGTTTCTGCAGGTGCTGCACTAACCGTTCAGTATATGTGCAACAGTTAAAAGGCTGGCTGACACAAATTACAACATAATTGCAAAGGATCTTCTCACTTATTTCTGGTGGTAGAAGTAGTCAAACAGTTACTCTGTTGTCATTACTTTCTTTAAAAAATTGTCTTATTTCTGCCTCAATCAAGGTATAATAAAACTCACTACACTGAAAAAACATTACTTTTAAAAATTAATCAGCAACATCTCTTTCCAGAAACAAAAGTCCCAGTTAATCTAGATAATGCACAGCAGGACGCCTTAAGAGATTTAATGGAAACTATTTCTTTGGTAGAAAGTTTGTTCCAATATCATTGAAGTCAATTACTTTGCTCTCAGAGGCAAAACAAAGTGCAGTCAGAGCTTTTGCGTCAAGTTCAATTTAAATTTCATTTGTGTGAAGGTTTAAATGTATGAGAGACACTTGATGACTTACCCCTTTCTCAATGCTGCCAGTCTGGCACAGAGTCCCCTCTGCAGCAGGGATACTGTTAGTTACACAGCGGTTGCTTTTGCTAAGGCACCAGAGCTCTCTACACACTTCCTAGGAAAGAAGGCAAAAGCAAGTTGGTCAGAATAAATCAGTTCAGCAGACTCGGGGGTGCATTGCTGAACAAGAGTGAAAAAGATTTATCAGTAGCCTTTGGTGGTTTTCCTCTCAGAATTTTTCTTCTCCATTCTGACGGCTGTGAGAGAAAACACAAACAGCATGGAAATTCATCCATAAATCTACACGATTCCAGATCAAATCAGAGGATGAGAGGAGCTGATGAGACCACATCAAGACTGCTGAGAGGCATCTAACTTCAAGAGCCCATATGCTTTGGATCACAGTGCATCTTGAGCAATACGCCAAGGGTCAGCGGGTGCTCTTAATGTTCTCTTATGAGAAATGAAGAGTCAGCTGGATCAACACCATGACTAACGTTTGCTCACGTTCACCTCGGGACCACACGGGACCGTGACATCAGTTCAAGAAATCCAATTTCTGCTTCTTAGGGGAAATCAAGAGTGAGCAATAGGCCTCCCAAGTCTTAGATAAAGATGACGTGTAGGCCTAAAAAATATCTTTAGTATTACTGAGTGGTCTGAACAAACATCATATCTTCACCTTCCCCTCCTCACTCCTTTGTCTGGAGCAAAAGAAGAATCCATTTAGATCACTACAGGAAGGGAGTGTGTGTGTGTGCGTGTGTGTGCATGTGAGAAAGACTGAGAGAGATAGTAGGTAGACAGCACTAAGTTGCCCCCCAAATAAATAAAACCATAAGTGAACACATGTTACAAGGACAGCTCTGCACAACCTTGCATCAGATTTCCCATTAAACCAAACTGGGTCGCCTCGTGTCTGGACTTCAAAGGCTTTTACAGGACAATTGTGTACGGCAGAAGAGCAGGCCCATGAAAAAGAGTTATGATCCCGCGCATAGATTCTGACCCCCAGGGTCAGTAAATATGCCACAGTCCTGCAGCTCCCTGAGCCTATCCAGATTAAATAAAGCGGCAAACCGCCACTCTCTGGTTGCAGTGACTCCCCTCTGCCAGCTGGTTTCAATAAGCCACCCCGCTGCTCCATTCACTATCTCGGCCCCGCTGAAAGGTCAGCCGCCCGGATCTTAACGAACATGGATGTGGGTCTGATGGATTTACGCTAAGAGCGAACAAGCCTGCGATAAAAAGGGCAGGGGCACTCAGTGAGGGGCTCGCTAATATAGCCATCAAAGGTTGTTTGTTTTTCATACCTTCAGTTTCCAGTGTCGCTCAGCCTGTACGTGTTTGTAGCTCTGAGCAAACACAAACTGAGAGGTGGGAAGCAGTCACTGGAACCAAAGTCTTGCTTTATATTACCCTGACTTCCTCTATCGACGCCTGCGTTACTTTTCCCACCTCTGACACAGTCTCATGCTGTGATTTAAGATCCGCGATGCCGCCACAGTTCTCAAGGTTTCATCAGCCATACTGAGTGAAATATAGCTGTTGTATTGCTCTACATCAGTGATTCACAACCTCTTCTGGTAATGGCCCCTAAATTCAAAGCAATATACTCTGGTTTGACCTGTGCACAGTTCAATTAAAAAGTGATTTATTTCCCCTTTTTAGATTGTTTGAAATTATTTGATTTGAATGTTGGCAGATTTGACTGCAGGAAATAGCCTGTAACACATCGCCATTTATGTGACCAAGCTGAATGGGTTTTATAACACTTAGCACCAAACACAAAGTACAGCTAAGGATGAGGATGAGGGCAGTATTTAGTCTTGTAGTAACTAATCTTGTAGACAAAGTGAACTTTTGGCCCCATTGTGGCATATGGTCTCAATCTAGATGTCATGAACTGAAATGTAATTTTTTTATTGTTGTGGTCATTAGATATCAGTCATTGGTGTGGTGAGCACACTAGTGTCTTGTGAATCTCAACCACGGCCATTAAGGTTGAGAGTGAAACAGGCGCAGAGTCATGAAAACTGAAGTCTAACTTATCATTTGGGAAAACTGCCACATGGAACAAAAATTATCGTAATGAAAACTAATTGAACATCTGACTTTGTACAAAAGAAACTGAGTTGTTTTTTTTGGGGGGGCGTTTTTTTCCAATCTAAAAAAATCAAGTGTAGTGGTAGTTTTCCATCCTGTGCTGAAGATGAATGAACATGGAAGATATTTGTGGTAGTTTTCTGTAATTGAAAAAAAAAAAAAAATTATTTTGTTATCTTACAGTCTAAACCAAACGTGTTATCATTTAAACATTAAACCTGCAACATGACATTATTTATTGTAATATTAGAGAGATAAATGTCTTTCCAATCACAGCTCTTCTGAATTGTTTTGCAGTACAAAATATTCATCCAAATGTGGAAAAGTTCAGCGAGTTATGGCTGCGCCTGCCTTCGCTTCGGAAACCAGACTCTTCCATTCATTAAACCTTTTATCCATTTCTGTGGTCACGTCTGTCCTGTAAGGAGTCGCAGAGGGCATCTCTTTCACAGATGGCCATATGAAATAGATCTGATTGCCAGATTAAAAAAAAAACAAAAAAAAAACAATCTAGCGCCGTTGAATCAGCACTGGAATCCAATCCGCTCATAAATGAGTGTCTTTCATGCTGATCTAAAACCACAATTATGAGCTTAGGAGCCAAAATAACAGGACTTGACTTGGGGCCTGTTATAATCTGCTGTCAGATATTTCTTTCAATGAAATGAAATAAGTCTGTGATCTCAGCTAATCTCTGTCTCCGTTCTCCATTCCTGGCCCAAATATTTATGTAATGCAAAACAATATCACATTATTGTTTGTTAAATCTTTGTGGATTCTTTCAACCGCTCAATTTACCGCGTGGTTGTTCCTCATCTTTCACTGCCTGTGTCACTTTATGTACTGAGGTTTTCTCATTACTCGTGTGGGGTGGGGGTGGGGGGGTCATTATCACTACAGATGAGGGGAGTGTTGACTTCAGTCCTTCATCTCTTTGTCTGAGAAGTTTATAGATTAAAAAGAAGAATAAGGCAGCGTGTGGAAAGACACCTCCGAACGAGCTTTAGTTGTCAGACGATAATAATAATAAAACAATTATCTTCTTTGCATGTTTACCCTCCTTTCATCTCAACTAGGAAATATAAACTTAAAGAAAACTGTTATTACCCCAGTGTGGACCGATCATGCTTTAAGTGCACATCAACACCCCTTATTAAATATGTGAAAGAAGGACTTAAAAGAAATAAAAGTCCCTTATTTTCAAAACCATGTTTACCATCATAGTTTTGCATGTTAGCAGTAAAGACAAAGTACAGCTAAGGATGATGACACTGTCATCAGTTAAAGGTATATGCATCACCTGGATTACTTTCAATATTGTGGAAATACTGTGACAATAAAGAGACACATTAAGATGTTGAGGACTGCTTTTTTCCTATGAATTCTCCTGATTGTTTCCTCATCGACTAATCAATTAGAATTATGTTCTTAATTAATCGTATAATCATGTTGGACGACAGGATGTTAGAAAACTGGGAAAACAGTGAGAAATGGCAAATCCAAGGTGAGACTTTTCAAGTTCAGCCAAAAGACATCGTGTTTTACTATCACTTATGAAAAGTAAATCCAGAGGAGACAAAAATTACGTAATTCTAAATCACTAATATAATTATAAATGTCTGTCAATCAACCAATCTTTCAGGGTCTAATGATTCCTAAAGCGATTCAATGGACGTAGACGTCCTTACAGTCCGCTAACAGTGATTACTTTGGGTCAGTGAGAAGAGGACAGGTGAGCAGGGGAGCGACGTGAAAGATGCTGGTTTCTTACCCCATACTTGCACTGGCGTGATGAGGCTCCGTACTGGAAGCGACACTGCTCGTCTGCATCGTACACCTGCCCTGGGGCCACTGTTGGGTACAGGAAGTCTCGTTTCAGAGGTTCATTGTCCAGACACGTCCCCCGACCTGAGCTGTCAAAAAAACAAACCTACAATAGGATTGTTTCTTACACAAAGAAACCTTTCTACACTTGGCTGATGGCAGAGTAAGAAATGCCAAGACTGGACGATTAAAGCCCCCCACCTCTTTCACCCTCCCTTCTCTTAAAGACCTTGGCTGGTGTTGTTTGACTCATTTAATTTAACCACCAAACAACCACTGTAAGAAGCTTGTCAGGGATCTCAAATGAAATGTAGTTAATGTTGATATTACACATCAACACCTCCTCATCAAAGGGAGCGCTGCAGCACAAGCAGAGACATTTCACCGGAGGCAAGGAGGGCAGGCTGTCTTAAAAGGCCGGCCCTCTCTCTGATTATATGGCTCTGTGCTCCACTCTTCTGTATGTCACTGCTTATTGCCGAATCCACAGAGGAGCCAATAAAATAACAGAGCAGGGAAAGGAGGAGAAAAATCTGGAGTGAGCTATGGGTCATATGTCCAGGCCTAGGATTATGTTTAGTCTGTTTTGTCAGATAGAAATATGTGCGCTCACAAAGCACTTGCAGGAAACACTCATACACACACACACACACACACGTGCACACGCACAGGGCTGTTTTGTATTCTAGTAGCTAAAAAATAAAAACACTCCAGCCAAGGAGCTCACAGAGTTTCTTTAGTTGGTGCGTCTGTTTATTCTGGGTCGAGATGCCGAGCTTGTTTAACTGTCTGCGTTGCTGTGCGGGTGCTTCTCTTGCTCCGTCTCAGCTCACAGGATGAAATTTAGTGTTATTCTTTTGACCTTTTGCCAACACGTAAGACACTAAAATCATACTCAAGACAGGGGCCAATAAACAAACAGGGATTTATTTCTTTTTGATCCCTACCTCCTCTTCTCCTCCCTGAGTTGGGGGATCCTCTCAAGGCGAAATATTACTACAACTATTTACTATAACGCTGTGTTCTTTCCAGCTGCGGCAGCTGCAACATGCAGTGGAATGCTTCCCATCCCTCGAAAGGAAAAGTGGGCCTAGTGACAACAATAATGTCGAGCTGGGCTTTATGAGTGGGCAGACTCTAACTTGGGCCAATACAGGAGAAAAGAAACTTAAAATTAAGCTGAAAAAGCTGGTTCATTCACATTCACAAATTGCAAAAACACATGTTTGGTGTTGTTTGGTGTCTGGTCATGTACCATAACTTTGGTTTTAAGTGTTAAGGTTTTAAGGTGTTGCTGAGATTATCTGCTTATATAGCAGTACAATGAAGGTGAATGGAAGATAGTGGTGCGCGCAGCAATGAAAATCTGCATCTAAAAAGTTTGTAGAGATAAACCATCTCCTTGAAAATCTTGTACTCCAACTACTCCAGGTGGTACTTCTGTAATTCTGAGTATGTGGTAAGAGTATAATCTGAGAGAAAAAGGTTTTCATTGGAAGTGTATAACCCTAAGTCAACACTGTTGATATTAGTTTAATTTTTGTCATTGCCGCGAGTACAACAAACTTTAAATGTGTGTATCTTAAAAACAAATATAAACAATCTTTACATACCTCTAGAACTAAATGAATGTTGAGAGATATATTACTTTCCATCATTTGGCTGAACTGACCCTCTTGTTTTGGACTACTACTTGACCGAGGCCACTGACGTCCCAGTGCCTGGTTGCTTGGCAACGGATTGAACAAAGTAGTTATAAGTTGTTAAGTGATGAGATTTAGAGGTGCTGGCAGGTGGATCTTGTTACCTTTGGATACAAGCAGTCTTTACTCTGAGCTAAGCTAACTGGCTGCCAGCTCCAACTATTAGCCTACAGGTATTTAATGAACAGACATGAGAGTGTTATCAGTGTTCTCATCTAACTCTTGGCAAGAAAGCAAATAAGCGTACCTGTCGTAAATGTCAAAGTACTTCTTTGAAACTTAAAGAATGTCTTAGTAAGTTAAGACTACATTAAATGGGTTATTTAGTTTAGAATAACTGGGAAATATCTGATTATGCTTATCTAACTGAAGCTACGATAAAATAACAAAGATGCATCTTTATTGATCCCCAAGGGAGAAATTCAGTTGTACACATCTTTTTTTTCCCAAGAAATTTAATGACATGAATATTAATTGTGTAGATTATGTCTTGATCAGATATGTACTTTAAGGAATGACAGTGAAAAAGATAAATCTAGAAACTGAGAACTTGCTGTTTGTGCAAGGTAACAAATAAAAAATTAATTTACGTCGGCCTTAAATGTTCCAGACTGAAAGAAGAAACTTCTTTCTTACTTTTCTCCCCTCTCTTCCATCTTTCTCTTGTCTTTCTTCCTTTCTCCGTCCCTGCTCTCAGTTACTGAATGGAATAATCCTATTTCTTGGCTCTTGTACCTCAGAGGACCCTCTCATCATGCAGAGAGACACAAACCAGTCTCTGAGGCCCCCAAGACTCCCTGCACACTAAGGGCAAGCCTCACTATTTATTGGTTTGGAGAGAGACAAAATAGTCAAAGTTTAAACATAGAGGCTATTATTTGACATCGTCGCAATGGCTTCCTGTCCGACGGATTCAGCCAAATTCATTATGCTGAGCGGAAATATCCTCTAATAAGAGAGAACATAGACGATCCCTGAACTCTGACACCAGTCGTTCGCGTGGATATTAAACACGCTGATTTGATCCAACCAGTGTTGAGACAGCAGTGTGATTAATTCAAACTAACCTAATAATTATCATAAGGCACAAGTCACACAAGTTTAATATCAAATTCAAAAGAGTTTGTTTGCTCTGAGAGTTTAATAAACCCAAACTGCCTGCCTTTCAACATTTATGACAAACTGGCATGCACACCCGGGAGGATAAACTATGACTGAACTGTGAGTGCATTCATAAACCATTCCTAAAAAAACCCAAACAAAGAGCCACATATTGCTTTAGCAAGACAGTGAATCTAGGCCAACACCACAGCCAAAGTTGTTTACTTGGCGAGGAGAGGCTTGTGCGATATCCAAAACTCTGATTGAGGGAGAGAAAGGGAGGATAATTGGAGTTTACAGACAGAACCCTTTTGTAAGGAACATAAAAGCTAAAGGCAATAAAAGCAAAATGAAAAGGAAAAAAAACCTGATACAAATAGGGGTATAATACAGACTGAGTAGTTGATTCTGCTGAGAAAACAAGCAAAAGAACTTTGTGTCTTTTTTGTTCGGGCACAGCTTTGGCCACTCTCAGATACTTGGGCCAGAAATGGACAGGAAACCCACCGGAGCAGCAGAGAAGCGGCTCTTTGTGTCCCAGTTGGAAGCTGGCATATAATACTGTCATCTCTGTCACAAGTGCTGTTCACTAACCCTCCTCTGACAGCTTTCAGCCGGAAACATCATCTGACAACCACGGCCACTATTATCGGCTTTCTTGGAGGGCCTCGCTAGCAAAACATGAATACACAAACAGACACACACACAAAGACACGCCGCAGACTTGTGGCGCATCCAACTGACGCTTCACCACAAGGCTGTATATTAGGATCTGCAGGCAGCACTCAGGTCTTAGTGATGGGCAGTCAAGCTGAGCTCCAAATAGAAAAAAAGTGCTCTACAAAAAGATAGAAAAGGAAGGGTTTTTGTGTGCAGTGTAAGAGGGTCAAATTGAGATATTTGCTATCCTGTCTGCTTCTTTGCACGGGCAAGCTTAAATAAATAGGCTCTATTATCCTGACTGCAATGAACAACAACACTTCAAATAAAAATAAGACGTTCTTTATATTTCTCTTGAGCAAACATGTGCTTTTCTACAACCAAACGCACACTGACATGCATGTTATGACAGCAGGGCAATGAGTACAGAGGACCATACTGAGGGACAATGTTTCAAGTTCCCTTTACGAGGATGTACACTGAATGAGACTCAACTAAGAGGCAGCTAAAAGGTGATGAGGCCGATCTCCACCTCTCCCCAGCAAGTGTACAGCTACCTGCTGCTCATGGAAATAAAGTTTATGAGAGGTGTGATGAGCTGACTGTAAAAAATAGACCAAAAAAAATCTCAATTCTTTGTCATTTCACATCATACATAGTAATTCGACAGCCTTAGCATGCTACACACGTTTCTAATTTGATCCTCCTGCTACATTTGACCACAAGTTGTGCGGAGTCAGTGTAGCTCTTTGCAACAGTTTACAGCTGTCCAGTCATTGCTGCAAGCAAGCAGTTGCGCAGTGGTTTGTATTGCCCTGTACATTTTTTCATTTATATCCATTTCTAAGATTGAGAACTAATAGAAGGAGGACCTCATCGTTTCCTAAAATTATACAAAGATGAGGAATCCTTGACCTCGTTCTGTGATGTTTAAAGAAGGATGAAGAATGGCACTGTGTTTTCTCCTCTGTGGGAACAATATTGACCACTTTCTGATTGTTATTCCTACACAATGAAGCTGTTTCCCTTCAGTGGCACAGCCCACCCAGAGCTCAGTCTGTGGAAAAATGTTAGTTTTCAATCCACAGCTATCAACAGTCCCCAAATTAAATCTATCAGAGATTTTAGTTTGAGACCAGGGCGACTCTTACATTTGTGGTTTAAACTGCATAAATTTAACGCATCAAAGTCTGTTTACACATCTTGTGCGGCCCACTACTGCAAATGTGAAAACATATAGAAGCTTTTGTGGCTCCAAGGGGAGCTGTGTGAAGTCCTCAAGTGATATTAGGAGTGACTGAGTCATCCTCAGTTGGGGCTGAAAGTTAAATCTTTTTGGTGTGTTTACTGTTTACCACAGTGTTTACCACACCTCTGTAGCCCACCCCTCATCTCTGCTGCAGGCTAGCATCTACTAGAAGCACAAACCAAATCTCTGACCAAACAGCCTGTAGTTACAGAGTACAATCCTCATTTAAAGGTGCTCATTTACCCATTACTAATTCCCCCCTTAAAAGTCTACTACATACCCATGACGTGCAGAGATCAGGCTAGAAGCTTTTAGTCCTGTCACGATCAAAGAAATTCTCCTTTCTGCCTCTGAAGACCAGCTCCAGATGCTTTATCTGGCCGTCTGTGACTCTGATGTAAGTTGGTTTGTTTGTGTGTGTGTGTGTGTGTGTGTGTGTGTGTGTGTGTGTGTTTTTTTTTTACAATGCCAGTCTGGCATGATTCAGCATGTAATCCCTTATTGTGCCAGATGTCACCACTTCACTCCTCAGTTTATTTGTGCACTTCAAGTATTGTCCTCTTCGACCTGTCTGCAAACCAGTGGAGCAGTGGTTGTAGGCAGCTGGCTTATGCATCACCACCGAGGACCACATGAGCTCTAACATCACCCGCCTTGTGGTGCGTGGATGCAAGGGTGGAAGGCACCCAGTTATCATACATAGCCGCAAGGAGGTCTGGCAGGAGTCTCAGTGATGAAATGGATGTGAACGAGTGGGGAAGGACTTGCATACGAGACGGCCTAGCGGGTCACCACAAGGGCCGGCCCGTGGCAGCGGGTTGTGAAGCGAGGCGGCTGCAAGCGAGCGAGAAAACAGGCAAGCACCTTTTTTCTCTACTATGCACGCACACACACAGACACATACACACACGCGTGCAAGCAAATCCAAACACATTCAGCCAGTCCCACAGGGAGCAACCAGCATCCACTTACTCGAGAAAGCTGGTGATGTAGTCTTTGCTGCAGGCAGACCAGGAGAAAGGGTTGGTGTTGGCTGTTATGTGAGCGGCCATCAGTTTGGCTGTCTCGTGGCCTTTGGTACCGCAGGAATTCCCGATCCCATCATGGTTCATCCCAAAGCTGAAATGCACAAAATAAAAACTGGCACTGAGACAGCTGGGAGTGACGATCATCAGCCAGCACTGGTCTAAATGTGACCCTCTGTTTGGCAGTTAACTACGCAGTTTAGATGGGATGAGAGTGAACGGTCCAGGTTGCTGACTGGAGGACGTCTTCCTCAGTGGCCCCAGCTGTAAAGATTGAGCTGTGCGGCTCTGAAACAGCTGTGTGGAGAGCGGGTGGGTCAAGGGTCAGACCCTGTCTGGGGCTCGGCAGGAACGAAAAAAAAGTTGTAATCACCACTCTGATGCCTGCCTGTCAGTCACTGCTTGCAGGTCTGAGCAGGCCATGAGGCAGAGTCGCCACCGAGCCTTTAGAGTGATCGCCGAATCGGAGAAAAGAGGGACACCCAAAAAAACAGCTTCCAGCCTTGTGGTCTCTTACGAAAGCAGCTCGAGAACTTATTTTTTAACGAGGGCTGAAAATAAATCATTTTAATAATTCATTTTCTTAAAAAAATAAAATAAAATAAAAAAGCCTTATCTGTCTGGATATCATTTGAGAGAAAATCTAGCGTTACAGCAGGATGTCAAAGCTTACGTTTCGTTACAGTCCAGGAGCACAAATCAGGTCTAATGTATATAACAATCCCGACCACATCGCACAGCCTGAACCTGTTTTTCTAAGGCCCAGCGTTTATAACATTTTACCCTACTCTGGAAATAAATCAGCCCGGTTGAAACCCCGCTGCAGCATGTTTTTTTTATACATCCTCTAGCAGAAGCAGAGACTATTTTTACAACTGCCCCACAACAGAAGCAGACACGAGACATAATAAAGGAAATCGCCATCTTGCTGAACTCTCTCGAGAGGGATACGTAGACTAATACATCATCATTATTTTGCTTTATATTCAGGAAGAAAGAGCCAGAGGTATGTGGACACTGACATTTGCATGAGGAAATATGTGGAGATACAGTTCAAGAAGTCTGCAAGTGGGGGGAGGAAAAAAAAAGTGAAATGTGGGTCTGGTGAGCTCAAGTGGTAAGCAATGTTTGTTTAAGAGCAATTATTGGAGACCACATTTGTGAAAATGATAAAATGTGCGTTGTCCCCATATTCAAAAAATCGAACAATATATTTCGATGACTCTCTTCGTATAAGTGGTGCTTGCATGAGGCCCAGTGACTCCCCACCACTGCCATTTGCATCAGAGTTCAATGTCGAATCTTAACTTTTATATTAGGATCTTAAAAGTCTTAAAACTCACTTGTGGCCGATCTCGTGCGCAATGGTGAAAGCAGAACCGAGGCCGATGTCTTCATTGATGCTGCAGCTCCTCTCTGGCTCACACATTCCAGCCACCGACGCCAAGCCTGGACACAAACACACACACAAACACATGCCAGACAAACACACAAATACAGGGTCAAGACGTAGCATTCTTAGGAGTCGTGGTCATAAAATTGAGATTCCACACATCTCCTGTTCACCAGGGGGAGTAGAGTTAAGCATCAATAGCTAGACGTCTTTTTTTTGTTTTGTTTTATTTTTTTCTGTTGGAAAATGTCTAGACAAGGGTTAGATTTATACATTTCAATTCATGTAACAAGGGATTGCCTAAAACGCGGGCCAAGAAAGGGAATATAAGAAGTCCCTCGCCAACGCTGTACCCCACTAGAAACCTGTCAGAAAATATAGATGTTTTCCCCATTTCAAAATTGGAGCCGGTGAGCGAGGGAGAGGGAAAAGAGAGAGGGAGAGTGTTTAAAGTTAAAACCCCAATCCCACAATCCAGGTGTCGCAGGTCCTTTTTTCCTAAAGCCTGACAGGTCAGATAGGGAGACAGGAGGCAATTCTTCACAGATTACATCTACAGGTGACCGGAGAGTGGATCAAATGACAGTGCAAAGCAGGTGTGTGTGTGTGTCTGTTTGTGAGTTGGGGGGCGTGCATTGATGAGGAAAGCGCAGTTTTATTATGTTGTTTAGAATAGTGTGATACACTAATGTTTAAAGGTTGAGGTAAAGGGGAAATACTATAAAAACGATTTCCAAAATGTATAAAACTTCCAAAAAACTAAAAAAATTACTTGCTTTGGCTTCCTCTTTGATACAATGGAGGTGAAAGATATTTCATTTGTACCATTCAAATCATTAAAAAATAACATAAAAAGTCATCAAAAACATTTATTTTCTTAACCAGGTCTCTGGTGCTCTGGGTAATACTCAGACCTTACTGGTCACATTTCAATCCAAATTTTTTCAAAGCTCCTCATAATGAGCAAAACAAAATAAACTAAGTAATTTCTGGATTCTCCCCATCACTGTATGGGGAGTTGGGCACTACATTTGGTGGCAATGCCATTCAGGGGAAATAAAACCACAGCAATTAAGGTGTAACAGTTTTTCCATCTTAGCCAAACGTAAAAAAACTATTTTTGTGATATTTTGACTGTTTTCTAGATTTCCAGCATCTCAGCTCCATTTTTTTTTGTGCAAAGTGAAGATGCGCATAAAAACATGAATGAATGAATGAATGAAAACACCTTCACTGCCAGCAGTTTTCAATTTGGACTTTTTATATGGAGGAGGAAGGTATGTCGTAACCAGGAAAAAATGAAAGCAAAACTCTCCAAATGAAATGACAGAACAAGGGGTAAATGAGAAAATATGCATCTTTGCAATTTAGGTGGACTGACCCTTTGTGTTCATCTCACTAAATTCAAACTCTTGGTGTCTTTTGCATGCACAGACACAGTTTTGCAAGGGTCAAACGTGCTCTGAGATTTTCACACAGTGTGCCACACCTGCATTTGCGCTTGTGTGTCAGCGCATAAATCATGTTTCGGTGGTCAGTGCCGCTTCACATTTTGCTGTATAGTTTACATGAACTCCCTGCCTCCTTGCTAAAAGTGGCATGGCTTTTGTATCCTCTTTACTAAGAGGCTAAACAAGAATAGACTCGCAAATCAGGAGGCCACTGAAACCATTACTGGAGGGAGAGAGGGAGCCTGAAGGTGAAGAAAGAAGGAGGAGAGGGAGGGAAAGGAAGGAGGGAGGCTACTCTACGATTAGTTTAAGAATGTGTGAGTGTGTGCGCGGGAGAGTGAAGTTTGTGTGTGTGTGTGTGTGTGTGTGTGTGTGTGTGTGTGTGTGTGTGTGTGTGTGTGTGTGTGTGTGAGAGAGAGAGACAGGGCCATGGGTGAACACACACACACACTGACAGATTGCATTGCAAGTTGTTTTGTTAACACCGGGGTGGACTGCGTATTATCTCCAGCCCCGTGATTACTCGGCGACCCTAAAGGCCAGCGATCTGACCCGGGAGCATGATCCCCAAGAGGAGAGGGAGGAGAAGATGGGAGGAGGGGAGGGGAGGGGGTTTGGGGGTGGTGTTGGTGGTGGGGGGTTGAGACAACGAGGAAGCCAAGCAGATGCCAGGGCAATTAAAGCGACCGGGGAATGTGACGAATGCGGTCAATCTGTCAAACCACCCCTGAAGTCACAATATTACCTCCAAGATATACTGTGGTGCCTGCAGGGCCTTGACAAAAAGATAAGACGGGGAGAGGAGGGCTGTGTGGGTTGGAGGGGTTTGGTGTGAGACGAGGGGTTGAAGAGGAGAGAGGAGGAGGAGCGGGAGCCTATGCTTGCTATCGCTTTTTCCCACCCCCCAATACAGCCACAACCAGCATATCACCCTCTCTATCTCTCTCCTGCATACTCTAACACTCCCTGTAATTGTTCTTTTCCCCTTCCATTTTCCTTTCTTCTCCTCCATCTCCTCCTCTTTATCCCTCAACCCCCCGCCCTTACCCGAAGTCTCTTTCCTTGGCTTCCCCACACATACCTTTATCCTTTCTCCTTCAACCCCGGGTGGAAGTGTAAACACCTTAGACAAACTGAGGTTAGAGGCAGAGGAGAGGGACAGAGCAGCCTTATAAACTAGAAGGCCGAGCGAGGAGACAGCCGCGGACGTTCCGGGTCCAGGGCTTGTGGCCTCGGCCCGACAGAGGAGAGTCACAGAGGAGCTATAACAACACAAGTGAAAACATCTTTCTCATTACGTCTCACAGGAGCCGTCTGGCGTGCTCTAGAGGAGACCGTGAAAGGCTTGCTAAATAAGGTTTGTCTGAGGACAGAGAGAGGACTGCACTCCTTTACCAGAGAATCATACAGACATCTCTCACGTTAACATGCATAAATCTTACTCCGCTTTAGTCCACTCACCTAATGTACCGCAGGGTTTGTTCTTGTAGGTGCAGATGTCATACCTGACAGGCAGAGAAAAAAAGGGAAATTAAATTAACTTCTTTTTTTTGGGACATGTACTGTATTTTCCTCCACTGGCTCTTTGCCATTTCATTCTTTCCATGTTTAATCACACAGTCTGGCGAGATATAATCTCAAGCTTTAGCATAACAATAGCAGGCAATGAAGTCTTGACAGGTTTGGGTCGAGGAAAACACCTGGTTCACTCCCCCATCTATAGCGAGAGCCTTTGGCAAAATGTCACATAACTAATACACAGCGCTCTGATGTGAGTGAGAATAAAGTGAACAGCTTCACTCATGCTGTGCACCAACTGTTAACCCAGCGTAACTCCCATACAGGTAATCCAATAGAGCGGACAAGAGGAAAAAACGTAAAGAAGGCCAGAACACTCTGAGCCACAGCGCTCTGAGAACACATCATACATTTCAAATGAATGATCCAATCATTGCTAAAGCTTTTAATCTATTAAAACCAAGGGCACAGAAAATGTAATTTCTTTCTCCTTCCCCTCTCTCATTCTCCCAATAAAGAATGAAACCCCACCACCCCCTTTCACTCTCTCTCTCTTCCTTCAAGCTCCTCAAGCAGAGCAGCACCAAAACACTGAGGTGCAATCGTGACCTCGTCTGTTTGTTTGGATTTATTCTCCAAATGTCCCCAAGTGTCTTTTCTTTTTTTGAATGCCACATTGCTATCTGACACAGAGACTGACACTACAGCTCTACGAGGTCACTCATGATGACAGGCAGCAGGGAGATGAGAGAAATTTCAATGAAAATGTTGGTGTGTCCTGCTGGTGGCGTCCTTGCGAGATATCTACACTGATCAACGATGACGGAGACAGAGTAGTAGTAGAATATACAGAGAATATGTGAGAATATTATATTAAAAAAAGATTTCATTGACTGTTAATTAAGCCAACAAAATATTCACAGCATTATAGTATATAATATAGAAACATTTTGAAAATTCTGCTGTAGCTATTGAATTTTGATATATTTGATAGATATGTGTTCCAAACACTGCCTTTATTATCATTTGGTTTATAAAATACCCTATGGTCAAATACATTGTTTCACCTGACCAACTCTTAAAATCCTAAAGATATTTAGTTTACAATTACATAAAATTCTCACATTTGAGAGGCTGGATAGAGAAGTTGTTTGGTGTTATTGCTTGTTTTTTTACTTTTTCTTGATTTATCAGTTATTAAACTATTCAACTATTTGACAATTCACTGTCCCCTGATCTGCAAGCATCAAGCGCCTTAGAAATCGCACTGAGCCTTTTTAGGTGCATTCCTCTATTTCAAGGAATGTCTGAGCGCTCCTCCAGACATGGTGGTGTGGTTAATGAGGGCTTCCTGGTGTCTACCATCAGCTATTTATACCATCTCCAATGTTAGCATCTCTGAGCTCAGCTGGTGCCTCCACCCCACAGCTAATTATCTCATTACCTTCATTTTACTCAGTATTCACCAATACTATATTTACTCCACCCACCACCAATGTCTCATCATATGGAAAGAAGTCTGAGGTATATTACGGGTCTGCCCAACAGATGTGTTGATGTACGCCATATACAGGCAAAAATAGCGGGCTAAAGAAAACGTATGCAGTTCCACCTGCAGGGAATGAACAACGCAGTAGTTTCCTTTCTATATATGCTGTTTGTGTTTTTTAAAGTTCCTACATAACCATTCCATTGGTTAAATATATATATATAAAATAAGAGGCCATTTCCATTAGCAGCTCTGTGAGGCCGTAGTTAAGCTACACTTGAAATGCTAACATTAGCATGCTAACATGCTCAAAATGGCAATGTGAACATGATGTTCAGCCAGTATGCTGCTAACCATGTTTACTATCGTTATTTAGCATTGCATGTATTATAAGATGTGGATGCTCGTTCCAAACGAGACCTTTGTTCAAGTCCAAGAAGAGTTGCTTACCTGGAGCGTACAGCAAAAAAGTTTCTAGCTTACCTCCAGGGTATGCGACCCACTGAATATTCACAGTAGTGTTAAACTCATCATGCCTCGAGCTGGGTTACCTGTATACAGTGGTGATTTCAGAAAGATATTTTCTGGGCTTTGGAAAGGTTTTACAAATACTAAACCTCCATAGCCTACAACTACTGCGACTTCTTGTTGCAATACCACAAGTGGCCACTGAGAAAATCAGAGGCAAGGCTGAGTTTTGGCACCGTCTGCAGTGTGTTAGCATGGTAACGATTCCAAATTGGCACTACATGAAAAGCTGAGCTGACTGGAATGTTGTGCAAATGTTCAGCAATAAACAGAAACATTTGATATTTCAAATTTTTACAGCATAGTTGGTGTGCTGCTTAGTCTCTTTGCTATCACATTTTCATCAGTTGGATGTTGTTTATAGCAAACAAATTCCGATAAACTGCCACCTGCCCAGCAACAAATGGCAGACAAAGTTTGCAACTAGCTATATTAGATGCTAAGGTTTCTCTGGGGCATTTGAAACATCTGAAGACCAAAAAAGAGCTAAAAGAAGAGGAGTAATAAACTTGATATTTATCAGGTTAGCAGAAACATGTTTCTATTGGTGGGACGTGTTGGTCTGTGACTGCTACGTGTGTAAGTGGGCAAATATTTTGCTAGCCTGATAGGTATAACAACTTTATAAGTCCAAATAATTTAGGAAGTGTCGAACTGTCACTTAGGAATGTTAACATTGCAGTGAACCGAGGAGGCTACATTGATGTCTCTGTGTCTGCAGGTCTAAACTTCTACTGTTGCGTTTCTTTACTTATAGGAGATGCAGTTCGGCATGTTGTCAGACATCTGACCACACGGCTCCCCCTTGTGGGCCATCTACAGCCTGCTACACATGAATGAAGAGGTTTGTGAGCTTGCATGTTACAGATCAGTTCCATGAGGTGTTTGGTATCTAAAGACAATCAGAACTGAATCACATTTATCATTGTCCTTCCTACAACAGGAACATAAATGACAGCCATAGGGATAAACCCCATGATCATTGTGTGTAGAGGCTGTGCTAAGCAGCCTTTGGTGCTGGTACTTGGTGAAGCTAAAATCAACAATAAAAACAGGAGCCAACGGAGCTGGAGAGCATCAGCTGACACACAACAAGCAAAAGCACACTAATGATAGAAAGGCTGTTTTGCACAGAGCCCAGAGAGTCAAGGAGCTTGGCTTTAGCCCATGTCAATCACAGAACACCATCCTCTCTTCAGACAAAACCAGTGAGGGGAATATAGACTCCAGTTGCTATGTGGCCAAAATAGTTCTGGCAACAATGAAGCCTATTCCAGGTAATGACAGAGTTTTGCTGTTTTACGGTAACACCCTCGACATAAATTGCGGTGTGACAGGTACAGTTCGTCTGAAACAGCACATTTTATTTTCAGAACTGAGGTCCAGCCAACTTCAATGGTTACAGGTAAAGTTTGTCCACAAGAACTGGACATTTGGAGGTTTCAGTACTGGAGCTGCTGGCCATCTCTATTAGCAAACACACACAACCACACACACACACAAGTTCAATCTAAGACTGAACCATGACTGCACCGCATTTGTGCGCCAACAGCACAGAAAATAACCTGCAAGCTATTTGCTCAAAATGAGAAAATTAGCGCTGCTTACAATGAAAGTAACAACTGGAAGAAACACATTAACTCTTTGAAGTTCATGAGGGCATGCTGGATCATTACAGTGGCGTGTGAGCCGTAGATGTGCGCCTAAACTTACCGGGTGATTAGGACAGCGTTGTCATGATGAGCCATCCCATTTTCAGGAATGCTGTTGCCATCGCTGTGATGAGACAGGATGGACTTCTGCCACTTACAGAAACTGTCCAGAGACTTGTCAGCATGATGGTTAATCTCCAGGTTAGGCTATAGAAGACAGCAGACACGTGAAACAGTGCAACGTGATACAGTATTACAAAACAAAACCATATGACACAGCACAAAACAGTCTGTCTTAGTTCATATTCATATTATGTATATCATATGTATACCTAATACTGTATTGTGCTCTCCTATGTTTTGCATCATATAATGTCTTTGTATCATGTCATATTTTATCAAATGATGTCATGTTGTATGGTATATTGTATAGCGACATATTGTATGCACCTGTTTCACATCATGTTGTATCATATTACAATATATTGTATGTGTCATCTTAAATTAGAGCAAGTTGTATCGTATCGCATCACGTTGTATCATGCCTTGTCATATTATGTCATATCTTGTTGCTTGAGTCACATACAATAACGTCCCCACATTCAGTTTAATTGCAGCCTGGTACCTCTGTTGTAATGTTGTACCTGTCTCATCTCCTGTTGGTTCCAATTGTCTACTGTCCCATTGAGATGAAAACATAAAAACACAGAACTCAATGTTGACTGTGCTAACTAAGTACTGCAGTTGCATCAGATGGAACGTAGAGGACAAGAGAAAGAAGAGAGAGGAGGGAAAGATAAACGTAAACCCATTTACAGCTGCAGGAGTTATATGAGTCAAAGACAAAGTAAAAAGTTACTTGCAGTCTTAGAAAAAGCAGGAGACAAGGAAAGAAGCAAAAACAAGTGGAGTAGTTGAGGAAGTTGTTGTGGAGTCTGCAAAATGCATCTACTTCCATGAATGTAATGGGTTCAGGGCATTGCCAGCCAATGATGCAGTGCTGATTTCAGCTTGCCCGCTGATTAATTACAGCACAACACTGAAGCATTCAACAGCCCATCAGTGACTCACTTTAACCATAATGTCTTTGTTTTGTAAATGGATTTTCTATTCAGTCTATCCAAAACAAAGACTAACAGACTTGTGACTCTTCTTAAGATCAAAAGAGCAGCTCCACTTTACATGAAAATATGTTTTTGGACCTATTGCTACATAAAGAGCCGCTATGACCCCTTTAGAAAAAAAACAGATGCTGGAGAGACATTCTGTTTCTCCCATCACATATACGTACAACAGTGCATGTAAAAATCCTCTATCGAGGCTCCCTGTTTGAAGATGCCTCAGCACATCTTTCATCTGAAATGGTGGCCATATGGTGAATAGTCTCCCTCCTCTCTCCCCTTCAACCACGGAATCACATAAAATACTGCAGCTAACTCACGCCAAGCGTATCAGTTATACACTCACTACAGGTGAAGGCAAAGACAATATAAAAAGAGCAGAAACTGCATTAATATTGCACAGAAATAATAAGCAAAATCCATGAAACAAACTGTAAAACAGCAGATGGGCCTGGGTAGAAAGACAATTTTCTTACCTGATCTTCAGTCAGAACAATCAACCGGGTCACAATAATGTTCACAACATTTCCTAGACTGGCATCACGGTAAAGTTTGGCAACCTGACCTCCAGAAAAGAAGAAAAGACACAAAGTCAGACAAATTGTGTCCATATGTCACAACATCTAATCTTCAACCATCAAGCACTGCACCACATTACTGTCAGCTGAACCGTTAACAAAGGAGAGACTGTTCGTTCAACAAAATAACCAAACAGTAGGATCAAACTTACAATATTCATTACAGACAAGATGTAGTGCTCAATGTCTTTGCGTCCATGGTAACCGACCATCATTTTATCAGCAACCACAAGTGTCTCCACAAAGCGCTCGCTGCTGACGGAGCGCTTCTGTCTGTGGGTGCTGTTCGAATGCTCGCTGTCATTTTGGGGTGCAGGTGACGAGTGGGTGGGGGAGGTTGTGCTGGACCGGCAAGGTGCACTGTTTTTAATGAGGTCTGTGGATGACAGGGAGACAGAGACAGGTTTCAGTGAATTATGAAAAAACACTCTGCTTCAAAATGATGACGCACTATGTGTTTCAGAGACAGCCAGTTTTGTGTGTAGTAGACGCACAGAGGGAATCTGCCCCTTTGAACCTTGCAGTTAAGCCTTTGCTTTATGACCCAGATGCTCTGGGAAAAAGCTATAAGATGGTACATGTTAGGGCATGCTTGCTTCCTGGCGATGACAGTCTTTGCTGTTTCTTATAAGACCTTGGCCCAAATACCAAAATATCCACCTGGTTCTTTTTCCAATTCGTCATATCTCAGCAAACACAGTGTTTGGTGGAGTTGTTTGAATTCTAAAATCTGAAAATGATTGTTGGTTCTATAAATAGGATTTGTGTTTCTATAAAAGTCAGAGCCAAGAAATCTTTATGCACTGAAGGGCCTTTTATGAAAGCTGGAGCGAAACTTTTTCTAACAGGTTGAAAGGTGTCCAGGCCAGGAGCAACTATAGCACACAAGAGGCCCGGTCATGTCTACCAGAACCTGGGCCTAGAACCAAACCAGCACTTCCTCTAACCTGCTATGTATAGTTATTCCTTTACGTCAGTTCCACCCACACAGAGTCCAACCCAGATGGAGGTTCACCAACCTGAAATGCCACAGCTGAACTCCTGGCTCTGCTCTTGCGGTGAGGGAATGGCAGACATTTTATAAATAACATGTTGCTGTGCTTCTTCCAGGTTCCATTCACTGGAGGTGGTGGAGGATATGTTCTTTAATGGCTCTATCAAATACTGTTCTTCCTCTGTTGTTATTACACCATGCTTGTATGGGGAGAAAATCATTGAGAGAAACAGGTTACAAACACAAGCAAAAAAAAGCAACTTGCATGCTTTGTATGTCTGACTATTCAGTGTAATTTCACTCCATTAAAGGTGCACTCGCCCCACTTTACACAGGGTAGTTCAGTTTACTGTGTGGTCTGACAGGATGCAAGAGAGTTTTAGAGGTAACCCGACTTCGTACAGAGTCAATGGGAGGATGTGATTCAACATAAGACGAAGCACACTCTCAAAAAGTGTATCTATTGTTAACTAATTCAAAGCTAATATCTGTGCAATAAGTACATTGGCTCTTTGGGTTGAATAAGCAAAAATATGTTGCTTTCTGTCTGAACACACTTTCAACAGTTGTAGAATTTCTTTCTGTTGTTCTGATGGAAAACTGCCTTAAATATGAAAACTTTAGCTGAGGTAACCCTGATGACATCATCAGAGATGACCATGATGACATCATTAGGGTTACATTGGCCTGAGTAGGAGCCTTCATAGTTTTACACAAAGGCCATTGAGGAAAGATGCTTTTGGGTTGCACTATGGGAAATGAAGGATCCAGTGGTCTTGGACACTAAGGACACTAAAATTCAGGCTATCACAGTGTTTGCTGCTTCATTTTTTTAACATTTGTTTGCTTTATTGTGACTCTTGAAAGCCTTTCAACTTGTGGATGTACGATACCTACAAGCTGGAGTACCCCTTTAAATAACTAACACATTTCTTAATGTAATTTCTTTTCCCTGATGGATCATGTTTTAGCACACACTTTAATTACCAGACTGCAGTCAAATTTAAGCACCCTAATAATCAGTTACATCAAAACCAGCATTAAAAACATTCTTTTCTGCCCTTCAACACCCCCTAAGGAGCATTAATGGAGAGGTCCTTCAAAATGAGAAAACTCTGGCTTGGCTCAGTAAAACCTGCAATGAAAGCAATTAACCGCACATCACACCAGTGCACAGAAACATTTTCGATATAGGGTTTTAATGATGTGTGATGTCAAGATCGCAAACTGTCCAGACAGCTGATTACATTAAAGCACACACAGTTTTGTCCATTTTTGGTGCTGTTAGAAAAAAGGGCAAACACTAATTCAATTTATGATACTCGGTGTAGGTCTTGCCAACACTTTTGGCTACATGTTTTCTCCACATGATTACATTTGCCAATAACAAGCAGGGCCCTTTTTTCCCCTTCTTTAGAGTTATTCTGAACCAAGAAGGGATAACAGCTATTAAAATGTCTTCCAATTTCTTGATTAGCAAAGAGAAGCTGGACAGTCACACAGTCTGTGGATACAAGCCTGAAGACTAAAAGCTTAGACAGGATAATTAGATGCCTTGTTAGTGCTGGTCAGTTTTGTTTCTGAATAGAGCACACAGAGTAATATCTATGATTTAGACGCATTATTTTACAGATCACATACAGGATCAAGTGAAGAAATGCGGCCACTCAGCCACTGGAGCTTTTAGGGAAAAAAAATTGGAGGATAAAGTGCGATATTTAACACACAAATGGGAAGAAAGGCCCCGGCGCTTATCACTAACAGATCGCTGAGATGATGTGGTTTCTCTCCGTGTAGCATCACCTTACTCCAAGCTGCCTGCGGACTCAGCCTTGCCAAATGGACGCGAGCCAAGATCCTGTTAAGCAAACTACAATTGG
The DNA here is from genome assembly GCA_037176925.1 of Amniataba percoides. Taxonomy (NCBI): domain Eukaryota; kingdom Metazoa; phylum Chordata; class Actinopteri; order Centrarchiformes; family Terapontidae; genus Amniataba; species Amniataba percoides. The sequence continues at coordinate 8,316,183 of JBAJHX010000035.1, read as the reverse complement.
TTTAATCCCCTGGCACTGCGACTGAAGGATTGGCTGACATGAGAGCAGCACAAGCTAGGTATATATTAGTTATCTGACATTAGTACTGGAGCTGGTTTGAGGTAAGCATGGTCAGAGAGTGTGAACAGGTCACCTGGAGTAACAACTCGTACTCACCAGGCCCTTGCAGTTGCTGAGTGCCACTCTGGTCGTGCTGTGCTGATTTTGCAAGAATCCAACATAGTGACAGTTATCTACCATGTTGTGACGCCACTCCAGCCCTTCTTGGCCCCAGTATTCCACTGTAAAGTGTTTCGACATCAGGTGGGGGTTGAGCGTCAGGTTTAAGTGAAAGTGCTTTCCGTAGGCTGACAGTCTGTAGAACAGCCGGGACTCCGGGGGGTTCGGCTCCAGCGCAGGCAGCTGTCCCATTATGGGCTCCACCACCCCGCGTCTCCGTCGGCCCGGCCGGTGCTGCTTCACAGTGTAGCTCAGGAACTCTCCGTTCTCATCCACCCGCACAGGGACAGTCAGCTGGTAGTGCTGCAGGTAGGACAGGAACTCCTCTTTTGAAGGAGAAGGAAGAGAAGAAGAAGGAGGAAAAGAAGAATGGAGAGAGGATCAGATTAGTGAACATGCTTCTGGTCACAATAAGACGTCCGTCCTGTCCACCATCATACCTTGAGAGTTGTGTGAAAGTCTGTTGATGCTTTCAGAAGCAGCCATCACCACCAGGCTCAGTGTCCAAGTCAGCGTCTTCCACAAAATTTCCATAATTCAGGGAAAGATGTGACATGGGGTGGGGGTGGAGGGGGCTACAAACGGGTTAGAAGCACACGATCGGTCCGATGCCACACCATAACAAGTCCGTGGTTCGTCTCCTTCACTTAAATGTTCTCGTTGTGCTCGCAGGCTCATCCAGGTCTCAGATTTCTCCTGAAGGCGGGGACGTCCACATCTCACTGGCTTCTGAATTCATGTCAGCAGCTCGTAATCCATCAGACACAGTCACTCTCAGGTGTAACTCCAAACAGGAAGCTCTGTATTGGAAACTTGTCCTAACCAATCCATCTGCATTCCTGTGAAGGAAATCAATCAGAGGTCAAATCAGCGTCTATCTCTTTGGAGTTGCCGCTCAGCCAGACACAGAGATGACACAATCAATCAATGAGTCAATTCCTTGACCTATTTTAATCATACTTTTAAGCAAAAATGTGCATTTTCAAGTCTACAAATGTGAGGATGTGCCACTTCTTGTTGGTTTATTTCATTTTCATCAGTAGGTTTCTAGACAAATAAAAAGGAAATAGCAGTTTCAGCATTTTACACCACTTTCTGATTTTATGAACCAAAAGATCAACTGGCTGATGAAGCAATCTTTTAAACTGAATCCATCAGTGGTTGTCTCAGTTTACCAATTAACACTTCTGTCCACAAAATGTCACCAGACCTGATCATATTTCCCAGAATCCAAAGTGACACCTTCAAGTTTACTTCTTTAATCAGAGTAGCATGTCCAAGTTACAACGACATCAAACCAAAGACAGAAAGAACATCCTCACACTTACGTGGCCGGATCCATTAAAAAAAAAAGCCTGAGGATTGTTGCTTTGACTGAAACGATGAATCGAGTCACCCAAAGTGGCTGCTTTCTGCTTCCACACCGATCTGACCCACTGATGCACCCGTGACACCGCGGTGACACGGACGAGGCTGTGACAGCATCAAATGGATGAGTGAATCCACACAGCGCCAACTAGTACATTTCTCCACTCATTTATTCATTTATTTAATTATTTATTCGCACTCACTGACGCGCTCCGCCGCCGTGTGTGCAACAAACCGGACTGTAAACAAACGCGACCGGATGACAGACGAATGATGTGCAAACACGAGGTGATCAGCCTTTTTTTTCTTTTCCTTTTAGCGTGCGTTTCTCTCCTGCTCCTCCAGACAGACAGCGCTACTTACTTGGCCGCTCTGACCCAGACAGTTGGCAGCCGGCCCGCCTGCATTACACCGGTGCACCTCAAACGCACCACCGAGGTCGAAATAATAACAAGAATAATAATAATGACAATAATTTAAAAAAACACCTGACATGAATGCAAGATAAATAAATAAATAAATAAGCGTGAAGATGTGAGTAAGTTTTGGTCATTTGCTTGTGAGCTCTGCAGATGTGGACCCGCGCAACAACCCGGCAAAAAAAACCCGAGCGCGTAAATGTCGCCTTAAAGTGCACATTTTCTTCTTCGTCTTCCAACACACACACACACACACACACACACACACAAACTACTCGCAGTGCCAAAATGAGGAGCAGTAAACTGGCTAAACGCTGCTTTGTAAACACAGGCTTGCTTCCCTGAGAGGATTTCAACTCTCTCTCTTTCACACACACGCACACACACTTTCTCTCTCTCTCTCACACACATACACAGAAGAAAAAAGAAAGCCCTCTGAAGTTACCATGCTCATCCTCATCGTCAGCTCGGGACAAAAGACTTCTCCTGCAGATCTCAAGTGTTCCGCGCACAAACCTCTGCAGCTGCTCTCTCCTCTTCTCATCTCCTCCTGGACTCTGCCATCCTCCTGACAAAAAAAAAAAAAAGAAAGAAAAAGAAAAGTCTGCAGAGTGGGGGCTCCACTTCAGACCCAAGATCTCACAGCAGACACTGTCACCACAAAAAGACAGGAAGAAAGAAAAAAGTTATTCAGCTTTTTTTAAAAAAAGTGTTGGGTTTCCTCCAGCAGAAGGGTCTATTTTCAGCCTCTCTGCCGGCTGTTATAAGGCAGACTTGCTGCTCTTGCTGGTGGCTCAGAGTGGCTTAAAAAGTGAGCTGAGGTCGCAGAGGTTGTTCAGCCGCCGCTTCTCAGACAACAGCAACAAAAAAGTGCATGCAAACAGCAGCAGCAGCAGAAGAAGAAGAAGTTAGCCCCGAGCTGCTCCTCCTCACTACATTGCAGAGACCGGGTCTGTCCCGGACAGCTTCAAATTGGCAGCTTTTCTTTTTTTTTTTTTTTTTTTTCCAGGGGGGCTGACGTCAGTGCAGATGTGCGTCTCCCCTCCATCAGCTGTGCGCATGTCTATCAGCGCTGCCCTGAAATAACACTAACTCACACCAACTCCAGCTCCTCTGCCTACAAGGGAGCCACTGGATGGAGGTTTGCCCCCCCACCACACCAACACCAGCACACCACCACCTCCACCCTCCTCCACATCATTTGGTGTTGTAAAAGTGGCAATACCATAACTTCAGTACTCTTAAAAGTGCAAGAGTGGAGGGGCGGTGGAAAGTAACTGAGTATATTTAGTCAAGTACAACTTTGAAGTACTTTACTCGAGTGTTCCCATTTCAGGCTACTTTATATGTCTAATGTGCCACATTTCATCACTACAAGAGTCTGAGTTATCCAGCTAAAACTGGACACCAGAGACATTTTTCTTGAGTTTACTCAGTTACAGCACTTTTACTTTTATTTATGTAGAATTTTGAGCGCAGTACTTTAACTTAAATCAAAGATCAAAATAGTTCTTCCATTAGTGAACAAAATGTACTTTAAATACCAAGAGTAAAAGTATTACACTATTAATTTACTGAATTATTGTTTACTTTAATTTTGTAGTATGTCCAGGAAGAGCTCATTTGAACTCTTTAGGTACTTTTTGTGCAATAAAACTTCATATTTTGCAAAGTGATCATGCCTTTGTGCGCAAAAACAAAATGTAATCTGAAAAGTGACAATAGCAGTCCGTTAATGCAGTAGAGTAGAAATACAAAGTAACACAAGATTCAAGTATTCAAGTAAAGTGATGATTGTACTTGAGTAAATGTACCTTTCACCACTGGCATATAGTATTTTTCCACTTACTGTAGGTCTAATTGTGTACAGAAGATGTTGATATGAGCGAGAGCAGACAATCACCCAGCAACCACAAATATCAACACAATATCAGAATATTCTGACATTTGTTTGGCTCTAACTGTGACTCTGACTAATGAAAACTGCTGTCAGCCTAAGAAAAATAACACATAGAAGATTTGCCCAGCTTTAACATTAACCCTGTGGCATCCTGAAGCACATCAAAGACTCACAGCTCATCCAGGCCCTTTAGACTACACTTATTTACAGCCAAAAAGAAATGAGGTCTGAGTTTGAGAGTTGAAATCCTTGGATCTGTTGTGGAAGGTGAAAACATCCGAGGGGTCTGCTGTGGAGTGTAGGCTAATGGCAACCTCGTGTATTTTGGTGTAATTTAGCCCACGTCTATCTTTAGTCTGTAGGAAATTGAAAATCATGCCTATTCCTGAGTCCCAGTCACAGCTGCTCATTATGTAGGAGTCTGTATCATTACAGTCAGGTTGTCTTTACATGCTCTCCCGCACAGCTCGAGGAGGTGTCAGACAAAGTTTGTGGGAGGCAGCGCCACCGTGTGTGTGAAAGGAGCACAGCAGAGATTGGAGAGACAAGAAGACAGTGGAGTGTTTGTTTCTGAGGTATAATTATTATTGATATAACTATTATATCTACACCCTATATAAGATATGACATGGCTATAAAAGCTGTTGCTTCAAAGGGGTATTCGTGTCAAAGTACAATAATCTCTGGTTCTATGAATTAGAATGAGGTGTGTCAGCTCAATAACCATAACATCTACAACCCAGGTAGATATGTAAATGATGCCGCAGACATAATAAAAGTGTGTGAAGTTTGCTGCTGATCACTGGTGGAAAAAAATTATTTGCATTTTTTTATTTCCTTGGACAATAATAACACCCAGTGTTTTCTTTTAGTAAATCCTGGGTTTAGTATAGCTCTTTTTAATGTACGCCTCTTCCAAACAGTTGAGATCACTTCATAGCAAAAGTAAAATGCATTTCCTAATGACAAAACAAATATTTAGAGAAAGTCAAATAAAATGCAAACTTTTTGAAGATACAAGTCAGACATGTTCATGTAGTGCAACAGCACAAATGTTGTTTGAAGTTAAATCTATTTTATTTCTGAAGGTACACTACAAAGGCAACTGCATTAGAAAATAATTCAATGCATCATATTAACAACAATGTTCAATAACACATCTGAAGTTATGATATGTTAAAAACAAATCTTTTATCTGTTAAAATTTCACCTTTGTTGGAAGTGACTTTTTGTTGTTAACTTCCTGTATGGCGGTGAAATCAAACTGTGACCTACAGTGGATTCTCTTAGAATAACATAACTAAATCAAGAAGTGAAGATGGCTCAATCAATCCTCAATAAGATTTAGAGACCCAAAATGTGCTTAACCAAACAGCTGAGCAGTACATTAAAATGTGAAGTAAAATAAAAGTTTTACCATTAAAGTATAAAAGTAGTCTGGTAATGCAGTTGAGCAGAAGTACAAAGTAACACAAGATTCAAGTATTCAAGTAAAGTGACGATTGTACTTGAGTAAATGTACCTTTCACCACTGGCATATAGTATTTTTCCACTTATTGTAGGTCTAATTGTGGACAGGTGATGTTGATATGAGCGAGAGCAGACAATCACCCAGCAACCACAAATATCAACACAATATCAGAATATTCTGACATTTGTTTGGCTCTAACTGTGAATTAGTAGATTAACATATATTTTCAAGTGAATCATTGGATGAAAAACAGAACCATAGAGGAACACATTGCACATTTTTCTTGCCATATATTGCACAGTTTGCCAATTTTCCAGCCTTACTTGTAAATATCCGTCTTAGTC
>JBAJHX010000035.1:8210940-8309796 GCA_037176925.1 Amniataba percoides | reverse complement strand
AGGGTAACTAATTTCGTTCTAACCCATGTTTTTACTTGTGTTGAATGACAATAAAGAACCTTGAATCCTTGAATCCTAACAAAGGGGCTCAGAGTCTCCCAGTCTTCAGTAATTATTACCTGACCTTTGATAAGGCTGCTATTAATAGGGCAGTTCATGAATAATACAACCCTTATTTGGTTGTTGAAATGAACAAGGTAAAAATACAAATGATGCTATTTATTATATATTTTTTGAATGATGGAGTTCAATCTTGATTAAATCAGACATGTTGTATGTGTTCCCTGAAGCAACAGCATGTGTAAAGAGAGTAATGCAGTTTGATTTTACTGCATCACTGTGTGCTTGATGCAGGTGTGTGACGTTTTTATGGTAAGACCTAACTATAAAATGGTGATAAAGTCCATGACCACATTGGTCACCTGCTTTCATCGGCTATAAAGACCCACACACCCTTCGCTCTCAATCTGTTATCCCGGAACTTGCTTTGTGAGTTTCACCATCCTTCAGCTCTCCAAACATCTGGTAAGATTCGCCTACTAACGACTGCCTGCTTGACTGCGAATCCCAAACAGTTAACCGCATCGTTTGGAGTTCAAAAGAAGAGTAATTTATAGTTATCTCTCTGCTGGGGGACGATACAGAAGTAATGATACCAAAATAGGCTCTCGCTCAAGACAAGCGATAAGAACAAACATCCGTGACTGACCCTTCTTCATCCCACAGAGAAACGCTTTCATCCTCATCATGGCTGTGACCAACCAACCAGGCAGATACGAGCCCTCTGACTTCCAGACGGGCCTGTTAGATTTCTGCGATGACTGTGGAACCTGTAAGAACTTTTTGCCCTTCCTCACTGGCGAAATCTGATTCAAGTATCCACACACTTAACAAGTTTCCCTCCATCTCAGGCTTCTACGGTCTTTGTTGTTACGTGTGCCTCGGCTGCTCCATCGCAAGTGACATGGACGAGTGCTGCCTGTGCGGTCTGTCCATGCCCATCCGCAGCGTCTACAGGACCAGATACAACATCAAAGTAAGTCTTCAGTGGAAGTGTGGAGCTGACTGAGTTTTGGACAGTGTAGCAGAACAGCAACACTGTAACACTGTCTGTGATTGTGCTACATTTTCTGGAACACCTGTACAGGTACACTACAGAACACCAATTTAGACTTATACTCAGAGTCCCTCACCATGGTAAAGTATCATCAGCAAGATTTGATGGCCTGTGTGAGTGATTGTGACATTATAAAAATGCATCACGCTCAGTGGTTATCAACAGACTGTAAAATAAGGTCACAAAAATAAATGAGGTGAGATGATTCACGGAGGAGAACAAAAAGAAAGAGTTTAAATTCAAAATCAAATCAAAGTCATATCATAATATCGAAAGGACAAGGCAAAGAATAAACACGTCCCAACACAAAAATGTTAGAATCCTAAAATGCTAAACTAAGATGACGAACATTGTAATTCTTAAACCTCAGAAACATGAGCAATATGGAAATGACCCTGGTGCCCTCACACCCAAGCCCTGAACGAAAGCTGTAAAAGAAACAACAGACATGAAAACAGTGTTCACATTTAGTTAGAAACGGATGCACTGCGCTGGGGCTGCACCTTCTGAGAGTAACTGTTTGCTTTTTCACAGGGGTCCCTGTGCAAAGACTTCATGGTGGTCGCGTGCTGCCCAATCTGTGCTACCTGCCAGCTGAAGAGAGATATCGACCGCAGGAAGGAGCAAGGCATTTTCTGAGAGGGTGCGCCGAATGTTGCAGCACCAAACCTCTCATTTGTAAAACAATCATCAATCCTATCATAGTTTGTCATCTTATCTTTCAGCTTTATGGCGTTGTTAAAATGATCATGTGCCTACTTGGTGCCTCCTACACACCAGACAAGCTGTACATCTGCTGGGCTGCTGGGCCCATTGAAGCATTTGTAGACACAGCCCACTCTCTGTCTGATTAAAATGTTTAAAGTGTGGTATACAGAATAATTTAGCCTTTCATGGCGCCGTAAACTGACTATCCTTGTGTTTTCATGTCAGCTATTATCTTTTGTGAGAAATGACATACATATCCTCCAGTTGTATGTACCTGTGAAACAACTTCAGAGTGATGAACTGCATCGCGATTTACCGCTACCATTAAAATCTATTTTTATCTGTGCTGTTCAGTGACGGGAAGGTGGGGAAAATATCTGTTGACCTAAGGTCTGCACCTCAATTGTGCATTGTGTCTGTGGAGACGTGAACACAGCATCGACTGATTCTTCAACACACGTCTAAACAGGTTTTTTTCTTTCCATAACACCAGTTTGGCTCTTAATTACAGCAAGATTTTCTGCTGAACCAAATTTAAAAATGTTATATGTATTGAAGCAATCATTATGTGGGTGGAAAATGTATGTTAAATGAACCTTAATGAAATTCTGACTGTAATGCTTTTAAAGGTGGTCTTTAAATAAACACATTAAAAAAACTCTTAATTCAATAAGCAGATGTTGTCTCTTGTTTTTTCTACTTGACTGATTGTCTTTTGTACACTGTTGGAGATTTCACGACACTCTAACATCACACTTTTGTGCCATTATAAAAATGCATCACGCTCTGTGGTTATCAACAGACTGTAAAATAAGGTCACAGAGATAAATGAGATGAGATGATTCACAGAGAACAAAAAAAATTTCGAATTCAAAATCGATTGGATAATAGCTCTGTTGAAAATTTGATAAAGATATCACTGATTTTTCATCTTCATCAGAATTTTTATTTAATGAGTAGTGCTAATTTACAGAAGCATGGCATGCAGTCTAAACCAAAGGCAGTAAATAAAAATACACGTTTATCCAGCCTTTGATCTAAACACGTATTTGAAATGAAGCAGATTTTTTTTATCTAGTTCCATCACACCATTCACCTCCTCCTGAACTCAGATAAAACTGAAGTGATCCTATTAGGCCTGAAACACCTGTGGGACATATTTTCTCCTGATGTAGCCTTTCTGGATGACATTAACAGAGTCACCAGCACCACTGTAAGGAACCTCTGTGTTTATATATATATTATATCCAGTTTGTATATATGTATATATATTTGTGTATATATATGTACAGCTTTGTTACTTTTGACTGTTTTATGACAAAAATAGGTGTCCTAGGACTTTTAGTGCAGCAGCATACATTTGTTATCAAACTGAATTACAATCTACCATTATTATCATGATTGGGTTGCTGCACGTGATAATAAATTCAGTAATATCTCCTGTGTGCCTGATTATATTTTATAATTGCCTAATCTCTAAACAAACATTAATCTGTGGGGTTTTAAAAAGCAACATTATTTCTGATAATGCTGCCCCCTGCTGGGTCAGATTCAAGGTTAAGCCTGGCTCTCAGCCCTGAATTGAACTAAAATGCTTGAAAAAAGTTGATGTTGTTTTCCAAAGACACACGTTAATGCATTTAATGATGGAAAACTAAAGCGTGATGAATGATGTTGAAGCTTAAATTCCCACCATCGTGTTCCTATGTGTTTAACGTGTTGAATCAGTTTGGACTGCATGGCTTGCCATATTGCCACATCTCATTGTCAGCTTGCACACGTGTCTTGTTTTCTCACCACTTTCCAAGAAGGGAACCAGGGCCAGTTGTGTTTACATAACATATTATCCTGGTTTCTGCCACCCCAGGTAACATATCCTCAAAGGTCAGGATAAGGTCTTATCTAGGTTTCTAAACCCACAGTAAGCGAAGTCACTCTAAAAACCTGAAAATGAGGAGATTACTGTTAGTGTTAGTAGTTATCTTCAAATAATTTTATAATTTGATATTCTCAGTTTATTGCAACTGTAATAAGTAGAATAGCTCTGATATAACCGAGTACCTCTGTGACACAGCTCTGTTTACTCTTTCAATATTTGTAGAATAAATTACATTTCTGTAATAAAATAGTCAGCGGGCCTTTTTCACAGCAGAGATCTTGAAACATCATGACAGCAAACACACAGATGGGTCTAAAAATATTGATACTGGCAGTTCAAGGACCCTGGTACTGTGCACTCTGGTTCACATAGTAATCACCTGGGTACACTTGTGCTTTTTCACTCGTGGGAAAGCTGCTGTGAGAGGACATCTGCACGACATCCACAATAACGGTAGAGCTGTTTCATGTATTTTCTGGGAAATAATTTTGTTAAAACTATCATTACGATAAATTAATCAGTTTTTGGTACCTGCAGGAAATAGTTAACAAATAAAATGATAACTTGAATAATAATTACAGACAACGAAAGGCTGCACAAGGGAACATATGTTTGAAATGGTTGGAGATTTCTGTGCAATAAAGAACGTCCACTGATTTTGTCGGTTCTGTCATCATGCAGCTTAACACAATGTCTGGAAAATCAGCTCTGCTTTTTCTCCTCATTATGTTCTGCCTTCCACGTAAGTGATCTTTTACAATTTAATTAAGCTTACTGGATATTGTATATGATCTAATGGAACTGAATTAACAAGAGCACGTCTGTATGTCATGCTGCTCTTTAGATGAGCACCAGATGGAACGCAACGACCACCCACAGGTAAAATAATTATTTAAGCTTTGTTTGATATTAGGCTTACACCTAATTTCACAGGAATTCAGTGTATATGTGGAATTAACATATTTTTCAACATGTATCAGCCAAGATATTCAAGACAGGCATTATGTCCACGCATCTATGAGCCTGTGTGTGGATCTGATAACCTCACCTACGACAATGAGTGTATGCTGTCTCTGTTTAACAGGTAGAGAAATATGCCTGAAATGCTTCATCTCAGTGACAGCATTTGCAAATACTTAGTTTTAAGGAAGCTCTCTTGCCTTAACATTTTCTCTGTGTCATCCGTCGCTCTGACCTGCTCTGAAAAAAATATTTTTCGTCACAGGAGAACTGGAGCAAACGTGGTGGTGGTTAAAAAAGGACCTTGCTGAGAGAGCTGCTGGAACATGCACTTCATGACTTTGTCATGTAAATGCTAATTCAAACTGAATAATATTAAAAAAATAAACTTAAATGACATGACGCAGAACAATTTCTCTCAGCTTTGAATTTTATTCTCTTTCCTGAAACTGGTGTGGAGGGTTTACACGAAGCCACAAATCAAGCTTTATAATCTTTTATGTTAAGTTAAAAACCCAAGAATGTCTCGGGACTCGAAAGCTCAAACGGACCAACTATTCACATCTGTCACTTGTTTTTGACCCCAATACATGTCAACTATCTGAATACTCAAATCCAAATTTTCAACATGCCAAGTAAATAATATGACGTCACACTTAAATGTTACATTACACCCCTCCAGTGAGTGCATCTATGCCAGATGCAGATCTGAAATATTGAGAAAGAATTAACTATTTTCCCAGTGGGCAGAAGTAAAAAAAGCAGTGTTCTCTGATAATTCAAACAAGCGATGGTGAAACTAGAGGGTTCTTCTTGGGCGTTTCCATTACTGGAATTGAAGCGGTGACGTTTTCAACCAGGAAGACAACACTTAGGGGATTTTTTTCTGGGAGGGGTGGAGATGTTTACTGGGTCATCTGGGTTTCCATAGCCTGCGCGGCCCACTCTGGAGCAGCCTGCCGGATTTTTTCTAAGAGGTTGTTGACTTGGAAACACAGAGACTGGATCTGTTTGTCCCACGTTGGAAGTGGTTCACGGGCTGCCCCCAAAAAGAAAAGAAAAAAGAAAGAAAGAAAAAAAAACAAAAATAAGATTAGAAGCCACGGCATCGGATAAGTTTTCATTTTCATGACCTATGATTGACAAATGTTAAAAATCTAGATGCCCCCTCATGGCCAGATAGAGAGTTTCATTTATGTCACAATATGAAGCTGATATATCTTTATGTGATCAAATGAAAACAGTATTTCCAGAAAAAAATCTATACACAGTTGTGTCAATAGATAAATTAAATTTCCAACATTCATCTAATATAGCAGCAACACTGCCTGTCTGTGTAAACTGTGAAGTAAGACCACTGATTTCAACCTGCATCTCATGTTACTAAAAGTGGAACCATCCATTCAAAATAATACAGCACTGTTCAAAATAAATATTACTGTGATTAGTAAATAAAATTATTTACTAATTATAAGTGTTCGCTTTCTCCTCAACATGTAGTTTCTATAAGGTCAGGGTGCTTGCATCAGAAGTAAATGTAACATTAAGACAGGAGCAACTATCGCAATGCCTCACTGTAAAAGAATCAACTTGCGGCCAATCTTTTTCAGAGCCTGTTAGAACCTAGAACTGTTTTTTTATTCACTTTCTTTAACGATGTGCCATATTTGCTATTCGCTTCCAAGTTTTTTTAATGAATATTTCTCTTTGTGTTGCCAAAATGACAGTTGCCACCAATTAGCATGAAAACAAGCAGCAGTGTTAGGAAACCATCTTCTCCACATTGTTCTTAAAAGGTTTTTATCAGTGTGTCTGTGGTACAGAGACCCTTTGTCAGAAAATAGATCAAATGTTGCATTTGTGTGGATTGTGTCAGTCACTTTAATAAAAATAAATAAATGAATACAACTTTACTTCAAATGTAAAAAGACATGGATAGCTGTCACTCACTCTCAAAGTGCACAATGCCATCTATCTGGTCGATGAAGCCATTCATGCGTCCTTCAGTGATCATCTGGGAAGCAATTTTCTCAGCCTGGAGAGAAACAAACAAAGCTAATATCTCAACACACATCATGGAAAATAAACTGTTAGACAAAATACATGTATGAAGGAAAAAACTATTTAACACAGAAAATTGATAAGTATTTAATAATTACTATTATTCACTTTATCATGAAGGAGGAGTTAAAAAATAAACTGCAATGGCTTGTGTTTTGTCTTGATATTAAGCAAGGTTAAGGTAAGTAAATAGTTTTATTATATGGTGATACATTATGTTTTGGGTTTAACATTCTCTCCAATGTGCTTGAATTGTTTACAAATGGATATACTGTAAATATGGATTATGTTAACTCTACTGAATCAAATGGGCCTTGTAGTGGGATAACAATACTGTGCTCCACGTAACAGCAGGACAAGACTGGACAGACTTTAATGAATTGTGGCAGCTAAGTGTCTGAATAAATAAGTCTTGATACTGAGTCAACATTACATATACTGGCATTATTTTAAAGTGCTGTTAAGAACAAAAACAAACAAATGATTTATCTAAAATATATCTCACTTTTGCTGGTGGAATTTCCAACAAGGCTCCTAGTTCTTCAAAAGTAATGTTGTTGTAGAGTTTGCTAGCAGACAGGAGGTTGTGTTCAATAACAGCTCTGTCAAGGATGCTGGAGCCTGTCAATGAGAGAACACACAACTTAAACGGCATTCACTCTTAATATTATCAACCTCTACATTGTCCTATACAGCGAATAAAACACACACAGTCAGATAAAATACATTGCAAATATCAAACAGCATAAAATATATCAGCGATCACCAACTGAAATCAAAATGTGGGGAATGAGAACTTTTTGCTCACCATCTGCTGTGGTGGCTTTCTGGTGGGGCATCAGCATGGCAGCAAACTCCTGCAGCTGGTTTCCTCTGATAATACGGTCCAGGTACATCTTCTCCAGAATACCATAGGTAGCCAGCTGCTGACAGCGCTCATCTTTAAAGAGCGTGGCCAACATACGAGAACGCTGCTGGCCTAAAACACATGACAATAATGTAATTTTGAGACATGTTTCTGAACATCTTAAAATTTTGTTATTTAGATTACCTTTGAACATGTAGACCTAAACTGCACTAGTCTTGGTAGTACCTGCAGAGGCTAGTATGGTGCAGTTCAGGGCGTGTTTCAGTGCCTCCAGACGTTCAGTCTCATGGACAATTGACTTATAAGACAACTCGTTGTATCTTTGTGCAGCTTCTATGAACTTCCTCCTGAAGTCTAAGACTCTGGCGTAGCAAACCTAAAACAGAAAACAGCATGAAATACCAATTCAAGCAACTACAGACATCATTTACTGTAAAGTCTCTATTGTGTTTAATCTCTTTGAGCCCTCTGTTTGCATTTAAGTAACATAACAGTAATGCAGATACAACCGGTGGTGGTGACATCATTTAGGGGTTGTGTACCTTATAGTGTATCTGAAGCTGTTCATTAGAGGACTCATTCTGAAGCAGCGATGCTCTGTTGATGTAGGCCTCTGCCTGCACTGGATCATCATCCTCTAAGTAGAGACGGGCAATTTTGAGGTACGTATCCAACTTATAGTCAACGTTATATTGCCTGAGGAAGGAAATAAAAAGGTATTTAAAGAGATGTAAATGTCACATTAATGGAAAACACTTTTTTTCTGGTAGCATACTTACTTCTGTCCTGTTTCCAGGGGAATACCAACTAAAACCTGGGCAGCATTTCTCCAGTCTCCCTCCTTTTCATAAATGGTTGCTAAGTGCTGTCTGATTGAGGCTACCTGAGGACAACATTATTTAACTATGTATTTCACGAAGAAGGCTGATATTTAACAACAACAACAGCAGCAGCAATGCTCTCAAGCTGTGAAAGGGCACAACTTACTTGTTCCTCAAAGGAGATGACCCTCGGCTGAATCTTCTCCAAGGTGAAGTGATACACTGCTTTCGCTGTGGCATCAGGAAGGTTGGGCAAGTGCGTGCAGAAATCGGTGAGCAGTTGTCTCGAGATGACAAGGCTGACATTTTCATTGACCACTGTAACAGAGGGATAAGAAGATCGCAGTGAGATATCCTGCTTGCATCAAGACACAGTAACAGAGTGGTGATCGTGTAAGGGGACAGCATACTTGCTTCAACAAAGGCCTTCAAGGATTCCAGCTGATCTGCATCTGTGAACTGAATGGCCTTGTCCAAAATTTGACGATATCTGCAAGAGACTTAACAGGTCAGATAACCAGAAACTGATAAATGGACATCTAAAAAGTGGACTGCAAAAAATGTGTGTGCACAATCAAATACTATCATTTATAAATACAAAGCTTAAAAGCATAATAAACCAACTCAAATTCTATGATAGGCAGTCCGTCAAAAGAAAAAAATAAACTATGAAGCAGCAGCTGAAGTTCCAAGTTTTTTAAGTGCACAGTGCAACTGTGAAGCTAACAGCAGCTTTTACAGACTAACATGAGAAAACATAACAGTAAGGTTTTAGCCTCTCCAGTTAAAAGTATCTTATGTTACACGAGAACTTGTATAATAACGCGCAAATTCTTGACAAAGAATGTGTCTTTTATTAAAACAATTAACGTGTACGTAAGCTAAGTGTATGGCTAATGTAGCTAGCTAACGCTAGCTTAGCCTGGTGCATCACTAGCATGCTAGCTCGCTAACGGTCACTGTGAAGTAAACTCTCTTGATTTGGGAGAGCGCGTGGCCACTGTTAGGACGTGAGCGCGCTTTTCAGTCATCAGCATCACATACTTGGCGGCGAGATCTTTGTGGGATCCGCTTGAATTCATCAGCTGAGCGAGCTCCTGTCTCACTTCGGTCGCCATCGTCGTCTATCGAGCGTCAACAACAACATCCGGCTTCATCCGCCAAGAGAGGCGCGCGGCTTCCGGTGTGTATCTCTCGCAGAGCGCGAGGCCCCGTTGGTCCTCCAAGCGACAGAAAAGAAGAGAGGAGAGAGGAAGAGATGAGAAAAATGAAGAGAAGAAGATATAGAACTGAGCTTAAATGAACTGAAGACAAGAGGGAGGGAGGGAAGAGAAGCGCAAAATGGAGGGAAGGAAAGTGAAGAGCTAAGAAGTGAGGTGAAGGGTGAGGCAAAATGAAGGGCAAAGCATAGAGAAATGAAGGGCGAAGAGACGAGTGAAGTGAAGTGAAGGATGAAGATAAGAAAAGAGCAAAGTGAGTCAAAGAGGAGTGAAGGGTGGAGCAAAGTGAAGGGTGAATAGAAGGGAGAGGCACAGCCAAAGGTTAGGCCAAGTGAGGTGAAGCAAAGGGTGACGCAAAGAGATGCAAGTAAAAGCGAAAAGAAAAGTGTTCGTCCTGCCAAGACATGAAATGAACATGAAACAAAACCAAAGAAAGAAAAGAACAAAAATAATAATACAATACGATGCAATAAAATGAAAAAGAAACTCCACTGCACTGAAACATGAAAATCAGTCACTGGAAAATCTCACATCTCAAATGTGAAGATGTTCTCCTTTTTCTTTCAGTTATTTTAAGTTATGTCAAGAAATAATATTTAAAATTAATAAAAATAATGTTGTAGTTTGGATTCTTTTTTGGATCCACAATCTTCTAGCATCTAAAGGGTGTATCCCTCATCGACTCCATCATCAAAAAGACTGCAGAGGCTATACTTCCTGCACCAGCTTACGAAGTTCAACCTGTCTCAGAAGCTGCTTATCCAGTTTTACTCTGCAGTCATTCAGTCTGTTCTCTGCACGTCCATCACCATTGGAAACCACAACTGATAGCCTGGTGATCTAATAAAATGGAAAAGACAAGTTAGGCTTATTTATCTAGAGAATGTGTGTTACATTAAGACTGACTTAAAGCTGTAGTGAAATTCCATCGATCCAGCTGCAATGATTAATTGATGAGTCGATCAATATAAAAATAATCGCTAACTATTTTGATGATCAACTAAGAACTTTTTCCCAGCCAAAATTCCAAAATACAGTCTTACAGTTCCACTTATTTATTTGGCTCAAGACCATGATCACATGGTATAGGGCACAAACAGAATATAATAATAAAATGGTAGCACACAGCATATCTAAAATACAAGAAATATATATATTTAAACAAAGTAAGAACATTCTTCAGAAAGGCACCAAGTTTACAAATGATTTATGGCTTTTCTGATTGCTATAAGAAAATTAATTTAAACATAGATACGCAGTTTAAATAATACTGGAGTTTGGCAAATACCTATCTCTATAATGCATTGTGCTTATTTTCTTATGCACAAACAAGATACTTGCATCCCAAATTATTGCCATTACAAAGGTTGCAGATCCTTTGATTTCTATCCAGGCCTGTATATCTTCCAGACACCTTAGGAATTCTGGTATTGTTCACTCCACTTTTGTGTAAACTGGTTTTGCAGCTTCTGTTCAACCAGGTTCTCACATATGAAGATTTTCCACTTTTCACTGTCTTGTAACAGCTTTGAGAAGATTTGGGGGGATTTGGCTTTTGGTTGGACAAAACCAGGACGTGACGAACACAGACTGTATAATGGTATGTATGCAGTATATAGTCTATGGTCTCAACATGCAGTAGCTACTTTACCTTCCTTTCCCACTGTCTAAAGTTCATTCAAGAGCGTTCGCTGGTGAAGTTAATTGAGTTCATGTATACATAAATATATGTATAGTCTTTGGTGTTCACATACAGTACTTGTACATAAGTAAGTTGGTTCTTTAAATTCTGTTGTTAAAGTTGCGCCGCGCCTTTAAGAGCTACGTACCCGTGACGTATGACGCAGAGGGCGTGGTCCCCTTGTGAACTGTCAGGGAGGAATGGCGCTCGGCGCGGTATTTTGAACAATCGCCTTTTCCTTTCCTCGTATTATCTGGAAACGTCGACCAGCGGAGAAATCTCGGGTAAGCACGACCGGGCGTCGGTCCGCTGCACGGATCGCCACGCTTCATCCGACAGAGAGCCGCACACTTGAGAATGTGTTGAATGTTGAGATATTAATGTTGTGCTAGCTAGCTCGGGTTAGCAAGCTCAGCAAGTTTGCTAGTACAGTTGTCCCGCTGTGCTGCTGCATATCATGATGGTGAGACACTAAAGAAGAGCTCAGGGGGACACGTATCACCCGAAACTGAGCCATTACAGTGTTATGCATGCTTTGACAAAGCCCGATGTGTCTTGGCAAACATTTTGGGTGGTGAAGTTGAGTTTCTCCGGCCGCGGATGAAAAGTAACAGCTAAGTTAGCCGAGAGTTGTTTTGATGGGATTGTAAAGCGACTTCTGCATGATATGTGTTCATCCTCTGCGTGCTGTCAATCATTACAAGTGTGCAGCCAATAATTTTTCTGAACCATTCCCGTATTAATTTACCTTTAAAAGTATTATATCTCGTGGTTTTTCACGTTTTAGAGACGGACCCTTTGCTACCTTGGCTGGGTCAGAAAGAGAACTCTTACCAGTTTTAACTAAAATATCTCACTTGAAACTCTTTAGGCCGGGCTAACTTCACTCACAGACTCACAGCACGGCCTGCACATGCCTCTAGGTTAACCCGGTAGGTTCAGTGGTATTATTCATTAAATGAGCTGTGATGCAGATTAATGTCTCAAGTGACAGCAGGAGTTATTGAACGCTACCATTGTTTACGTTGTGAGAGTCTGATAAACGAGTTTGTTATTTCACAGCTGCTCACAGTTACCAGCATCTGTCGCCCCCGACTGACACGTAGCTGTTCTGTTATTTGTGGTGAAAGGGAGAGGATTTAGTTTAATGCAAACGATAGCAGTATTATTAAAATGTGTTTCCTTTATTTCTCAGTAGCTCAGCGTTAGCCGGAGAGCTAACAGAGTTGATGACGAGGTAAAAATGGCGGATCTTTCGAAATCCAACCCCGGCCTGAAATAGTAACGCAGCACAGCGGACTGCTTGTCGCTCGTTTTCTCAGGCTTTGCCCCCCAGCAGGGGCACAAATCTGATCAGATTAATCTAATTCATCAAAATGTTTTTTATTTGTCACATGCATTAATATTAAGCTTTTTTTGTTTACGTTTCATAATGTGTGGCGGTCGACGTGATATGCAGAGACTTACTTGATCAAAAGACAAAAAGATGTATAATTTATACTCATATGCACAAAGCTGTATAAATGGTAAAAAGAGGCTGTCAAGTTCAGAATCATTTAAATAGAGCAATAATGTAATTTTGTCATTATTGTCTGAGAAGACTTAACATGAATAAACCCAGAGTTAGTCAATAATCAATTAATTGTTTGGTTTGTAAAACATAAGGAAGCAGTGAAAAACACTCTTCACAATACATATATTTATATAAACCTCATTGGATGTCTTGGATTGTCCAACCAATAAAATATTCCATTTAATAACATGCAAACTTTTCACTTTTTTTATTGGGGACGTTTGCCCCAAATAAGATCCACTTCTTGGGATGTTTTTGTATAAAGGAGTGCAGTTCAGCATAATTTTTTTCTGTGTATGTGAGCGTGAGCTGTGTTTTGGTGGATTAATGTCGAGTGCCGCTGGCCCAGCTAACCCGACATCAGCTGTCACCCATGTGTCAAACAGTTGTGGGGCTCAGATGTGACTCGTGCTCACGCCTCCATGCACTAACCTTCATATTATTCACAGAAAAATCATTTACAGGCACCTGCGTTAAGTTATCAAACTGAGCTATGAAGATGAGATGTGGTAGCTTTCATTGCCATGCTTTTCTTGCAACACCCTTTTTGCCTTATGATACATATTTACCAATAATATAGAGATGGAAGTGCAATTATATGCACCAACTATATGTTTTTTTTTTGTTTTTGTTTTATGTAGCACCATGACATATTTACTGTAGTAAATGTAGAATTCATCTAAATCTGTATAAATTAATTGCATTTACATAGTTATAAATAATGGAAATATTTCTTACAAGACTCCAGCTACAATTTATAACCGTTCAGTTTAAAGATGTGGTCTGGCTGACACATTTACTTTGAGGATTAAAAATAACTGCATTGTTTTTTGGCAATTAACAGAGAGCTGACACTTTGCAAGCATGGATGTGGTGTCACCAGAGCTCAACAGCCTCCTCCCCGATGAGATCATGGACACTGAGGCGATAGAGGACATCCCTCACTCCCAGCCCGACGGCTCCATGGTCCAGTCAGAGGCCGGCGACGACACGTCGGTCCCCATGGAAACGGATACACCCGTGGCTTCTGAAAATTTGAGCCTTCTATCAGATGCCACCTTAGCTGAACACACTCAGGTTCTGACCTCCTCCACAGACTCCACGCTCACCATCAGTACTGGAAGTCAGCTCCCCCTCTCCATTTCCAGTACGTCGTCCCCTCTTCTTACCCTCAAACCATCCATGGCTACTTCCACAGCCACCACCAAAACTACAGACAGTGTTACCGGGACGACTGTCTCCACAGGAGGTTTACAGAAGCTCACGGCGCCGTTTACCATCTCTGCCGCAAACCACCAGATCATTCTCAACAAAGTAGCCTCATCTCAAGCCACAGAAGCCGCAAAGTCTGTAGGAACTCAGCCCCAGGTCATTAAGCAGGAAGGACAAAAACTTTTGGTGACAGCGATAGGAAAGTCGGGGCAACCTATAGTGCTGCAGTTACCCCACACAGGCGGCAAGCCTGGCGTTTCACAGACTTCAGGAGACACCAAATCTCCAGCGCCACAGTTTAAAGTGGTGACTATTGGTGGGAGGCCAGAGCTGAAGCCAGTAATGGGGAGCGCTGGTAACCAGGTGACCACATTACAAGCCCAGCAGCTGAAGACTGTACAGGTAACATTGATTGTCTTGTGTTATTCTGAAGCATTTAAATAAATCGTTAATATTGTTTGACAATTTAATATCACAGAGATACTATGCCACAAATCAGCCTCAAATTAAACATAATTACTATGTCAGATTTTAGCCTTAGTCACTAAGACAGCACGTACTGTTTAGCTGTGTGTTACCATTGAATTGTTATAATGAAAACCTGACTGTCTTTGTGAATTTGGATGTAAGTGTTACATCAGAAATGTTCAATGGCCTGCTTCGCTTGGAGCAACAGGTTGTTGTTGACTGTACTGTGTCAGCTGCACACAACACACTTAGCTTTGCTGAGTTAGTTGTCCTGCAGAGAGGGTAGGTAGGGAACTCAAAAAGCAACTGTTTGCATCTGGCTTCCTTCTCAAAGTACAGTTTGGTGTTTGGAAGAGAGGTAAGAACAAAAGACAAGATGTAGTATTGTGTCAGGTCCAACCTATTTTTCAGTTTTACCAGATTTAATTTTTTTTTGTCTTGACTTACAAAGTTCATGAGTTTTTGCCATTTTGTTGGCACAAGTACACTCCTGTGCTTGCTAATATATAAATAAAAAGATATGATATATACATTTGCTGAGGCAGTATTCCTTTCTAATGACCAACAGGCAGACCTTACTGTTTAAACAAGAATGATGGCAACCGTCATTGTTCCCTAAATATTTATTTATGTCTTCTAAATTGAAGTACTCGTCTGACAGAGAAATGGTTGTTAAATACATTTTATATTATATATATACATACTCTCATATCTGAATTAAAAATGATGTTGAGTTGTGAGTGTGTGAATGCACATTTATCTTACTGAATATCTCCACAGATTGCTAAGAAAACGCCAACATCCTCAGCTGCACCAATCAAGTTCATCATCACAAAAACTGTAAACAGCAAAGGTCTCAGTCCCCAGACATCAGTATCTCCTGTTATCGCAGGTAAACGTATTTACTTTACTGTCATGTGATTATGGTACACCGCCTATTTTTCTGTCTGTAACCTCGAGATCTCACTGCTTCTTACATCCTATAATTAAGTGTTCAGATGTCAGCTGTAATTAAGTCACACTTTCTCTTGTGCCGTGTGTTTATAGGACGAGTCCTCACACAGAATTCCCCGGTGATGCCCCCACGGACCGTCACGCTGTCAGAGCCCCACAACACTAGCATTCAAAGTATCCCTGGCAAAAAGATTGCTATTTCACCCCTTAAGACACCCAGCAAGGTAAACTCTACATATTATCTACTACATACATACTTCCTTATTTATCCAATGAAGGATTCCTTTTTCCCATTAGGTTGGTGTAACACGTCCTACTTAATTTCACTTTAATTCAGTATTGACAAGCTGCAGCTGCTGAGGCATGCCATTGCTGAACTTTTCAAGTGGTCAACATTTTGTCTCATTATTGCAGGAAAAACACAGGTGTCATTAGTAACCTTAACGATGTTGCATTTAAAGTGCCTGTAAATCTTGTATGCGCCAGAGCCCTGAAACTTACACACCTACACTCACTACAGCAGTCATTAATGCTATTAAGTCCACATGTGTTTGACAAACAAAATATCCACTGTAAGAACGGTCTGTCATACTTACATCAGAGTGTCAATGCTACGTTCTGCCAACATATACAGCAACATTTCTTGATTGTTTGAGAAATATATTGACTGTAACCTCCAGCTTAATGCATCCCATAACCACATCTGAGCAGGTTGTTTGTTGATATCCGTGTGTGGGCAAACACTAAGATTATTTTAGAATATTAAGAGACATCATATAATCCATCATTTTTAATCAGGTCAGTACTTGGACTGACTGTAAGTCCCCTTGTTTGTCTCCACCAGGTGACTGTGGTGTCTGTGGCCTCCCCGACTTCCAACGCCTCTCAGAAGTCAGTGGCACTTCCTGTTAATGTAGCACTGGGCCAGCAGATCCTCGCAGTCCAACAGTCCACATCAGCATCTCCTGTCAAAGTGGCCACCAGCCAAACCACGACACAGGTAAGATCAAATCACGGAGCACTGTTTTTGTTAAATACTACTGCGTTGCTAAAGCCACGCTAACCTCTAATGTAGAAAAGGCAGCACAGTATCAAGTTTACCTCAAAACATGCAGAGTGTTACAGTTCAAGTGTGTGTCAGTTTGATAGGAGTAAAACTCCTTTTTTACCTCTGTAACAAGTTGGTAGGGATGCAAAAGCTATTTTAATTTCATTATCTGTCAGTTATTTTCTTAAATAATCAATTGATCAGTTGACTTTTAAAGAGTAAAATGTCCAACCAATGCTCCAAAGTCTAAAGACAAGCACTTTACTATCACATAAGGGAAGTAGGTAGCCCATTTTTGCAGGTGAGAAAGAGAGAGATCTTTGAATATTTGACTAATTTGCCTTCAAACTTAAACTTAAGAGTAATTGTTGCTTGTATAGCATGTTATGCCATGGTGAATATATTACATGATATAAAGAAACATATTTTTTTGTTTTGGTAAAGATATGAAGACATTCAAACTGAAAAACAAAAACACTTAAGTCTGTCGCCTGTTATGTCTCAACATATTCAGAATATTAAACCAGTGCAGCCTGTGGCTGTGGGAGGAGTCGCTGGCTCCCAGTTCAAGACCATCATCCCTTTGGCCACCCAGCCGAACGTGCAGCAGATTCAGGTTCCAGGCAGCAGGTTCCACTACGTCCGCCTCGTCACAGCGACCACAGCTAGCAGCACAGGGCAGCCCAGCGGTCCCAGCACCAGCTCCATACAGACAGGTGACTTCGAAACTCATCTTTTCATAGCTGCGTTTTTCTGCTAAACCCATTTTGTAAAGGCACATCTGTTAGCTCTTCTCTTGTAACACAGATACTTAATGTTCCACAGCTAAACCTATGGTGGTCAGCACAGGAGCGGTCCGGATGTCCGTCCCGATCGTCCCGGCGCAGACCATGAAACAGGTAACTTCTGCTGTTTAACTTTATTCAAACAGAGCTTCCTGAGAAATGTCTCTTTCCGGTGCATTCATGTCTTGTATTCCCTGTAGGTGGCACCTAAGCCCTTGACATCAGCAACAGTGGTAACCACCACTCAGACCCAGCAACGCCTCATCATGCCTGCAACTCCACTCCCCCAGATTCAGCCCAACTTCACCAACCTCCCTCCAGGCACCGTTCTGGCACCAGCTCCGGGAGGTGGGAATGTGGGCTATGCAGTCGTCCCAGCCCAATATGTCACACAGGTATGTGGTGTTTTTGTAAATATTATCTACCCTTTTGATATTCAGAAGTTGAGCATTTCCTGTCTTTCCTGTAGCTCCAGCAGTCACCATTTGTGACCCTCGCCAGCAGCTCTGGTTTCCCTACGTCCACTGGTATCCAGACTCAGGCCAGATCACCATTAAATGGGTGAGGAAGGTGGTTCTTACTTGGTGTGGGACAGTTCAGCTAAATGCAATGTCTTTTTGAAATTTGTGTTTAACAGAAAAGAAAATATTGTCTTTTTTGTGTGCCTTTTATATATTTTTAATAACTTTTTTTAATTGGGTACCATGCTAACACTGTGGCCTACCTAATCTCTAATGTCAACGTATAGTTAAATTTTAACTTAATGATGGTTAATTGATTGTTTATCAAGTTGCACTAAAGCATTACATACTACGTAAGACTGTGGATTTTTTTTCCCTACTAAGTGATCAATTGATCTAAGCAAAATTGTTCATTGGCTCACAGCTTGTCAACGGCAGAAACGACCACAAGACCAAGGAAACCATGCAACTGCACAAAGTCACAGTGTCTGAAACTGTACGTATGACCACTATTTCCACGTGGTTATGTTCTGATTTTACAAGTGTTTGTATTTGTTTGAGCCTGATCAATATTCTTTATGTGAAACTGGAGCACTACATTACAGGGTACTAACTTAACTAACTTATTTAACAGAGCTCTTCTTCTTTCCTTAGATACTGTGACTGCTTTGCAAACGGAGAGTTCTGCAATAATTGTAACTGCAATAACTGCTTCAATAACCTGGAACACGAAACAGAACGTCTGAAAGCTATAAAGGTGAGGTGGCTCCTGTGACAACATTGTCTCTTGTGAGATGGATGGATCAAGGTGAATTAATTTTTTTTCCCTGCAGACGTGTCTTGATCGGAACCCAGAGGCCTTCAAACCTAAAATTGGTAAAGGCAAAGAGGGAGAGTCGGACCGTCGACACAGCAAAGGGTGCAACTGCAAACGCTCGGGCTGCCTGAAGAACTACTGCGAGTGCTACGAGGTGGGTTTTCTCCCCCATCGCATTGTTTGTATGGGCTGTTTTTCATGGACTTTTCTTCACTTCATATTGACTAAAACATACATATATATATATATTTTCCATTTGCTTGTTTCCTTTGCTTCACCTCGAAGGCGAAGATCATGTGCTCGTCCATTTGTAAGTGCATCGGCTGCAAGAACTTTGAGGAGAGTCCGGAGAGGAAAACGCTGATGCACTTGGCGGATGCAGCAGAAGTGAGAGTACAGCAGCAGACCGCAGCGAAGACCAAGCTGTCCTCACAGATCTCAGACCTGCTCATGCGGACGACACCTGTTATTTCAAGTGGAGGCGGGAGGTACTCTAACACCTTTCTGTACAGAGACAATGAGCTACAGGAGTCACACTCTTTTGCACTGGAACTGCAACAGCTAATTGTCACAAACAATGACTCGCATGTCAAAACGTTAGAACAATCAGGAAAGCATGAAAATACATAAAACAAAATTCTTGATATAAAACATCCAAGTGCAAATAACTATGGCAGCTACTAAGAACAATACAACTACATTTAAGCCCACAGCCTTCCGTAAGATTTGTGAAAACTAAGACTACGCAATATAAATAACATACATATTGAGTGTATTTTACATAAGTCTGCTTCTTAAATCAAAATTCATTTGATAGCTTGTTCACCTCAGCTCTGTACATAACTGAATGTCAGTTTTGATGTTTAGTGATAAGTAATAGTAGTTTATCAGTATGCCAAGTGGAATATGTATACATTTGACCAGAAGCCTCCAAAGAATAAGACTGATATCTGATATACCTAAAACAAGTTATAGATGTCAATAACACTTATATACACTTCTTTATCAGCAAACAATACTCAAGGTGACACTTCACTTGCCACCAAGTGTTTCAACAGTCATAATGTGAAAACAGCAGCAGTAGGGTAAAAATACAAATGATAACGCTTGATTACACATACACACACAGATGTTTAGAGCCAAAAATATTTTAGTCCTGTGAAGTCAGTTTCCTCACTTATAATTACTTTTTAAACAATATTATTGTATCTGTTGTTTAATATGATATTTATAATATCAAAAAACAAAATAGTTTGTGATTGATAGAAAAATGGAAGGACTGATTTGACCAAGTTAAGTCTGAGTGTAAAATGACTGTAACTCTGGTAACAACACCACCTTCGTTGACGCTCTACAAAGGCAGATGATGGTTCACGACCTGATGTATTTTTTCTCACCAAGGCCTTATTTTCCTTCTCCCCCCTCCAGGCTGCCGTATACGTTTGTAACAAAGGAAGTGCTCGAAGCGACGTGCGAGTGTCTGCTGGAACAGGCCAAGAAGGCCGAACAGACTCATCAGCCTCAGGCCGAAGCAGAGAGGTTGATCCTGGAGGAATTCGGACACTGCCTCATGAGGATAATCAGCTCTGCGGGGAAAGCCAAAGCAGACTGCGCCTCTATCAACTGCTAGGCCGAGCACTCTGGCTTTTTCCCCCGCCCTCTAATATGCCCCAGCTGTGGGGGCCGAGAGTCACTCTGCACTCTGCCTCGGACCCCTGGGGTTTCTGTCCTGTAGGGAAAACAGGTCGTCTCCTTCCCAAAAGGCAGAACAATGGCCTGACAGTAGACTCCACTGCCTCGGACAAGCTAAGGCCAGCTGGAATAATAAACACTGAGCAGACGTTTGCACTGTTCACCCTCTAAGTGCAGGACAAATGGACGGAGCAAAGCGCCTCTGACGGACCTTCAAAACTGCTCTCAGACTTGTTCACCTGGCTGACCGGAAAGGTAGAGCTGAACAGGAATTTAAATGTTTCTTCACTTTATTTTTTCTCCCCGAGGCCCTTTCAAATCTGTTTTCCTCCAAACTTTTGTTCTTCCATTTTATTCTATTTTCTTTTATTCTTTCCCTTTTTGAGGTTTTCAAAAAAGAAATGCCTGTAATTTTTACGTAATCAGTATATTTGTGCTTACAGTAGACAAACAGAACATTACAGTAAAATTTTGATATTTATTTTGACAAGTATTTGTAATCATTGTGAGCGCTAATATTGTGTGGCTTATAGTGCTGCAAAACGTTAATTATTAACCAAGGCTAGGCAAAATTGTTTCAATGAAAATGAGTAGAAGCAATCTTAGGTTTTATCCTAAAGGCGACTGTAAGATGAATACACACACATAATGCATTATACACACATACACACAGAGCACTATTCAGATTAGTTGAACAAAAATTGGCGGAGGTACACATTTGTTCTGGTGCTGTGTTTTTTTTTTTTTTTTCTTTTTCCATTAGATAAGTCACAGGCATCCTGAACAGCAAAAGCACCATGAATTAAAAAAATATTTGACACCTATGTGATTTGTTAAGTGAAGTTCCAAACCAGATGTGAGCAGGTTAAAGGAAAAATGAAGAAAAAGTTAATTGCAGTTACGTGATCCGTCCGGGGCTGGTCCGATGTCACGGGCACAAATGAAATCAGGTGGCATTCAATTTGACATATCTTAGCAGGAAAAGCACAGAAGTAGTTAATAACATTTAAACTGGCTGCATTTCATTTACACCCCTGTCTTTGTATTTGCCTAACGACATAGTTTAACCTACACCATCAGAACTGTTTGCCGGACTGCTGAATAGCTTTACGAAGGTCCTCACACACACCTGTCTGACATCAGATAAGGTGTTTGATGCTGTTTTCTCTGCATTTAAACAATATTGACCCCCCTCTTTTCTGGCTTTTTACTCCAGCTTGGCCTTTGGGGAAGAAGTAAAAACAAGCTAGATTTTTGACATAGTCTAACAAACCATCTGAACTATTTCTTTTCTAGTAAAACAACAGCTGGGACATTAAAATATTTATTTTCTAATGAGCTCCTTACTGGGCTTCTACATAAACACATATTTCTTTTGGCCAAACAGTTTTGATTAATTCACGAGAGATTTCTGTATTTTATTTAACTTTTTGCCCGTGCTTCTCTCACTTGTTTTTAAAGAACACAACGATCAATTTGGAAAGTCTTCAGGGACTTATTTCTGTATTAATTTAATTTTTCCACTTAATCAAGAGAAGGATGAAATGTTAGTTGCAGCCCTACTTTATTCATAATTCATTAAGCGTTTAACTAAAAAAACTGGTGGTTTGTCAATCAAATGTGATGCAATTATTCTGATTTAAATGTTGCTAAATGCTCATAGTCCCAGCAACCTAAAAACCAGAGAGAAGAACTCAGACAAAAGTCATACAGGTGTGTCTCTTGCTCATCGCAAAAATAAGTGTGAAATTAAGGCATTTCAAGATTTATTTCAGGGGCTTTAAATGGAACAAAGCCATGACAAACGTTCATTTCATCTGTGCTTTTCTGTCTATAGAAAGAATATCTGTGAAAAAGAGCAGTTCACAGGCTCTGTATTGGGAAAGGTTGATAATTATTCTAAACTTTTGTTTGAAAGCTTCCCAAACTTTGATGGTGAGTTTCCATCTCCCAGACGTCCTTGTAGATCAGATGCTGCGGTACTTTCATTCAGTCCTCCTGCTCTGCGCTGCCATGTTCAGAAATTCTTTATTTATGTTAAAGGAACCTTGTGGAGGCTCCAAATACAACAAATACACACATGCTGCATATTTTTCTCATATTTCTCCCTTACAGTCCATTTACTATACTGTATAGTAATCATTATATTATACTATTCAAGGTGTTAGTATACAAATACATCAGCCTCATCATTTATATTAAAAGGCTTCAAACTGTAACATCAAAAATAGGTGTCACGATGTTTTTCTCAAAATGTAATGCTTTTATTTTTGTTTTGTTTTCCTGGATGTATTTGGAGCTGTTTCACCACCACCACCACCCACAAATTAATTTGCGCATGATAATTATGTTTGTGCAGGGACTATCAAGAGCACACTCATAAATCAATTGGACTGCGACTGTTTTGTCACACTACTAAAAAACAGTGTGGGTTTTGGACAAGGTGAAAGTGTCTTGTGCACGTGAGTGACACAATCCAAAGTCTTGCTGAGAGGTTGTTGACAAAAAAAAAAAAAAAACAACCCTCCACACATCATCCTTTAACGTAAGCAGCAGGCGCGTGGGATTAAATGTTAACAGAGACCGATTTCATGTCTGTTTTTCTGCAGTGTCACTCTGTGTTTGACCCTTCACTGTCGGCATCACTGAAAATGAATGTACCTGCTCACGTGCATCTTTTTGCTAACCAGAACAAGTGCTTAGAACATTACTAGAACAAACGTGTACTCTTGAGTAGAACGCCTTTTTTTTTCTTTGTCTGCTAAATGCTGTTGTTTTGTTGGTTTAGTCTGTCTGTGCCAGACACAAACATTTTGAAAGCTAATTCTTGATTTTACAGTTGGAATATGCAAAATAATTCAGATTCAGATCCAGGCACAATTACCCCTTTTTTTTGTAATTATGTAATGTTCACCAATGTAGTTCGTTTCCTTCACACAAATTAATTTATTTTGAGTGCTTTTAGTACTTTGTATTATATAAACCAACCATGCCACCTCTTCAGCAAGACATTAATAACCAGACGAGTGTCTGCTGCAGAGCTGGCTGTTGGCTGCTTTTCATCAGTGTGGCTGTAGCTGAATCAAATGTTACACATGCCCTCCCATCCTGACTTTTAAATAGTAATTAAACTATATAATGTTTTTTTAAGATGAAAATGTGTCTGTATGGCTTTTTTTCTGTAATGAAGCATATGTTTTATTTCACCATTTATTTTACAGTGAAAGAGAAAAGAATATGCACAATAAACTCATTACACTGCCACGCACGTTCTTAAGAGTTTGAAGAAACTTAAGTGCACTTGTATGAAGTTCTTTGAGACGTTTCACCTCTCATCCAAGAGGCTTTTTTCAGAAATGACTGACTCATTGATAAGGAGTCCGGGAATCAAAACTCTCGTAGAGTCACTGACCTCTGAGAGTTGTTTGGGTCATGTGTGTATTGTTACTCCTCGACAATCTCAGGACGCCTCCTCTGTTCGTGATGATCACTCCAGTTTGACATGTGTGGCTTCTTTCACTCCTCTCAAACCATCTTCTCTTCTCTGGCCAAAACATTTACATTGCTGTCCTCATAGGAGCGTCCCTTCTCCTTTAAATGTAGGCGGACTCTGAATCCTGACCTGAGGAGTTGTGAAGTGGTTGTTTTGTTTCAATAATATTCATGTTTGAGCATTCCTCTCTGCACTGAACTGCATAAACCACACACTCTGCTTGTTCCTGGGTGATGGACAAGATCATGATCTCTTTTGCACTTGTCACTCTTTACTCTACTCACACTTTATTCTTTTATTATCCGACACAACAAAGTGAACAAACTGAATAGATCAAATTGTGGCTTCATCTGCACCCTGCAAACTCACAGAGGCGACCACATAACCTTAAGAGAGCACATATTCTTTTATTATTGGGTGTATACAACGCATCACACACAGCTCCATGTTACTGTTACAAAGTTTGGGACAGGGAAGTGTTAGATTACATTAACTTGTAAACACAATTTGCCAGCATACATTGGCAACACATTTGTAAAATGCATCCAGTACTGATGGTCCCCACCTGCTATTTTGATCAAATTTAATGAGCTGTTTAGTGTTAAAGGACTATGTGCAAATATTTACACAGTCTACTTGTTGAATGTATCGTCAGAAGACAGGAAAGCCTTCACTGCATGGCCTAGTTCCACTTCCCCTTCATGAAAAAACATATTTGCGTAATGTCGTTGCAGCAGCCATCTTGTGCATGATGTCTCATTTTTGTTTCTGTGATAATGATTAGGATTTAAAACCACACTGTGTGATACCAGGAGACTTTTTAGGCCCAAGATAGGGTGTTCAGACAACTGAAGATCAGCTATAGATAAAGAAAATTCTCATAGTAAAACAAAGGATTGTGAGTTATTTTTAAGCAAAGTGCAGTCTGAAGGTGCTTTAAAATAAAACCTGTAAAAGAAAGGAAATCAAGAACTGGTATTTCCTCTAAAGACATAATTGAAAGTCCTTTATACCGCTGCCAGACGCTAAATTCATATCAAACTAACTTGTTTTGGCTCAGACCCCTGTATGCCATGAACAGTTGTAAATATGCTTTCACTCCCACAGTATCTTTGTCACTAGAAGGACATAGCCTACTTAGGGCTTTAAGAAAAGATGGACAGTTATAAACAGTGGAGCAGGCTACAGAGGTCTGATAAGTGCACACCCTCACATTTATTTCATTTTCAAACTTGTCACTCTAGTAGATAATTAGAGCGAGAAATAAGGTACACACACTTTCTCTTTTTAACTTGCTTTTCTTAATGCTTGTCTCTGTTTGCTTATCTTTTGTCTAATCAGTGGTTTCCTCATTCCTCGATGGTTTGGTTGCTGTTTATCTGCCATTATATCTGCTCAGAGTTAACTCATGCACAGTGGAGTCAAACCTTTGCAGGATCACAGAGGGATGCTCTGTTCTGACCACTGACTCTATAGAAAGATATTTTCATATTTATATACAACAAATGGTTCTGACTAGTTGTTTTGACCTGAACAATGTCAAAGATCTGCATGTGTAAAACTGGTGTTTGTGCACACCTCCGCCCATGGACAGCTCAGAGGTCATAGGTCATCCGCTGCAGTAGGGGGCAGCAGCGCGCTCAAAACCAGAACCATCAAAGGAGGAAGTCAGTACGGAGAGGCCGTGAGGGTGAGCCACATGCTGTCAGGAAGATGACTCTCTCGGAGACAGGAACACTTATATTGCAGCTTAAGTTGAGAAATATGCGCGTTTTATGTGCATTAAATAAATGTAGTCGGTATGGTTAGCTTGCTCGCTAGCTTGTGTGTTTTTAGCTTGATGTTTATTTTTAGCTTGATGTTTATTTTTAGGTTGATGTTTAGTATCATTAGCTGTAGCTGTTTCTACACGTGGGGCTCACTCTTTGTTAATCTGGTAAGTAAATTCTAAATAAACTGTGTTAATTTCTGTGTTTGTGGTCATAATGTGTTGTAGACCGCACAGTTAGCCCCGTTAAAATCCGCTGTCGCCGGAGCACGTGGTCCAGGAAACTCGTCACGCCAAATTCCTACTAGAGATGTAGTTGATTTGTTTTAAATAGGTTATTGACCAAGACTGGTGAGCAAACGCAGCAAAACTCGGTCAGTTCCTGGAGTTTAGAACTATTATATTATATATCGTGTAATATTAACACTTGGTTTCATACACTAACACCATGAATACATAAAGTATTCATGGTGTTGATGGTAAATATGTAAATGCATCTTGTTTTTGACAGGTCAGCTGAACAAAGGGGCTGCAGTGAAATGAGCAGAGTGGACCTGGTGCAGGTATGTACAGCAGTTATGTCATTTACATGATGACTTTAATGAAGTTTTAAGCCATCCCAATGATTATACCAATCACTACCCATCTGACCCATTCATATGTCTGGGGAAGATTATCAACTCATTTTCAAATGAGGGTTTTGGCACTCCTTTATTTCTAAATTGCCTGCTGCTGCTGCTGCTGCTGCTGCTGCTGTAGGTCTGAAAAGATGCATGAATGTAGCTTGACTTGAATATATGTTTTTGTTTTTTCAGGGTCCACCGGAGTGCAGCGTTCAGGTGATGTCCTGACATAACAACGATGCAGTTCAAATGTGAGACCACGTTAAAAATAAATTTTCACGTAAATGTGGAAAATCATAAAGTTGTAGGAATCATAAATATGTTAAAGCACTTGAAGAAATTATATTCAAAATAAAGAACAAATACACAAGATTCTGTGATATTTTTGGGTCAGCTTTCAAATTTAAGCAAATTTTAGCCCTTGACCAACTTAACTCCTTTTTTATGAAAGGTGAGATCCTGTTAAGTTGTATCCCTCCACTGAGGCATTTATTCAGAAGACACTCTGGTCAGTTCGATAGACTTAGCAGATTTGCAGCCAGTGTTCACCTTTTTAAAGAAATGTGTGGCTATGCCTTGAGTTTCCTGCAGATCACTGCTTACTTTGCAGCATTGTGACAGTGGGAAACATTACATGAGAACTAAATGAAAATGTCAGAAGTTAAATTGTTATTTTAAACCAAGAGGGACTTTCTTGGTTTGAAATAATTGCTTAATTCTTAGGAAAATGGAAAAGCCACTTAGAAAAGGTTGTACATTTTAAAACAAATGTAAAGTTATTTGCCAAAAAAAATACAAACTGTTGAACAAAGTTGGTGTCTGTGTTTTGTTTTTGTATGTTTGTATGTAATGGCATCTTTGAGCAAATGAGGTTCATCACCCTCCTGTGTAAGTTATGTTGTACAGTGCTGTAGAGTCACTACCATGACCTTACCAATTAGCTGCCAGTGGTCATAAGTTACTAACTACAGACTCAATAGTGTACTTTGGTGCCATATGGAGGTGCTTGCTTTTCTCAAATTGATGAAACTTTACATTCAACACTTAAGAGGGAAATATTGTACTTATAACCATCAGCAGCAACAGTACAACATATCCACTGATTACTTTTCAAATTCATAGTACATTTAGCTTATAATACTTGTATATGTACTTAACTTAAACTTTGAATAGATTCATTTAGCTACGTTAAAATTATGAATACATGAGGTTGCAAGTACCACCTTTTCAGCTTTGAGAATGTTCACTTAAGGGTTTTACTATAAGATACCTTTGAATAATATATATGCGTGTGTATAAAAACGCAGGTGATGCAGAATATTTGAATGTATGTATGAAATACTGCAATAAAAAAATCTTTTAATTTAAATGTAAAATGCTCCACGTGTTTTACTTGTCCCAGCTTCTCTTGGCAGTTTGTGAGGTTTGTTGTCAAAGTCTAACGTTAGCACAGTTAGCATGATTTGCATAGTTAACATTATAAGCACTGTTAGCATACTTAGCGTTGTTAGCATAAAAAGCACCGTTAGTATATTAAGCACAGTTCACACAGCTGGTGTGATAAACATACTTAGCGTAGTTAGCATTATATGCACAGTTATCATAATCACCACAGTTGTCATAATAAGCACACAGTTAGCATAATTAGCATAATGTTCACAGTTAGCATGGTTAGCCGCGTCGACGTCCCCCGGAAACTGTTGTTCTTCTTCGCGGACGGAGGCGGTTGTTGCTTAGTGCCACGTTGATGGAGACCAGTGGGGACGTGGAAATCTGTCTTGAGTCCGCAGCCGGGACCCGGTAGCCTCTCCTCCTTGTGTGTGTGTGTGTTTTATTTATTACAGCCGCTAATACTCAAGCAGAACCGAAAGAGGAACCCGTTTCTGCGGAGGGTGTTTGTGCTAGTCGCCTGTTTTATGTGTGCGTTCATGTGAGAAAGCAGCAAAAGAAAGGAAGGTAAGCCTCTTTAGTGGAGTAATGAGATACGGGTGCGGGTCTCTCTGAGTGTGTAACTGTCCTCTCACTGCTGTATTGTGTCTGCACGGACAGCTAGCAGGCTACTAAACGTTATGTTGCCTTTGTAGCTCGGGGACACGCTGTACTATGGACCCAGTCAACAAAAAGTGTCAATAAACTCTTTTAATTTCTTCTTATTGACACTGCAGGGAGGTTTTAAATGGTCCATCAGCTGTTCGCATGCTGCTACACTGCACTGTGTTTTTTTGTTTGCTAATACTAACCTGTGAGTGCAAGAAACGAAGAGCAGATAATGCATGTTAGAAGCTTTTGCTCCAGTATATCTCTTCAGTACTGTGCCTTTGTGATAATTATTATTGTCAGTCAAAGTAGGCCGGTGCCTGTAACTCTGTAATTAATGCATTTATAGCATGAAGATTGACTTTACAGCAGTGGGGGTAAATCCTGTTGTTCAAAACTTAGTCCTGCCCCATTCAGGTAACACCAGTACCCGCTGTGTTGACTGCTTTGCTCCTCTTTAGCGTTAGTGCACAATGAAAGATTTATAGCAGTCTAATTCAACAGTCCTGCAGAAATTCAACCATAAGATCATGGACAGAAAAATGTAACACATGTCACAAAGGCATTTTTAACACAAATGATCTTTATAACCTTCACTGTATTTATATTAATGTTAAACTTCAATAGTTTTATCGGGGTGTATCTAATAGACTGGCAGCTGAGCGTACATGTCCAGATCCATTTCTGCTGCAATTACAATGTAATTTGCAGGGAGATTAAATCAAATCCTTGTTCCGTGGTAACATGCATTATGATAATCAGAATGAATGAGCTGACAAATTAGAGGTTGATTGTAATTGATTTCTGAGAGCCTTGACTAATCCGAACTTCATTCAGAAAACAAGCATTAAAAGTTGACAGACAGACCAGACAAAGCATGAATTCAGACTTTGTACAAGTGGCATCCTTTTGTTCCATTCATTACCATTAAACCACAGAAAAATCTGTTCATAACCAGAGCTGTGTGTATGCTATATTTTTCAGTACATACATAAACAAATAGTTTGCAGACTGTGAGGAGATAATTGCTAAATTGACAAAAGTTTATTGGATTAGAATTGCAGACTACATCATTTAAGATAGTTTCTTTAAAATGACTCTTTCTAGTGCTAAATTACTCTGTATGCTTTTGTCCTACCATTGTAGCTGAGTGAGGAAACACTGACTGAGAAACACAAAGAGAAATAGTTACTGAATACATACAAACCGTACACTGGAATCATTTAAGGAAAGGATCTTTTCACAGCCAAACAATGACAGTAACTCGTGACTCTGTCACTGTGTGTATGGGTGTACAAGTGTTGTTTTAAGATGACTTTAAAGCATAAAGCCCAATCTTCCTGCAGAAGCGACATTATACCACATAAACCACATTATAATGTACCATAATCACTCTGTGGTCCCTCAAAATGTGCATTCATTGTTTCCAGGATGAAAATTAAAGAGATCAACCGCACAGCCATCCAGAGCTGGAGTCCTGCGCAGCACCACCCCATCTACCTTGCAACAGGTATGAGCATGCAGCAAGCACCAGCACAGGCCTGCAGCTGCTGCTGTCTGCTGTTTTCATAGGATGTCACATCGTTTTTGTCAAATCATTCAGTCATTCATTCGTGCACTCACTTTAACTTATCTGAGTCATAGAGCATGCACCCCATTTGTTTGCCAGTTTGCATAATTTCCAGCACTATACAATATTGTTTGTTTTACAATACAAGAAGGAAAACACTGAATCACACTCAACATTTTCAAGGATAAAACAACAGATTTGGCTGCAAGACTTGGCTCTTTGATGTAAAAATAGTACAGATGCAGAAAATCATGGTCTGCATTCATGCTAAAACTGAACTGAAATCACTTTCCATTAATTTACATTTTCTGCACATGTTAAAAATTTACTAAATTCTTTTCGTTTTATGTTTTATGTTTATTCAGCATCAGGATGCCTTTGCCTAGGTATTCTTCTGGTCCCGATGCTGCCATTTTCCTGTTGTTTCATCTATACTTGTGTAATACACATAAATGTATTAAATTGTGTTTTTGTACGTTAATTGAAACAACAGATATTACAGGTTTTGTTTTAAAAGAATAACTAACGTGGAAGATTTGAGGGTCTCCGATCAGCTGTTCCTCCTCTGAGCACACATGCTATTAATAACGTGATGACCTGAGAGCTGCTCTTGTGGGTTACTCTTACACTTTGCTGTAGTTAGGAGTAAGTCTGTTTATAGATGTGTCTTATTCTTCACACTGAAAAAAACCTTTCTACTAAGTCGACTCTGTAGAGCATTTGTCTTTTTTAGAAGTTTGTCAAATGCAAGGCCTGGTGACAGTGCAGCATCATTGTATATGTGAGACAACATGCACCAAAGCTTCCTGTGCTTCCTTTCTGCAGGAACATCAGCCCAGCAGCTGGATGCCTCCTTCAGCACCAATGCCTCCCTGGAATTTTTCGAGCTGGACTTGACTGAGCCGTCTCTGGACATGAAGTCATGCGGCAGCTTCTCTTCCTCTCACAGGTACGAAAATCTGCTGACTACTCATGTTGCTGCCATCTCACATTTAGTGCAGCTGTTCTTTGCCTAAATTTTGTCCTCCTTTTGTCCACACAGATACCATAAACTGGTGTGGGGTCCCTATGGGATTGATGGCCAAGGTCACCCATCTGGGGTCCTTATTGCAGGAGGTGAAAACGGCAACGTCATCCTGTACGACGCTGCAAAGATCATCGCTGGAGAGAGTGACGTGATCATCGCTGAGAGTGAGAGGCACACAGGACCAGTGAGAGCTCTCGACGTCAACCCTTTCCAAGTATGATCCCTTTAATGAATTTCAACAGAGCGCATGCCTCAGCTTTAAAACAAAATGCAGTGTCTCACTCTGTGGTTTGTCCTCTCTGCTGCAGACAAACCTGGTTGCATCAGGTGGGAATGAGTCTGAAATCTTTATCTGGGACATGAATAACTTTGGCTCTCCAATGACACCAGGACCTAAAACTCAGGTAAGTTTTTACTTCATTAACTACATTTTAAATTCTTTTGACTAGAATTTGTAAACCTCTTTGCTTTATTTAAATGAGTAGTACTGTGCCTTGTCTGCTGTTGAAATGGGAAGGATACTTGTCTGTCACTAGACATCATTATTTTGTCAGATGCCACCACAATTAATTGATAATGACAAATGCTAATGTACATTCATGTCATAAAGTTGCATTTAAGTAATGTTTTTAACAGTATGGACAACTGAAATGAACATGGAATGAAAAAAAACAAGCTCATGTTTTTGTTTTAAAGCCTCTGGAAGACATCAGCTGTGTGGCATGGAATAAGCAGGTTCAGCACATCCTGGCGTCTGCCAGCCCGGGTGGGCGAGCTTCAGTATGGGACCTCCGCAAGAATGACCTCATTATTAAAGTTAGCGACCACAGCAACAGAGTACGTTTTTTTCTTCAGCACTCAGATGAAATCTGATCTTACACAACAAGAAAGATCCAAATCCTTCAGTGCTGTGTGCTCAAATTAACAATCTACTTTTGTGTGTGCGTGCTTTTTCAGATGCATTGCTCTGGGCTGGCTTGGAACCCAGAAGTGGCCACTCAGCTGATCTTGGCCTCGGAGGACGACCGGATGCCAGTCATCCAGATGTGGGACTTACGTTTTGCTACCTCTCCCCTCAAGATTTTAGAGAGTCACACACGGTAAACTCGATTATTAAACTGAGCAGTAAACTAACACATTGTTGTTCAGCCTCATCCCTTAAAATTGTTATGTCACTTACAGGGGTGTCCTGGCCATCGCCTGGAGCTTGGCTGATCCTGAGCTGCTCCTGAGCTGTGGGAAGGACAACAGGATCCTGTGCTGGAATCCAAACACAGCAGAGGTAAAAGTTCACTGTAAATGCCATATTGCATGCAGGTTAACAACACAACCAAAGCAACAAAAGCCTGTTCTCCTGCCGTTGCTCTGGTGTTATTAAATCCCCTGCTTTAATTTCCAGGTGCTGTATGAGTTGCCCACCAGCAGTCAGTGGTGCTTTGACATCCAGTGGTGCCCCAGGAACCCTGCAGTGCTGTCTGCTGCAAGCTTTGATGGACACATTGACATCTATTCCATCATGGGAGGCAGCAACCAAGCACAGAGCCAGAGACACGCTGACCAGGTGGGATTAAATCACCAGATACAAAAACACACGTGTCTGCTATGGACAGAGGGCAGTTGCATAAACGAAGCAATGTCAGTATGTGTAGTAATCAATGTAATTATAATGCCGTGATAAAAATAAAATCATGATAAAGCATCATGAATTTGATTTCTTGCATCTCAAGCATTGTTCCTTTTGTGTTTAGCCTGACCCTTTGTGTCTGTTACAGATTAGCAACTCATTTGGGAACATGGATCCTTTTGGAACAGGACAAACTTTGCCTCCACTGCAGCTTCCCCAGGCTCCTGCCCCTATAGCTACAGTGAACCCCCTGAAGAAGCCACCCAAATGGATCCGCAGGCCTGTTGGAGCCTCGTTTGCTGTGAGTTCAGTTTCTTCACTTCTTATGACATTGAAGATCTAGGGGCCTCATTTCACCCAAGACATTTATATTCTTTTGGCTTTTGTTCATTCGTAGTTTGGTGGAAAACTGGTGTCTTTGGAGAACACAAAGCCGAACCCTCAGCAGCCTCAGCAGCCCACTGCACATGTTGTACATATCAGCCAGGTTGTTACAGAAACAGCCTTTTTGAAGCGGTCCGATCAGCTGCAGGCCACTCTGAGTGCAGGCAACTTTGTGGATTTCTGCCAGCATAAGATCGATGTAGCTGAAAACGAATTTGAAAAGAGTGTTTGGTCCTTCCTCAAGGTATGACATCTATATTTTCC
This sequence comes from Amniataba percoides, assembly GCA_037176925.1. NCBI lineage: Eukaryota > Metazoa > Chordata > Actinopteri > Centrarchiformes > Terapontidae > Amniataba > Amniataba percoides. The sequence continues at coordinate 8,276,681 of JBAJHX010000035.1, read as the reverse complement.
CAAAATTGCCAGTGAATGGAATCAATGTGAAAATATACAGTTTTCAAAGTAGACTACTGCCATTCAAGTTTTTTGTGAGACCATTTCTTGTTTTTCAGGCTAATTTTGAAAGTGATGTCCGCCTCAAGTACCTGGAACTTCTGGGGTACAACAAAGAGGAGCTTGCCTTAAAGGTGAGATACTTTTTTGACACTACTGTACGTGACATCATATTTATACAGCATGTATGTTTGCTCAATACTTTTACTGATACCTTTCAGTGCATCTTGTGATAAATGTATCCTTGTTGTTGTCAGATTTCAGCAGCACTAGAAGAGAAGCCTGCTGACCCTCCGCAGGTAAGTCTGCTTAGACTTAGACAAGAAATCGATTAATTCACAAAACTATTTCTTTGATTTCATCATTTTATTTTTAGTTTGTTTAAGTCATGTGGTTAAAATATAATCTCCTAATTGGCCAAAATGTTACATTATGTAGGTTTCTGAATTGTTGATCACTCTGGTCCCCACATATATTTTCATCATATCCTGTGTAAATCTGTTCATTACAACATTCATTTACATTTGTTTACAGCACAGATGTAATGTAGTCCGTTAGTATTGTTATGTTATTTTGGCTTTTCACTGAAGATCAAAACTGAAAAACCTCATGTCTCTGCCCAGATAGTAGAGCTGCTCTCTAATTGCCCATTAACCACACTACACTGCTCTGCATTTGTTCCTGCCTACTGTGCCGGGCACATCCTTTCACTGACAGCACAACAAAACTGACTGACTGCTATTTGCAGTAATTAGTGCTGCAGCTCTTTGCTGAAATGCGTCAAACTGTTTCTGTCTCCTGTTTTGCAATAAGGAAGTGTTGCAAGTGTGCATTAATATAAAGCCTTGTTTTATCGACTTCACTTTTGATTGAATTGCTCAGAGGCAGATTTACACAGACTTCAGATTTTACAATCAGAGAAAAAAACTCCCTCCAAGTATTTGAATTAGTCACTTTATGTGCCCACCTACACACTTCTCCCCCGTATCTAATAATATCTCCATGGTCATTTCAGCCAACCATTTCTCTTTCATTTTGCAGTTAAAAATTTATTTACAGTTCAATGACTCTGAACCCATCTTCTTTTGATATTCAGGTAGAGGTGCCTGCTCCAGCCAGCCTGCAGCCTTTACCAGACCTCAGCCTCCTGACGCTCGCTGACACTCCTGAGGCAGCGTTCGACTTGATTGCTGCAGCTAACGTTGAGCCTGTGGCCACACTGGAACCAGAAATCACTCCTGACCCAGAGACTGAAGAGCCAGCAGCGGCAGCAGACTCAGAGGACGCTCTTGTCGGTGAAGAAAATGTGGACCCGGTTCTCCCGGAAGAGGAAGCAGAGGAAGAGGAGATCCCCTTGGAAGAGGTACTACATCTAGCAGTGAGGTTGCAGATTGCAACCAACTAAATACTACTGCTACCAATATGCTAAAAAAGGGATGTTCCTCTGGTGTTTCAGGAGACAACAGCACCAGTGGAGGAGGAGGAGCCCAGTCCTGAAGAGAAAACAGCTCCAGTTGAGGAGCCCACTGAGGTTCCTGCTCCTGCTCCTGTTCCTGCTCCAGCTCCTTCTCCTGCTCCAGTCACTGCAGAAGGAGTCAGTCTGAGCATCAGCCAAGGTAACAACTCAACAATTCATTTAACCCCTTAACGCCTGCTGTCGCAAAAATGCAACATACCGTTTGACTCAATCAACCAGCCGAGATAGCGTCTGCTTTCACCCAATGCCAATTAATGCATATTTGCTACGGACATAGGAACCTTTGACAAGCACTTGTTTCCAGTAGGATCGCAAAGTGACAAATTTGCAACATACTAAAATTAAAATTTATTTTTTGTGCAAAAGTGAAATTGATAATCTCAACATTATTTGTCTTCTACTTAAAGGCAAAAACACATATAAAACATTTTTTTATATACAGCTATATAAATTCAGGCGTCAAGGGGTTAACTAAATATGAGTGTCAGCCATCTAAAAAGAAACACTGATTGTAGTGTTTGATTTTGGTGAAAGTTTTACACTTTTTGTTTCCTTGCAAGATGTGGACGGGCTGATCACACAGGCCCTGCTGACCGGAGACTTTGAGGGAGCTGTGGAGCTCTGTCTCCATGACAACCGGATGGCAGACAGCATCATCCTAGCCATCGCTGGAGGAGCTGAGCTCTTGGAAAAAACCCAGAAGAAGTATTTTACAAAAACACACAGCAAGATAACCAAGGTGACAGCATTTTTTTAATGAGTTTTTTTATGAGTTTATGAATTCAGTTTATTATCGATGATGTGACTGTGACTATGTCTCTGCAGCTGATCAGTGCGGTGGTGATGAAGGACTGGCACGACATCCTGAAGACTTGTGACCTGCAGAACTGGAAGGAGGCTCTGGCCGCTGTCATGACCTACGCTCAGCCCGCGGAGTTCTCTTCCCTCTGTGGTTAGTTTAAGGATATGTGCAATGGAGCTCACTAGACCACAGAGTTGACATTTTGTGTCATTGTTCCAACCGACATGCAGCCTGTCCTGTCAGTGCCTACTGTACCTTGTTTCATTACATTTTAGTGACTCAGTTATGACTTTGTGCCCCCCACCTGAACTTGTCTGTCTGTTAGACCTTCTCGGGGGCAGACTGGAGGCGGCAGAGGATGCCCAACTACAAGCTCAGGCCTGCCTGTGTTACATCTGTGCTGGAAATGTAGAGAAACTTGTTTCCTGCTGGACCAAGGCACAGGACGGACACTGTCCTCTCTCTCTCCAGGTTGGTTGAGAAAGTGACTCTAGCTCTGTGTTTTAAACCTGCAATAACTTTCTGCAGAAAATGTGAGTGGAGTCTGGATCCTTATTTTATTGGTGTGCTGCGTTTCCATCCATCAGGACCTCGTGGAGAAGGTGGTGGTGCTCCGTAATGCAGTAGAGCAGACCCAGCGCTCTGGTCCCGCTGCTATTGGCATCCTGCTGGCTGAAAAGATGAGCCAGTATGCCAACCTGCTGGCCTCACAGGGCAGTCTGTCCACTGCCATCACCTACTTGCCTGACAACACCAACCAAGTATGTAAAACATCAGGACTGGACTGCATCAACCTTTTATAAATCTGTTACTAGGTTTGCATTTTGAGATCCCCTCAGCTTGTACAATTTTAATTCAAGTGTAAATGCTGCACAGAAACATCTGTTCCATCAGTCAGTCAAGTGTTCAATAAACCGTGAAAGCTGTAACATAACTTCCCTAAAATCACACTTTCAGTGTGAATATATATCAGATATTTCTGTGCGCGCGCACACACACACACACACACACACACACACACACAAAGAAATATGTGTTTTAGAATTAGTATTCATGCGGTTTTTAATATGTGGTGAATATCTGATCATGGTAAACTAACTGACAATATGTCATCATCAGGTCTAACATTATGAACATAACATTTTGAAATTTGAGGTGTTTTCTGTTTTTGTGATGTGTGATTTATATCAATCATGACAGGAAAAAGAAAATCATTGGCCCTGTGAAAAATGCGGTTTCCTTGAAACACATGAGAAACTGCCAAAAACGAGCTAACGACTGACCTTGTACAGTCTGCTCAGAGAGAAACATGGCTGGCAGTGAGACAGAAAATGAATGTGTGTGCAGTTTACTTAAATAATTATCAGAGTGTAAGTTCACCTCTTATTTCACTCAACTATTTTTGACCACACAGGTTGCCGTACAGCAGCTTCGTGACCGTCTCAGTCGGGCTCTGGGGCAGCAGGCTGTCGCTCCTGCGGCTCCGGCACAGACCCCGAGAGAACGGCCTCAGGCTCCCGCCCTGACTCAGGCTCAGCACGCCGCAGCCATGCCCCAGCATCCGTTCACCCCCAATCAGCCCACCATGGTTCCTCAGCCCACCCCAGCAGCTCCAGTGCCCATGCCCACACCTGCTTCCTCTGCCCCAGCACAGCCGCAGTATTATCAGCCGGTATGTCACACAGAGTTCTTGTAGTACCACAGAAGTGTTCACACAAATTTTGACATATTACTCATAAAGCTGAATCTGTGTGCGACCTGGTGTGTAGTGTTTATATCGGCAGACATCAGAATTCACACAGATTTAGATTTTATTAAACTTCTCCCTCTAAAACTGACAACATCTACCGGTTACATACTAAGGATGGGTTTCACTAGCGGACCCCCAGTCTGCAAATTACCTGTCAAGTTCTGAGAACTGATGAATCTCTTAATAGATTTGTCTTCTCCTCTGCAACCTTTTTTAATAACACAAGGCAAAGGAAAACCGTTACTGTAGGTAGCATGTGGTTAAATTATCAAACAGCACTGAAGTTGAGTATTTGAATTTGCTAAAAAGCTGTGAAACCCCATTTCTGTCTCATGCTAACAAACCATCCGGTGAAGTGCTCATTGCAGTTTCCTGTTGTGTTGTAGTCATTGCTTTGGTTGATTTCCATTCTAGCCAGGGTTTAAATCACATGCTGATTCCTAAATGTGTGAAATATCAGTGATCAATATGCTCAATAGGGGGGCTGCATGCCGACACTCTTTGAGAGCAAAATGCTCAATGTACAGATCTGTTTTGGGTGAGTTGTTTCTGTAATTTGAACCCTGGCTCCTGTCCAATGCGTGAGTGCACTGTGGTGTTCTGGTGTCGTTTGGTGCCCCTCCCTCCCCCGTCCCCTACCACCCTCCATGCTGCGGCCATCATTGGTATGTGCCGTGTGTCTCTGTGTGCTTCAGGTGAGGGCTGCCTCCACTGTCACCTCCTGGAGTAACCAAACTCCCACAGCCCTCCCCAATGTCCCTCCTCCTCTTCAAGCAGGCAGCGCCCCAGACCAGCAGGTATACTGACCACCCACCCACACCTTCACTGATGTTTACAGATGTTTTTGCACGCAGATTGCCTTGACAATTGCAAATTACAAGACTGTGTTCTCATTGATCGGCTCAACACTTGATATCCCAAATTCTATTTGGCTGCTGTTTGTCTGTGGTATTGCCCTCCCGCATAGCCGCCCCACTTCCTGTTAATGCTCTTCTTGCTCTTCTTGTAATGTCTCTGTAATGTCTCCCCTGTGTCCCATCTTTCATTCGTTTCTCCTTTCCTCCTGTATTTCCTGTGATTTTATTGTGCACCATCACTCTTCACACAAACATCTGATCACTTGTCTAAATGTACAGTAATACTCTTAGCATACCTGCTGTTCCTTGTTAGCAAACATGATACTTCTACTGGATAGCAGACATATTCATTTTATTTGTGTACTTTCCTATGCACAAAAGAGAGAATTTTACAAAGGCCTCTATCAAAATGCCATGCTGTATTTTTATAGTGGAAAAATAGAGAGGAGAGAGGAAAAATAAACAGTCCTGATGTTAGGCATTATTTGGACACACACATTTTTTGAAGCTCCAGTATTTATTCTTTACATCTCTCTCTTTCTTGGTAGCAAAGATAAGTGTGTTGACAAAACATTCAGGTCGCAGCTTCTTTTTCACCGGTTAAAAACAATAAACCTCGCCAGAAGTAGATTATATCAGCTGCAGCAAACTGACACTGATTCTGTGAATAAGTTAATGACAGGCCAAAGTTTAACTTGTGTGTCTGCACTCAGCCAAAGATCATTTGCGAGGGAGGAACCTCCAGTCTCAAAGACCACGATACACGCGAGCATTTTTGTAGTTCCAACACTAAGTTGTTGTTGTTTTCTGTAGGAAAACAAGAGCTGATCACATTAAGTTTCACGAGATCTCCCAGTTAATCATTCATTCATATAATATTAATCATTTAAGCTTATAAATGTTATTATTTTGAACAAGGGCCATCAGCATTTGGATCAAGGAACTCGCAAAAAATAATGTCTGGTTGTCCGGTTGGTTGTCATCCTCTGCTATAGAGCACACAGACCGTTATTATCAGCTTCTTTTGAGGGTTTTTGTGTGTGTGTGTGTTTGCAGGTGGAGCCTTCAAACCCCATGTATGGGATGCCTCCCTCCGGCACAGCTGCTGCTCCTCCGGCCTCCACTCCTGCATACATTTTATCCCATCAGTACCAGCGTAAGTGTTTGACATATTCTACTAAGCTCTGTATTACAAGGGTTTTTGACTTTAGAAGGAAAGCTCTGATATGAAGAGAAAAGGAGGTTAAAGGTCATCAAGCAACCTTGTCTCATGTAAATGAAGCGTATATATATTTATTTATACTGAATCTGCCAGCAGCTCGCTCCAAACACTCCAGAGATATCGTGTCGTGTTGAAACCATTTAAACACAAGATGAGACACTTTTTCCAGCATTTAATCAAAACTACCATATTTCTCTAAACCAAATGTTGTAGATTTCTTTCACAGCTGTAGTTTGGTTAAGTTGGTCGAGACCAAAGTGGGGAAAAAAAAATCTGCTATCACAAACGCATGTGATTGATTAGGTCTTACCACTTCAGGTGGTCGCAGGGCATTTTCAAAAGCTCGTTATTTAGCTCAGTTGAATCAGACTCTGGAGGAGCTTGTTTGCGGTGGGAGTATGATCTGACTCGCTTTGCATACTAGGATGCGGATGAGCAAAGTGGACAGTTGCTAACAGCCAGCTCGAGAGTAAGTTGAGGCCTGATTTGGACCACTAAGGGAGCACATTGCTTTCTTGATAATTACCAAGACAGACTCCCGTTCCTGTGTTTGCTTTCCTGCCCAACACACATCTAACCTTTACAGTTTTTTTTCCTGTGAGAAAAGAAACAGAACTAATGAGGGACAGTGAAAGTAGAGAGCTGCACTAACCTACTGACAGCGTAACATAGTGATATATAAAGATTATTTGTAGGAGACAGGGTTGCTCCTCTTCTCTGTTCTTTAAAACATTAACAAGCATTTTGGTTTGGAAATGTTTGACTCTGATCTCTTCTATGCTGTTCTCACTAACAGAAGATGAAAATGACTCCGCTAAATGACTTTTTGATATGTTTATCTCTCTTTTGTAACCTACAAGCTAAACATGAAACACCTTAGCATGTTCTGTACTGTAGCTCTTTTATTGTAGTCTTTTATTTGTTTATTACATGTCTTGTTGCATGATACAGGCTGTGAAAACTATCACTGTTGCATGTTATACTAAAGCCATCTGTTGTGTCCTGTGTGAATCCCAGCCTACCCCCACGTCAGCCAGTATCCGCCTGGAGCTGGGGGGGCACCTATCTATCAGCCTCTTCAATACTCTTCTGCTGCTCCTCATACTCCTCCTGCAGAGCCCCCGGGCTTTCTCTCTCAGTACACACAGCCCATCCCCTCTCAGCCGGCACCTCCGGTCTATCCCGGGCAGCCTCCCATCAGTCAGTGCTTGTCCTCCTCCGCACCCTCCCACCCTCCTTTCTTTCCGACCTCATCCTCCTCCTTTTCCGCTCCTCCGTCCTCCGGAGCGCCTTTCCAACATGGCAGCCCGGGATCTCCTGTGTCGTACATGCCTCTTCCTCCACCGAGCGGAGTCTCAGGTACACACCTTGACCCCGAGCTGATCCCCGCCTCTCAGAGAACAGGTCTGCATGGCTCTGATCATCCTCACTGTGACTGTCCTCAGTCTCTCTGTGCAAAGACAACCAGGGTTTTTTGATTTAACATGCTGCCCAGCTCAAACAGGCGTTTGTTGCTGTTTAACTCAAAGTCAATCTTAGCAGCAGCGGTATGAAGGAGTAAAAAAAGTATTAACTTTTATAGTGTTTAATCACAATCAATTAACTCCTTGCTAGACTCTTGCAAAGCTGCTATGAATTAATCAATTAAAAATAAAACTTTACCTTTGATAATTGCATTTTTTATCTTGATTAAGTAAATAATCAATTGTTAAACATTAACAATTCAATTTTGTAATTGCTTTGATAGTTTTAAAAGATATTTTCTGATTGAATATGAAACTTATTCAGTTATCCATTTATTATTTAATGGTAGAATAACTAAATATATTCATTGTCACATTGAATTATCTTTTAACTTTTTTCTGTTTTTTCTTTTTACATTTATCAACTGTTTTTCTTTGTTATGATCAGACACTGTAAAAGTGTCTCAGTTGCAAGATGGCCTGGTTTTATGTTGTTTTTTTTTTTACTTTTTTTTTTTCAGGCCAAAGAGACATTCAAGAAAAACATTCTGTGAATGACCAATATATAAACTTGTATATCCTATAACTTAGTATACCTAAAGACATATTTATTTATAGACTCATCATTGACTGAATTCAATTTGTGCAGTTTGTCAGCTGTGTGCACACCGCCATCCCACCATCCATCCCACACCAGACTAATATATGATATATGTAATGATATTAATCATATTTTAGTTTACATCTAAATCATTTCATTAAAAGCTATTTGCTGTTGATTTGTTGTAATAGATAAAATGACGGATGTACATGATCATTTTACTTTGTTGAGCTTGCATGGCTGTTTGGAGAATTTATTATTGTGATTGTAGCAACAGGAAGAGATCACGATTATGATTTGAACTGAGAATAGAATTATTTATCTGTCCAGCTTTTCTGAAAAAACAAATTTGCATGACTTTCTTCTAGTCAGTGCTGCATACGAGCTCTTCACAATCTTTAATGATCATTATTGATTTATATTACATTGATCAAAAAGTGTTCTATTAGCTTTACTTGCTGCACAATCAGTGTAGCCAATTGTAGATTCGAATGTAGACCTCAATATTTTGGGAAATACACTTAATTGATTTCTTGCAAAAAGAGACGATCAGTAGCATTCTTAATATGAAGCTGCATATTTTCATAAGATTCTCGCCATGACATCAAATATATGTGTTTCCCTTTCCTGTGAGACTGTTTAATCAACATTTGAGACTCAGTGAATGATCAGGATTTTGTTTTTGCATGCAGGACCTCAGAACGGCTGGAATGACCCTCCGGCCCTGAGCAGAGCACCAAAGAAGAAGGTAAGTCTGGTGACTGCAATCAGCACACTTCATGCAAACCTAGAATGTTTCTTCAAGACAAAGTTGGGAACGTTGCACGTTTTACACCAAATGTGTTTGCCACCATTCAGCAGGTCCCCGTAAACTACACCCCTCCAGCCCCAATCACTGCTCCCATCATGGCCCCGCTGGGCGCTGACCCTCAGGCCCAGCCGGTACCCTCAGGGGCCCCTCAGGCCATGGGACAGGGCCCGCACGGTGCCCAGGTCCCCTACTCAGGCATGCACCAGCAGCAGCTCTCCCCTCCACCCATGAACCCTGCGATGCCCAAAACCAGTATGGAGGGCGCACCGGGAGCACCCACTGGAGATGTTATACAGGTGCTGCTTTACCATGTGTTACTGAATATATAGACTGAAAATGTCTTACTGACTGTTTTATGTGGATTTTGTTGACTCAAAAAAATGTTTAATGTGGAAATATTTTAAAACAAATTATTTCTGTGATCATGGTGAAATGGAAATGTCATGTTTTTAAAGGGTTATCCACTGGCAGATTTCTTCTATTTCTATTTTGATTTTTGCTGTGATGTTTCTCATTTGGGGCCTACTGTTCACATTTATTTGATCACTGGATGGGAGAGTTTATCAAATTGTATATCACAAAATAATCTTTTTGCTACATCAACCAGACAAATTCTGCCATTGTCTTATGCTTGGGAGACACACTTTGACCACATTGACACTCTCGAAAACACCTTCAAAATAAGAGCTACAAGCTTCATAATATACATTCTTAAACTAGTAATAATAATATTAGTACAGTCTTAAGTAAATATCTGCAGGATTGATTCAAATTAAAATCAAGTAAGTCATAATCATTCACACATAAAACCTGTCTGAAAATCTTCTCACCTTGTTTAACTGTTTCAGCCTCTGCAGTCCATCCCTGCTGAGAAGATCACGAAGAAGCCCATCCCCGACGAGCACCTGGTGCTGAAGACCACGTTTGAGGGGCTCATTCAGAAGTGTTTGGCTGTAGCTACCGACCCTGTGAGTCTATCTGATGGGGATAACGACTACTGCTACAACTACCTGACAAAGTGAATTATCAGATTTGCGATCATACTCTTATTTTATCTTTTCACAGCAAACCAAGAGGAAGCTTGACGATGCCAACAAACGCCTGGAGGCGCTTTACGACAAACTCAGAGAGCAGACGGTGAGTATCCTGCTTAGCTTCATGCACTAAAACAGATGACAATCATATTAAGAAGAAGTTTGATTTTGAGTGCCTTTTACATAACCAAATAAGACACTGAATAGAAGAAGAAAAAACAATATTAATATATGCTGGGCTAAAAAGTATTTGGTCATGTGTTTAACAAGAAATAAACTGCATTCATGAGCCTCCTGCAAGATTTACTGGTATAAACACAGTGATTCTTATTTAGATTTTATTTAGATTTTTAGTCATGTACAGATTCCTTCACAGGCTGAAAGACACACATTTGACTTCATAATTATAATCATTTATGAATTTCAAAGTTAAAGTATTTTACAGACATCAACTAGAACAAATTGCTTAATAATCTAAAATGACCTTAACATGTTTCAAAACTCAAACAGGCATGCATATAATGTCTTCCAACTTTAGAGGGTTTGGTGAATCTGCCTTTTATGAACAAACCAAGATTTAGGATAGTTCGATTGTTAGGACAGATTGTTCGAGGCCGAAAATGTCAAGACGGATCAGGATAGATTGATCTTAGTAGATGTTAGTAGAAAGTTTACCACGGATGTCAGAGCTCTGATTTCTCACTATCTATTTCTGCTACTCTTCTGTGCAGCTCTCTCCCGCCATTGTAGGAGGACTCCACAACATGGCCAGGAGTATAGAGTCCCGCTCCTACACCGAGGGCCTCAACATCCACACCCACATAGTCAGCAGCAGCAACTTCAGCGAGACGTCAGCGTTTATGCCCGTACTCAAGGTGGTGTTGACACAAGCCAACAAACTCGGGGTCTGATTGGGCAGAAAACTCTGTCTCCTCTGAGTCTTTGACTGGTGGACGGTGGGGGGGGACTGGTTGGGAGTTGAGCTTCTTTCACACAGAGCTCAATTCGACTCACGATTCAAATGATGGAGAATTCTGAGATGTATGAAAATCCGGTTAAATTCTTCTTTGTGCCATTCATGTTTTCTGACACTCAAACAAAAGCCATGCTTACCAGTCACACTCAGTGGTGAAAGTAAATTGTGAGCCCTGTGCAAACAACAAATAAAGGGCTAGAGACTGTTTAATTCAAATACTGCTTGCTAATAAGTTACACTAAATATTCCTTTGTTAATTGAAACCTTTAGTCAAATGGAGTCATGTTTGAGAATTTAGTAAGTACAAAACAATCGTATCGACGCATAATACAAATGAAATCTCCAACTGGCAAGCAAAATGTATGAAAGGCTCAGTTTCAGTGTATTGGATAGGAAAATAAATATAAATAGATATGGGAAAAAAATTACTCATTTGTAGACCGGCATTAATCAGGGATGAAAATAAAAATAGGAAAAGCAACAGCAATATCAGGAATTTTTAGGGCATTTCTCTCTACTTGTGATGAGACGATCAATATAAATGTGGACAAATTAAAGGACCATTGTGTAGGTGACGCTGCAGATCATGGACAGCTGAATAATCCTGTCCTCACCCGGTCCTTTCCAAGCTTGTAAGAGAACCAACAGTTGCCACGACCTTAACATAAAGACAAGGAAGGCAGCCAACACTTCATGTGTCGATATGAAGGGATCATTCTAAGCCAAGAAAACAGATGATTATACACTCAATAAAATATAATTATGAATATTATATTCCCCTAAATCCTACACACTGGTCCTTTATTGACTTATGTTAATCTCAGTGAATTGGGTATTAATAGCAGTGCAGCATGCTTTTGGCTCAAAACTGTGCGAGTACACAAACAATCATCTCAGAATTATTAGCTTGTTCATCTTTATAGTCTTTACAAATATTTGTGCACTACAATAATGCTCAGAAACCTTTTTATAATTCATAAACGTGTAAAGTTCAAAATCATGCTTTGATTTCACTGATAAATGCATCATTTTCTGCATGCATTATGCAGTAGACCTGTAAGAAGAAGCTGTCCATTTTAAGAGCAAGAGACAGAGTATAGATTCATATAAAAACAGATCATCAGATTGGCAAACTAATATCCCCTCTCACGAGTATTTAAAGCAGCATTGATGTTTAAGATGCCAGTTTTTTTTTTTTTGTTTGTTTTTTTTGTGTCAAATGTTTCTAATATGACTTTTGTTAGTACTCTAAACCCGTCTGTCTGCTTTTACTGGCTTACTTTCACCACTGGTGTCACTACGTACACATTGGACCAAGATATTGTCAGTATGTGGGACACGTCAATGCAGAGCAATGCAGTCCCTTCTGTTGAGGACGTTTAATGTCTTATTTCATTTCATTTTTTTTATTCTTTTTTTTTCTGTGTAATCATGAGGCTCAGCAGAGTGCAATGAACTTTTAAAAAACAGACTGTGCTTTTATGGAATTTTAAAGTATGCATGCTTAAACAGACGCTAGCAGTCTTCTTAATGGCATTTGAGGTAATTATCTGCTAATTAATCAGACCTCAGAAAGAAAGTGGAAGGAGACTTGTACTTGATTTTCATTCCAACTATGATGAGGGCTGTCGTCTGAGTGGTCAACCTCAGTTATGTTGTTAATAAAGCAAAACAAGTCTTTGTTTTAGATTGACTACATGCAATATTTTCAATAAATAGTATTTATTTACAATATGATGTTGTGTCCTTTGATTGTTTTTACTTTCTTTTGAATTCATGAAATAAAAGATGTCAGTGAAGCCTACACCTGCAGTTTGTCTCTGCAGGAGTTGGTGTCATATCAGTAAAATAATGTATAATGACCTGTTTCAATGGGCCATACTGAAGCAACCGTATTATATATTATGATATTGGTCATTTTTCCCCTTTACAAAATTCCTTGTTGGACAAATTACAGATTTGTCCTGATGATGGCGCCAGAGAAAATGTATGTATAAAAACCATACAGCTCATAGATGGCAGTTATAATATGTTTTCCAACCAGTACTTCTGTACCTGTATCTCAGCTTCTTTATTTATTTAGGAACATACACAATGTGATTGGTTAGAATTGTCAGTATCTGTAATTTTACTTTATTAACTTTTCCCCACTGCAGACAGGAGTAGCTTTATAAATATATGCAGTATACTGTACTTTTAGGTCCTGTCACAAACACAAGCACTTTTATTTTACTTGATTCTTTCACATTTAATGCTGCTTTCTTCATTTTCACTACATTTCAGAAGAAAATGCTGTACAACTACTGCTTTTATTGTTGTAAAAAGCACTAGTTGTACTTTTTTTACAGCTCTAATTATCAGTTATTTTGCATGATTATTAATACATCATATCAATCAACTAATGCGTGATTATTTACTATTAATTATTTCAAGTTCACCTCTACCAGCTGCAACATTAAAGTGCTGAACACATGAATGCACCAGTAATAATAATACACTAATATCATATATTATTCTTTCCTTGTAATGGAGTGTTTTCAATGAGGTATTGCCACTTTTTTTTAAATAAAGGATTTGAATACTTCTTCCACCGCTGCACGTTTCACATTAAGACACTGTGATCTGCAGTTGCGCGCCATTATTTTGAAGGACAGGCGGAAGTGTGAGGTAGGTGAAGCCTTCGATGATGCTGCGCGAGGCCACGACGACACCGTGACAGCTGAGAGGGGGCAGAGCTGCTTATCGCTTTTATTAGCGGGGGGAGCGGATGGGAGCTTGACGTGGAGAGTTTTCTGTCTCCGCCCGCAGCTGAAACACAGCAGGGACAGGTGAGCTCTGCGGATATGTTCGATTTACACACCGGCGGCACGCGGTGTCCCTCCCGCACTGTTTACAAAGAGACGCTGACGTCTGCTGCTCACTCACTTCCTGCATGCTTTCACTTTGATGCAGTTTGGTAAATATAAAAGTAAAGAACCACATTATGGTACAGGTGTATTTGTACTGTATAATATGTTGTGTGTGTTGTAATTTCCCTCCGTCTCCCCTATGACGTATGATAAATAAATACCGACTATAAGGCGCACTTAAAATCTTTAAATCTTCTCAAAAATCGACAGTGCCCCTTATATTCAGCAGTGAAGGCTGTTGCAGATGAGTATATTAGTATAGGTTTGTTTATTGTGCACATCAGAGCTTCTTCTGTGTTGTCAAGAGGAAACAAGATGAGGAACTGCAGTCCCTGGGCTCTCCTGCCCCCCCTGTACTCTGCCCTCACTGCTGCTGGACTGTGGGTGGTGTAAGTCCTCTTTATTATCTTATTATACATCTTATTAGGACAATCAATTGTCCTGTTTATTACAGGGTGATTAGGATGATGATGATGATTATTATTATCATTTGTAGTGGTAGTTGTAGTATAACAATCAATCAGAGTAGTATAACAATCACGATAAGAATCTTTCACTATTAATTATCAATCATCATTAAGCTTTGTTTGAAAAGTGAAACTAAATTACTGCAGACACAGAGGCAGCAGTGTTTTCATCTTCCATCCGTGTTTCTCACACAAGTCTCCCCTTACTGCTTTACCAGGGGACAGGGTTAGGGTAGGGTTAGGATATGATTACAGCATATCATAATTGTATTAAGCTTTAATGTCATGTTCCCTGTTGTGTTTTGATGCATTTTAATAGATACTTTGTGGCTGTCAATAATGAGAAGATTGTACCTCTGGGTTCACGACGCCAGTAAGAACAGCTGACACTGTTATGTAGAGCATATTTATAGATTTTATATACCTTTGGATTTAGTTTTTTTATTTTGTTTTCAGAAAAAATGGATCCTTTTATCCCTACATTAGGTATGTAGACCTTTCAACACTGATGACATATCATTGATGTAAATCATCTTCATTAGCAAATACAAATCTCTCTGTTCTCCACCGTCAGTATTGCGGGTAACTTTCCACCTGCCAGCTGCATCTTCAGCGAGGTCATGAACTTAGCTGCGTTTATGGGTAAGAGCTCTGTTGATCATGTTAGTTCAGTTATAATACCAGATGTCACACAGTCAAAGACTGATATTTAAAGGATAATGCTGATGATATTTGATACTTTTCTTATTGTCAACAAAAGACCAAAACCTCAATTTTCCTTTTCTCTCAGTACTTCGACTCTGCACTCAGCTCGAAGCTTGTCTTCCTTTCGAAGGAATAAATCTTTTTTTTTTTAAACAGCTCAGAAATAAATCATTTCATTTTTTTAAAAAAAGGCAAAATCATTTTCTGAAACAGCTGAGACATGCAGTTTTTAGTTAAAACAATGAAATGTATACATTATTCTGGTCTATTTTTAGCAATGGATTAATCCACATTTGGTTTTACAGTAGGGCAGTGTATGTGGGATTAAGTCCAAATTAATCTAATTTGGTATTTTTTATTAGTTTAATAAGCACATTATTGAATGTTATTGCTAAACAATGTGCAGTGTGCCATAATGTTTTCTGCCACAGACTGACTTGATCATTTTGATTCAGTTTTTCTGTTGGTTCTTGTCTCTTACAGGGTTCATCATTGCTGTCCTCAGATACCTTCAGCTGAAAAACATAATAGACAAACCATGGCTGAATGTTGGTTGTCTGGTGGCTTTCTCGATTGGCTGCTTTGGAATGACACTTGTCGGAAACTTCCAGGTAAACTGCATCACTGACAGATAAACATATTTGACCGTTTATGTCCCAGCTTGTCGGTGAATTCAGCTGCAGATTCGGATGCAGACACTTGATAAAGACTGATTTAAATAGGCGGGCTTGTTTTTAGTTGTTCAATGACATGGCGATACACAACGCCGGCACCTTCATGACGTTTGGACTGGGAACAGTGTTCTGCTGGGTGCAGTCCTATATCACACTGAGGGTTAATCTGAAGGACGAAGGGAGGAAGGCCGGAGTCATTCGGTTCCTGCTGTCTGGATGCATCACCATCTGCATGATCCTCCGTATCCTTAATGAATCAACACGTTTTGTGTGACTGACTTACATATTGTGTATTATGAATTTAAAGGTGCCCTGAGGCGCTTTCTTGTAAAGAAACAAAACTCATGATTATATTCAGTGTCACTCTCTAAAAAGCGTTTATTTTTGTATCTTGACTTCAAATGGACATGATCAAGGCATTTCCCTTCTTACAAAACATTTGCAGCATCTGTATCTTAAATCTTTGAAACCTCCACTGTTTACATTCACATTTGCTAATCATAAGTTTAATAAGATAGCTGGTTCGCCTTGTTTCTAGTTTTTATGCTCAGCTAAAAAATTGCTGGCTGCAGCTTCATCTTTAACCTATAGACAGACTCAGAAACAGGAGCAAACTGAGGTTGGTACTGGCCCTTGTTAAGCGATCAACGATTCATAGCTCATCAGATGACAAAACATCCATTTTAATTTACTTAAGCAATTATCAAAATAGCTGCAGATTCATTTCTGCCAACTAGCAACTCGTTTAATCGACTCATTTCAAAACTTTTGCCTTCTGCTCTCGTGCTGGATGGATTTGAAAAGATGCAAATGGATGCAAATTGTGATATCTCAACATCAGCTCACAGCTTATGTTGCTGGGTTGTGTCACAAGTGTGTTCTGTTTTGGTGGTTTGCAATCCCTCATTTCATCTTTAACTCGCCGGATGCAGACTTCTCCCTCATGCCTCTGGGCTTCCACGTGCAGGCCGCTCAGTGCCAGTGGGCGCTGGTCATGTTCTTCCTCATCTTTATCAGCACTTTTGCCATCGAGTTCTGTCACAGCCGCTTTGACGCAGTTTGCCTGGACAACTGCGGGCAGCCAGAAACCCCGTCAGAGAACTTCTCTGAGACGTCCAGGTTCCAGCCGGACCAAATGTAACGTTACACTATCCTGATGTGTTAAGATCCTCAGGTACAGCTACACGAGTATAGATCAGAATATATACAGATCACCGCTGTTACCATTAGTGACACACAATCATCATTCATATAAGCAGCTTTTTAAAAGTCACCTTTACCAATACCAATACCTTTATCAAACTTTCTTTTTCCTTTCATGCAAAGATGTTTTTATTGGTGTATTAGCTTTACCATTTTTAAAACGGTTTTACAATATCAGTATTTTTCTAACTTTTCATATGTTTAGGTTTTGTGGTATTGTATGAATCTACACATTACTTTAATGTAGCTCTGAAAATGTGCAACTTTGTACCGTATCAGTAAAAATACAGTAAAATTAGTTTTCTTATTTTTATTGTCTTCTATTTTCTAATCAGCACTTTCAGCTGGGTGTCTAGATGTAGGTTTTTTGATTATTCAGGGTAACGGAACATAATCTTTCTCTTATTATTAGACTCTTTGTTTAAATTCAGCTGCCTCAGGGCTTGAAATGAATTAGTTTCAGTGGCTAGAAGGCTTCAGAACAATCACTTGAATCGAGATGGATTAGATGATTGATACCACTCTTGTGTTTGTATGTTACTATGACACCCCAACCAGCCAGCCAGCTTGTTTTAGCACACAGACTGGAAACAGTTAGTCTGGCTTTATCCAAAGAGAACACAATCCACCCACTAGCACCACTAAATCTCATTAATTAATATGCCAAATTTATCAGAGATGTGAGAAATATCACACCTAACTCTTGGTAAGAAATCAGTATTTCCCAAAATATCAAAATATTGGTGAAAGAAAAGCTGAATTAGTATCTGTATGGCTCAATACCACTAGAGTGAACTAAGAAACTTATTTTAGGATTTGAGCCCTTGAATCATTTTAGATTTACAGTCTAAAGTGTTTGATGTTCAATCTTTTCCATTACAGAGTACATCGAGTATTTTTAGCTGCAGTGAAAACATAAACATCTGGACTGAAGGAGTAGACCGGCGTCTGTGTGAGACAAGGCATTTATTGGAAGCAAGTTTTCAGATGATAATTTCCTGAACAATACCGAGAATATTTCACACATAAATTATCCATTTGGCAATTTTTAGGTAACTTTCCAGCACCCACATTACATATGATCAATGAGGATGGCACATTTAAATAGACACCATTCACCTGCGAGGGGACTAATTAAGACATTCGAACAAAGTCTGAAATGAGAACTTTCTGCCGGCAGCACCACCGCTGAGTGTATCTATACTGGAGCTCTACTTTCTAAAACATTAACGATGTTAGACGGTTTCAATCACTTGATAAAACGTCATACATCTGCAACATACAGTACGTGTATGTGTAGAGGGAGAAAACGGCACGAGTCGAAAATGTTTTTACAAAAACGGTGACCAATACAACACACACATACAAAGTTTTGATTAACATCGGAGAGGTTCGGAACTGGCGACCAAGAGCGGTTCATCTAAAAGGTAAAAAGGTAAGGTAACTTCACAGGTAGTGTGTCGTTTCCTTCAGGCTAGTTGCTTCTTTTTATCGTTGCTCAGCACCTTTTATCTACAGCTGTTCTCCCAGTCAATCAAATGGTCCAATGAGAGTGACTTTCCATTGGAGGTCCTATTAACGCTCCATAGATCTGTTTCCAGACATGTGAAAGGCATCCTGAAAGACCTGGACAGGCTGGGACTTGGAGTGGCATCATTAGCGGCCAACTGCAGTCCCAGCAGCATCTCCTACACCTCCTGAACTGCCAACGTGGAACAAACAAAAACATTAGAGTTGCAAAAAGGGAGGGAGGGAGCGGGGGGAAGAGAGTGGGAGGAATGAGAGGGGCAAAGACGAGAAGGAAAAAGGTCATTATGAAGTACGAGGAGTTCTCCCTCGTCTTTCTGTGCTAAGCGTGTCCCGTCAGTTCGAGTTGGCTAAAGGACGTGATGAGGTTATAATGGGCCCTCTCGTCATCTGTCAGCTCCATGTTTCCGGGCCTGACCACCACCACCACGTTCGCCCCGGCTTCTTCGGCTGCTTTAGCCTCTGCAACGACAAATCCGAGTGTGAATACAGAGATTCAATTAACATCAAGAGATCATGCCAACATGGGCACGCAATTACATAATATTTACTGTTTTAGTTTAGCTTGTTAGCACTAAACACAAAGTACAGTTCAGGCTGATGACATTACTTTTCATTACTTTCACCGTCTGCTGCTGTCATAACAATGTCACTAACACACTCACCTCGAGTGACGTCTGTCAAAAATGTGATTTCTTCAGGTTGACAGCCAATCCTCTCAGCAATTCTCTCATAGCTTTTGCCTTCTACTTTAGGTCCTATACTTGTGTCAAAGTGACCATCAAATAACTGAAAAAATAAAACAAAACAACATGTCATTGGCTACAATGTATACAACATTAAGAGCAGTTTGAAATGCTTTTAACAAATTGGAAATATCTTAGTCTTCTGATTAGTATTAATAACATGATGACAGGTGCATCTGTACATACGTCTAGAACGTCTCCTTCAATCGAGTATCCAAACAGAAGTTTTTGTGCCTCCACACTTCCAGAGGAGTAGATGTACACTTTCAGTCCCTGACCTTTCCATCTTTTGATGGATGGAATTACATCCTGGTAGATCCTGTTTACAACAAGACCAAAGCCAGAAATATTCAGGAGCCTTTTCAAAGTGGATTATAGTTAATTAAGATACAGTTCAACATTATTTATATTTTTATTGATATATCGGACCCCCTGATCCTGTATGCACATTTGCAAACCAGTTAATTGTGTATAGTTTGTCACAAGATAAGAACTTTACATGATCAAATAAAAGCATTTAGTGTCAACATTTCCCCATTTGAACTCTTCTACCTTGACACCAATGTTATTCCATTTCAACTTGTTACTTTCCAATCATTATCATTATTATTATTGCTGTTATTCTTGTTGTTATTATTACATTAAAATATTAATTATATAACATATGTTCAAAATGCTTTGAGTTCATAAAGTATTCATGTTCATTATACTTCTGGAAACTTTGCCAAGCCATTACTTAAGTTTGAGCAGAGCATCTGTATAAATGTAAGGAGGAAAATGATCAGTGTACTTACTCGCCTTTGATTCTCCCTGAAGTATAAGCTGCCCTCCACATGTGCCCTTGGAACTGTTTGAGTGCTGTTGACTTCCTGTCCGCGGCCATCTGCCACAGCACATTATCCACTACTTCCCTAATGGCCTTCTCCTCATCTGTGTGAACCGTCTGGTCCACCGCATGGATGGGACACGCCCGATTCTGTTTCATGTCCTCTTCAATCTGCAACCACAGTCCATTTGTTTTATTCAGGGAGCATTCTGGCATGTACAATGTTGTTGTTGCCAAAATGAGGTGAATGATCAACGGGAGTTAAATGCCCAAAATGTTAAATCATAAAGTATCGGGAGCAAAACATGTATCACGTATATTTGACCAAGAAAATAAGCCAGGCTGTTTTTAAAATACAATAAATTAATAATCTGTGCAAATCGCCAGCAGAAATGACAAAAGAGGAAGTAGGTTTAAAAAAACAAAACAAAACTACAAAATGTGACAGATTAAGTAGGTGAGCAATGAACTGTCAGAAAAATGTTTGCCATGTGCATATATTATTCTAGATGCTGTAATATAATCCTGTAAGCTGTTTTACCTGTTTCTTTAGGAGATGGACATCTTGTTTGCACTCGTCTTCTTCCCAATGATTGGACAAGTATTCCTCCAGATGCTCCTTGATGTATGGAAATAAGATATCCTGGAAATGATGAAGGGAAACTGCTTAAGTTTGTGCACAAAGTGTGATAACAAAGGCTGCACTGATAAATGAATGTTGTGTTTCTTTATGAAAAGCCAGTACTGATTTAGGAATAATTCATACTGCTGTGTATTTAGGGTATAATAATGTGATTGTTGGACTGTTGTTAGTTTCCATATTAAATGTTGCCATTTGACAATTTAACAGCTGTATAATCAAGCTGACCTTGTGAATCTTATGTAAAAAACCCCACTGTGCATCAATATTACAATTACTGCAATTAATAATGAAAATAATAGTTATCTGCAGCCCCAACTGATAATAACCTATATTACACTTAGGTCTAATTACTGTACACTGAATGACAGATGTCTGTCTGTGTTTATGTGTTTCTGCAGGCATTTCCTTCTTACAATAACACAAAATCAGATACATCAGAGCCTTCAGCCCAAATTCAACACATTTATAGTGTAACTGGATGTCGAGAGCCATATTTCAGACATGATAACTAAATAATAAATGCATAATAATGAGAATGGTGGTAAAAGAGAAGAGAAAGAGAAGTAAAGTGCACAGACGGATAATAAAGTGAGGTTTTCTCCAGTGGTCAGTCCTTAGCTCTCCGGTGACAGGCAGCTGTTAGCTCGGCGCTACATGATTAGCTTTACAATACTGTTAAAATATCACGCTAAAAACAGCAGCTGCTCGTAATATAACTCACCTTTACGAATGTGATTGGCGTAGTTGTCCCTTCGATGTCCAGCAAGAGCACACTGGTACAGGCAGGAATTGAAACTGTGGCCATTTTTATTATTATTTAAGGAGAGTCTGTTAGCTGATGTTAGCTTAATTAGCACAGTGCTACAGCCGGGCGGTGCTCGCTGGCTCTCTGACCCAGGCGGGACGAAGACAGCAAAGGCGAGAAAAGGGCTGCGAAACGAGCAGCCTGGGTGGTTGGTTAGTTGGTTTGTAATCAGCCAGTTTCTAGTTTATCCTCGCCATCACCACCTCGGAGACCCGACACTGACTCAGGAGAGCTCACATGTTCGGGGCGGACTGTCAATGCGACCTACAATTCGGAAGGGGGCGCTGCTGAGCCGAGCGGAGCTGAAGTGGGCGGACTTAACTGAGAAACACGCGAAGAAGAAGGAGGGGAGGCTGCGATGAAAACAAACCGCAAGAAAAATAGCTATCACATCCCAGCGACTGGAGCTAATTTCTGCCTTTTTGAAACACAGCTTTAATTAAATCCACACTAACCTGATTCGCGAAAGATAACTACCTTGCTCTAATTAACGCCAAGGGTTGTAGCTAACTACATTTCTATTTACATTAACATCTAGCATTAGCCGACAGCCAGCCACCTAGCTTAGCTTCTAAGTTGCTTGAGTTTTACGAGCCGTTTCGGGCTTATAGAAAAAGGCCAAATAATGTCGGACGACTATGAATTCAGCGACGACACCACCATGATGAGGATGGAGGAGGATGGAGAGGCTAATAGCGACGACCCGATGTCTGCAGCCGGAGACTGTGGCCTGATGGGGGGCGAGGCCGAGGGGTCGAGGATCGATGCCAGCAAAAACGAGGAGGACGAGGGGTAAAGTTTGAGTCATCCTCCACAATTAAACATGCCTTTTCATCAGCCTGGGTGATGAAGTTAATGCGCTGCATCTGTGTTGTAAACCCCGCGATTACTGTCACGTCTGAAAACGTGCTATTTATGTCCGCAGGAAGATGTTTGTCGGGGGGCTCAGCTGGGACACCACCAAGAAGGACCTGAAAGATTACTTCTCCAAGTTTGGGGAGGTCGTTGACTGCACTTTAAAGCTGGACGCCATCACTGGCAGGTCAAGGGGGTTTGGCTTTGTGCTCTTCAAGGAACCTGAAAGTGTTGACAAGGTGCGTATGAGCTGCAAAACACACGCACTGTGGTGACTTACAATGACAGGTGAAGACTGTCAAATGAATCTATACACGTTTGATCGTGTTTGACCTCTAACACTGACACCACAGCCTTGAAAACCTGCTGAGACTGATACTGATACTAACTACATCTAAAACAATCATCTGAAACTCTAAAACAAATACTCTGCACATGCTACTTTTTTTTTATTTAAAAAGCAACATACAAGCATGTTTTTCATGGTCAGCACTATCCACACATTGAAAGTTAAATTTATACAGCAACTTTGTGCCAATGTTTCAATGTGCATGTTTAAAAGTACAAAGACTAAATTACTGGCTGATTGATCACACTGTATTATAGCCTAACACTTTATTGGTATAGTTGCAGCTTTTCTGCATTTTATGTGTTTGTAACCTGACTTGACTTGATTTTCAACTGTTGGTCACACACATTAGCATTTTGAATGTTTATCCAATTGGGCAAATTCTCTGACATTTAATTGACAAAGATACATTAATGAGTTAATTGAGGTCCAAAAATAAAGGTAAACAAAATCGAGTCTGATTATTAGGCTATCAGTAACTAAACATGTTTTGCATTGAGATCAAATGTCTTTAAAATAAACAACCCCTGTGAAGAGTTAAACTAAAGTTAATAAACTCCTAATTATTTGTCTGTGTAAACCTTTTGTCAACTGATGATTTTGAATACAAAGGTTGCTGCACAGAAAGAACATAAACTGAATGGAAAGGTCATTGACCCCAAAAAAGCCAAGGCCATGAAGAGCAAGGAGCCTGTTAAGAAGATCTTCGTTGGTGGTCTCTCTCCAGACACTCCTGAAGAGAAAGTCAGAGAGTACTTTGGTGCCTTTGGAGAGGTAAATCTATTTCCAACATTGCCCCATCTAGCTTTCAGTTGATGCTGTGGCTCACTAAGATCATGTTCTATTAGTCTGCATTACTGTTGTACAAAATATCATCTGTGCACTTTACCACTTATTCATTTTATACACACAATTAAAAACTTTTCATGAAGACTGCTAAATGTTACGTTTTCCAATGGTAATATAAACAGGTGGATTCAATTGAACTTCCCATGGAGAACAAAACAAACAAAAGGAGAGGCTTCTGCTTCATCACATTTAAAGAGGAGGAACCTGTTAAGAAGATCATGGAGAAAAAGTTTCACAATATTGGACTAAGCAAGGTACAGGCTCTTTGTTTTTCCCTCAAATGAAACTTCATCAGCAGGTACTGGGCACATATTATGATGACACCCATAACAAAATCTCATCACTATAGAAATAATCCAACATAACTGTTGTTCCTTTAGTGTGAAATAAAAGTGGCAATGTCCAAGGAACAGTACCAGCAGCAGCAGTACTGGGGAGGCCGAGGGGGATATTTGTCCAGGTCTCGAGGAAGAGATGGTGGTGAGTGGAGTGAGTGCAGAAAGGTGTTACATGTAAAACCTACTTATTCAAACTAATACTAATTTACAGGACTAAATTAAGTACTAAATACAGTACTAATTTCTTTAAAAGAACAGTTCAGTATTTTGAGAAATACACATGTTCAGTTTCTTACTGGGAGATAGCTAAGAGTTCGTTACGTGAGCCGCTATAAAACTGCAGCTTGTCATTTTTACTCTGCTGTTTTTGTACAGATTGACACTGTATCTGTTGGACAAGAGGTTAAGGAACAGACCAAGGACAACCATGTCCAATCAAACACAAACACTGCCTCTTCCTAATTTCTTCATTTAAATCCTGTGAAATTGCAGGTCCCAATCAAAATTGGAACCAGGGTTATGGCAACTACTGGAATCAAGGATATGGAAATTATGGCAATTATGGTTACAATAATCAAGGATATGGAGGATATGGTGGCTATGATTACCCTGGTTACAACAACTATTATGGATATGGTGACTACAATGGTAAGTAAATCTATCAATAAAGCACCTCGATGAACTTCGGTTTCATGTCAGCTATTCAATTCATGTCTTTTTTTCACTGCTTTTGAAATGATGAAATCGGTGTGCCACACTTTCAGATCAATCTGGTGGATATGGCAAGTCGCCACGGCGTGGTGGTCACACCAACAGTTACAAGCCGTATTAATGGGGGAAACCCTCATCTTCAAGTAGGTATGTAGAAACAAAAATTCAGTGCTTACTGTAAACTTTTAGTAGTTATATTTACTTTGCTGTTTGGTAACATTATGTATAATTTCTTCTTGTAAATTTCTTTTTCTCAGCACCCTCAAGTGCTTTACAGTAGTGGTAACATAGAGGCTACACACTTGTGGTGATTATTTTAACAGCTGGCCTTCTGCTGCCTCTTTTGCACCTTCTTTTTTTTAACTGTAAAGTTAACAGGTAAAGTACTGCTACTACAGTAAATGGATGCCAAAGTTAAGGATGTGCAAGGAAACAGAAAAGGAAGTATGTTGTCTCCTAACTCTGACATACCTTGTTTGTACCTGCCAGCGGAGCTTCCTTGCAGGCCATGAGCTGACTCCCAGATACTCTCAGGGCCCGCTCAATGCGGACCGGGTACGAGAAGCATACGCTCTCGAATGCTGCCATTTGGTATGGTCTTACAACATCCTGTATCAGCATTTCTAAACTAAAACAATATGGGACACGTCCAGCTTTGTCATCTTTCTTTCCATTTTAATTTGTTTGCAACTGTTTGTAATGTAAAACTTAAAATATACACATGTAATTGTCATTTTTTACAGGCCCTTACTCCCCCACAAGTAATGATTATAAATATGAATAAAATAACTATTTCCTTTTCAAAGGATATGTACAGCATTCTCTGGACTTTCCAGTTCCTAATGTTAATATATGCATTTCTAATCTTACCTAAAATGCTTGTTTCTTTATTTAGCTCTTGTAACCAGTAGTCCATGAGCTAAAACCTGGTTCGTATTTGGACTCTACTGTGTTTGGGGGATAAAGTGCTTTACTTTGTGTACATGTATTGCTCTGTTTTGTGTTACTGACAGCGATGGAAAAGACTCTTCTTTTTTTAATTTTCTTGCAACGAGTTTTCCTCTCATAACCTTTTTTAAAAACAGAAGAATCAAAGTGTCACCACATTTCCAGAAATTTGCATGTAATGCTTTCTTTAATGTGTATTTTTGACCAATCAAAGGTTTCTTCTGTTTAGTATTTTGGCTTTGACCTCTTCAATTTATTGCACTTCAGGATTTCTAGTTTATGAACTAACTTTTTTGTAAAACTGTAAAATGTTAAAATAATTGTTCTCAGTTTGTTTTATCTTATTGTTTCTTTTTTTACATTGCACATTAAATACACGGGGGATTCCTTTTAAAAACAAACACATAATAATTCAAGAATTTTGTGTTCATCTCTAGCTGATTTGTTGTCGTTTGTTTTTCACAGGTTTCAGAGTGATGAAAGACAGCTGTGGGCTGGTGGAGCATTGGCCAGAGAGATGATCCAGCAAACATCAATAGCTGATTGTAAGAAAATAAATGAAGAGCACGCTGACCTACTATATTCCTATTCATATTTACCAGAGTATTTGTTGTATCTTAAAAGTTTGGGATTTTTCACGTTTTGCATTTCTTTAGATTAACTGCAAAGCTTAAGCAGTTTGCGTTTGTCACCCCTTCTTGTTTTTGTATTTATTGTTCTCATCTGCTATTTGTGACATGCTTCATTTATTACATAACTAAAATGTTAGATATTGGTTGGAACAGCTCGCACATATTTACAGTTCTGTGGTAGCAATGATATAAAAATGCATTGTTAACAATTTATCCTCTTTATCATAGTCATTGG
The DNA here is from genome assembly GCA_037176925.1 of Amniataba percoides. Lineage (NCBI taxonomy): Eukaryota > Metazoa > Chordata > Actinopteri > Centrarchiformes > Terapontidae > Amniataba > Amniataba percoides. The sequence goes on along the minus strand of JBAJHX010000035.1, from coordinate 8,250,227 downwards.
TCATATAATACATGTTATTACAGAGTTTGGCGGTCATAAACATACAGTATATATACACAAGGTGATTAGACATGAAGAAAAAGCGACAAAATAAAATAAAAAAAAGACTCATTTGGATTTGTGGTCCTTTGTGAAACATTAATAGAGTTGCATTATGTCACATGTTTATAACTGTTGGAGTGTTCAAAGAAGAATTTCAGCCAAGTTTCTAACAATTTGAGCAGCTCTAAATTTCACTTTCACAGCATTTATCAGCTTTATCGCTGAGAGACCTAATCAATAAGCTTGCATTTCATACATTATATGCCCTTTGAATTTACATAAATATTTTGATCTTGAAATACAACAGATTTCTGATGATCAGAGACTCTTCGTGAGAGCAGTTTGGTGTTAAAATGCTCACAAAAGATGTCTGGGGTAGGTGATCTTCATCCACCAGCTTGATTGTTTTCAGTCCTGAGCTGGTCAAGAAGTACAGGAGGGATTTATATAACGTTTGTGGCAAAGAGGATGATGAGGATGACGATGATGAGTACAATCACTCCAATTATGATCATCATCTTAATGTTTTTCCACCAGTATTTCCTGGCAACCCTTGTTGATGTTCTTTGGAATGAGTCAGCCTGAAAACACATAAAGGAAACCTCATAAAACTGCAGTGATAAAGGAAGCTCAAGGGGAACCCGACAAGTTTTATACTTTATGTTTAAAGGCATTTGAAAGTAATATGGCACATGTTCAAAACAGGTGTATAAAATCTTTTTGTGCCTCCAAAGGGAGCAGCCAAAATCATATAATGTCAAATGATGTCATGTAAGTCCGTGTCGGGTGAATCTGAAGACTACAAGTTTGAAAATAGAACAAAACATCTGTAGGTTGCATCAATTTAGAGTCTATGTTAAAAGTTAAATTGGTGGAGTACACTAAAGGAAAAGTACCAGTGCAACACTGCAAAAGTATCTGACTGAAAATCCCACTTAAAGTAACAGGGATTATCAGTGACATTTACTTTCAAAGTCTCAAAACGTGAAAAAACAGAGATTTGTTTTTGTCTTGAACATTTCACTAATCTTTATAAAATCTTTGTCTTTGTCATCATCAGGCCTCAAACATATTATGTAAGAGGTGAAATGTCTCTTTGATTTACTCAAATCTTAAACCTAACAAGGATCTCCAAACTAAATTTTATCAGTTAATTGTATATTTGTTATATATGTTATATATGTTAAATATTAATCTGAAAAGTAAGCCTGTCACATTAATTTTGTAGCATTAGAAGTATAAAATTACTCTCAAAGTATAATGTAGCAAAAAATGGAAGCACTCTTTAAAAATGTACTTAAGTCACAGATGAAAACATAAACTTTGTCTAAACAACAGGGCCTCAGGCTCACCCTGTACCATCACCATCACATACTCACAGATGCCTGCAGGTCGTCAGTCTTGCCGATCAGATCGTCTAACCTATCCCCCCTCTCCAGCACTTTAGTGATGTTGTCTTTCAGGATAACTTTAACCTCATTCACCTGACCTTGCACTTGGTCAAGCTTCGCGGCCGAGCCAGAGGCCGGCGTCTGAGTGTTCGGATCAGCCTGTGAAGAGTGACAGACATGTTTGGTTTCAGGGCCCGTCGGTCACAGTTGCCACAAAGTACCGTGCAAACTATGCCAAAAGCCAAATGGAAGCGCAACGGCCTCTGTAGTCACAGTTTTTAAGGGCCAACCCTCACTTCCTGTCACAGAGTTATCAGGAAAAGGCCGCTATCAGTTTACCAAGGCCCGTGTGACTGTCACATGAAAACCTCAAACGTCGTTGTCACAAAGTAAATGTTGTTAACAAAACAGCGACACGGACAATCCTAAAGAGACTTTTAGAAAGTATCAAGATGAGGAAACAACCAGTGACTTCCAAAAACAGGACAATACTTCAGTAAAAAACTTCAAATCCAGGACTTACCATAGCGGCACTGTTACTCAGTCACAACCCACAAAACAACTCGGTGTCATACAAAAAATAAAAACCTCCGTGAAGTCCTGTTATCCAGTCCTGCTGGGGTGATAAACCAACGCAGAGATATGTGCTTTTTGTGACTGCATGAGTCATACAGTGAGGGCTGAACAAATGTCTGCTGAAGGTTGCACCTTACCTCTGTTACTCATTGACAACCTGTTGCTACAATCAAAGTCTCATTGGTTTTAACAGGAGCCAGTCATCACCCCCACAGAGACCTAGATCTCGTCTGGCGCAGCTCTGTCATTTCCTGCTTTTCATGAACTACGCCACCGCACGTTCATCCTCCAAGCACAGAAATAACTTCAGAGGTTTAGTGGTTTGAGTTATTTGAGACAAAAAAAGGACACAGACCTGGGAGGAACAGTTCTGTTAGTCCCAGTTCAGTGTGATTTACGTACCATGAGCAGTCAGAGCAGTGGATGCAGGCCAGCGCTGAGCTGATATGTCGGGGCAAAGGTTTTCAGCGCCGTGATATCTGCAGGGCAGTAAAGGCGCTGAAGTCACCCGCTTGCCTAACTTCATTTCCTCATCCTGTGCTGTGCAGTTTGTTGTTTCAGCAACCGGCCGCGGACAGTTTGTGTATGCAAATCTGCTACATTCACACTGTTTGTGAGTTCAGCTCAGCGTTTTCCCGTAAGAGCAGTTCACAAAACTCAAGTAGATGTACAATAGCTAAATGTTCTTAAAGTATAATAAGAAAAAAACTAGAAAAATGTCTCTGGTTGACTATTATGTAATATCTTATTGGATCATTCTGATATAAGGTATTTTGGTGCACAACAATAAATATAAAACATTTAACTTTCTTTAATGTGGATATTCAAAGGATTTACACATTTAATATATAAATTGCAAAGTAATAATCCTCCAACTAACTTGTTAACAACTTCATTTTAGCTTCTTTCTTTCTTTTTTTTAGCTCTTAGGATAGTAATGTCTGTACTGGACTACTGGATGTACTAACATGAAACTGACTTTTGTGATCCTCGACTTTTCACATAGCACCGTCACCAGGTAAAACGTCTTACGACACTCTCGTCAGTCTCAGTTGTAGTTAGGAGGGCCCATAGCTGTGCCAAAGAGCAGCTTCACAGCCACCACCCTGCAGGGTCGTTTTTTTTTTTTTTAATCCCTCCAAGATATGCTGGGTGTGGCTGCAAGAATGTGTTGTATCTGCAGTGTACTACATTAAATATATTGACTCTTTTATACTACTTTAATATGATTCAATGCTCCACAATGCTACACAAATCTTTCGCAAATCACAAGTTTCTTAAATCAAATCCTTTGCTGACACTTTTGGTTCCGCTTTGTCTTCTTTTTCCCAACATGCATTACAACACAAGAGCCCGAATGTCTGTTGAAATATCACACATTATCAGTCCTACACAGGGAAGTAGAGTGGAGGGTGGGGAAGAGGAATAGATGTAGCCTGTGTATTGGTAGTGACAGCAGTGCCAAATACTCTGACAAATAAAAGTCCCACATTCAATTTGTTATCTGAGTAAAGGTATGAATACAGCAGTCTATGTGTCTGTTGTCAGTGTACAAAATAACAGCAACACTTTGCAGTACACTGCTGGTGTTTTTTTCCCCTTCAAAATAAGATGGATTAAATAGTGCAGATGTCTTTCAGTATAATGCAAGCCAACACCAGAAATCAAAATGTTCATACAGTTGAATCCATGTGTGGATTAACAGCCGACACGGACCATTCATCCAAAGTCATGACTGTGTCCACCCCATGAATGGAAGTCCAAGATTTACTCTGTTTTAGGTCTGTTTTTGGTCTCCACCAACTCCGGTCTGTTAGCTTGGCTGACAGCAGACAGTGCTTTAGTCAGATTAGTGATGTTTGTGGACCTTAAGACCCGAACAAAGAGTTGCACAGTCTTTATAAAGTTTCAGCTGAAGGGAGTGGTTGTGTGGTTCATCACTATTAACAACCCTGTCACATACAAAAGTTATTCGAAATATTGATGATAGCAGCCTTAAACAAACAAGATACCTGTTAATCAGTGAGCTTTTGCGGAAGCTTGCACTGATTGATTATAATGTCAAAACATTGTTTTTTTTACTTGTAGTGTTTATCAGAGATCAGGAGTGCCATGTCCGCCTGCATAGATGGTGTCTTGGCATCTGTAGCAACTGATTTCAGATGAAAATGTCTGATCAAAGAGTACGTATCATTGATCAACACATCAGGCTGTTTCTTTCAGTCAAAAACAGACATGACAGCGATCTTAAAGGATGAAATAAGATGTGATCAAATTAACCACAATCTCATCTTTTAGTTCTCCATATTATATATGATAACATATCTTGGTTGCATGAGAAATGACTTTTCATTTCAAAATCTAAACCAGGCTGACCACTGACCGACTCCAGCTCAGCACACATGGTCTGGATCTTCTTGTTTAACTTTTGGGATATTTTACACTACTCCTTTTTTAATACAACACCGGATTTTTCCTGTGCAAAGATTCTCCAGTAAGCATTAAGAGTAAATATTAGAAAATACAGTGTCTGTGTAAGTCATATAGAGGCATCTATTAAGTTGAGACAGCCTCAAAACCAGTTAAAAACCCATAAAGTGCTGTGAAATGAAACTTTTAATGCATTTTATCTCTTAACAGAGTATGTGCATCCTGTGATTCTTTTACTTTTAAGTGAAAGACGTGAGTTTTTCCAGCCACCACTGATAACGCTGCATGTAGTGTGTTTTCATATTTGTCCTAACAGCGCCACCTTGAGGCTGCCCGGGCTGCTGCCTGAAGGACCTCACCTGCAAACAAACAGTCTCTCCTCTGTCACATTTTCAGCTCGGAGGAGGTGACAGCTCAACACTGAAGCGATTTAAGATCATTTCCTGCACGACTCTCGACGGAAAAGGGGGTTAAACCACACAGTCTCTTCCCCTAGTTTTTTCCCTTTTTTCCCCTCTTCTTCTTCTTCTTTTTTTTTTTTTTTTTTTTTTACTTAAATCCGGTTGTCCTGAGTCGTATTTCCTGCTGCGATATTTTCTCGGCTCACCCTCCAGAGTTAATAATTGTTCCTCATCATCAGTCCCGGACTCTTCCTCTCGACACACCGACGTGTGTCCGTCCTCTCCTCGCCTGCTCCAGCCCGCGTGCAGCTGAAGATGAACCCCGGCGGAGCCCGCGGCGGGAGGACTTTCCTCTTCACGTCCGAGTCTGTGGGAGAAGGACACGCCGGTACCGTGCTCACCTTCACCTTTGTGTGTCTGTGTTTTTACTCCTTGAACAGGCCTGAGCGGTAATGAGACGCTCTGCTGCAGCCACATGTGCTGCTACTGAAGAGGAGTCAGGAAACAAAAAAAGGACTTCAAGGGTTAAAAGTGAAAGTACTCCTGCAGAAAAATGTCCCCTCTGGCTCTTACACTACATTATACTCTTTTATTTGATAATTATCACTCATTCGTTCATGTATGAATGTAAATTCACTGTAGAGTTGGTAAAAGTGAAGCTTATTTTGAATAATTCTGCATAATGCTGAAACTAATGTTCATTTGTATTGTGGATTAACAGACTCAAAATGAATGGGCTGATGGTTTCAGCTGTATTTGTGTGTTGTATTGTTGCATGTTCTGCATTGATTTTAGTACGATTAACTGTAACTGTGAAGCTGTCAGCAAAATGGAGTCAAGTTAAAGTGAGGCGCTTCTCTTGAAAATATAACACATAAAAGACAAACAGAGATGTATCTGTTGCAAGACAAGACAAGACAAATTTGTACCCCAAATTCATTCTTTACTTTTTTTTTAGCTGTAGACGGATTTCCCTCATAAGTTATCAAATGTCAGAGGCACAAAGTCTCTGATTGTTTATCTTGTGTATGCAAATGATTAAATCACATTCAGTTTTGAAAAGTGACTTATTTTTCTAATAGGCACACGATTATATAAAACCCCTTTTTTAGACCTCGGCACTGTGCACTAAACCCACCAAATGTATTCAGAACAGACCTCGGTGTCTTCGGTAGCAGCTGACAACATTGTTAATAATGTTTGTATTTAAACATGTTAAATCTGACCTCTGACTTTGTGTCCACAGACAAAATGTGTGATCAGATCAGCGATGCTGTACTTGATGCATACCTGAGTCAAGACCCCGACTCTAAAGTGGCCTGTGGTAAGTCTTCTGTCTTATTATACTGACATTGTTATGTCGCTTTCATTCACCAGGTTTCCATCCAGATTATTCATAACACTCACATGACAGTAGGAGATGGATGCATTAATGCTGATTTTGTAGAAATTAAGTTGAAATCTCCAGTGGACATAGACAAAAAATATAAGAGTCAGTTAGGCAACTTTGATTCTTGATTTTTCAATGAGGGAGAAGAAATAGATTTAATTTCATAGACAGATGAACAAATTGGTATAAAACCAATTTCCAAATGAGCCAAAGAGTTTTCAAATCAGAAATCTTGCGCACCAATCTAAACCACAACAGCAGTAAACATGTGAAGAGTAGAGCCGACATTATTTGTTTGAATGTAATTTCAAGGGGATATTGATCGCTAATAATTAAACAAACCTCTTTATCTTAAACTGGAACAGTGTTTGCCCTTTTGATCAAGGTTCAGCGCAGTGTTGTGCCGCTGGCTGTCTCACTCATCAAAGGCATTCTTCATTCTGTCTTGATTAGCACTAAATCTTCTTTTCCCCACACAATTGTCTGTCTCAAAAGTCTTCTTTTCTTGTTTCCCAATTAATTTAGACTTGAGAACGTGCACAGGAATTGAGTGTGATTATGTAAAATGTGTTCAGTGAAGCTGCCAATAAAAACACAACATGCTGTTACAGAATGTGTGGCAAAGACTGGCATGATCTTACTAGTTGGAGAAGTGACATCTAAGGCCACAGTGGATCTCCAGTCGGTGGTCCGGGATACCGTTAAGAAGATTGGCTATGATGGCTCTTCTAAAGGTGCAGTATGGGGGGATTCTGGGATGATATTTAATAACTTTTCCAGAGTCTAATGTGAAAGTGAGATGAACAAGTCCCAACTGTGATCTGCAGGTTTTGACTATAAGACCTGCAACGTGCTTCTGGCACTGGAGCCGCAGTGTGTGGAGATATCGGACTGTGTGTTTGAAGGCAGGGACCAGGAAGACATCGGCGCAGGGGACCAGGTTCAGTATTTAACCCTCACAACTCCACTTTACCACATAGATTTATAGTACATTTCACCAAAAAAGAGTTATGCTGCCTGCTGGAAGTGTGGCTAATGGAAAACATGTATAGTTTACAAGATAACATTGAAAGGCAATTTAAAGATAGTAATTTGAGCGTGAAGAAAAAGGTTTCACACGACTGCTCGGACTGGGTCTCCATCTTTACCGTGCTGCCGTCTCCTCGCAGGGTTTGATGTTTGGCTACGCCACAGACGAGACTGAGGAGTGCATGCCCTTAACCATCCTTCTGGCTCACAAACTCAACTACAGGATGAAGGAGCTGTCGCGCAGCGGAGAGTGTCCATGGATACTACCAGACTCCAAATCACAAGTAAGCTGCCTTAGAAAAAAAGATGGAGGGAGACTATAAAAAGCCTACAGAGGATGTAGGAGGGGTTAAAGATGCTGGACACAAACCACCACAACATTCCCAGTGTGACTCAACTCCCCTTATTTCCTGTCTGAAAAAGTCTTTAAAAACCCCAAAAGAATCCCCTGTGGAGTAAAGATTTTGCTTAAAGCTTTGGCTCCCTCTTTTCCGCAGGTCACAGTGGAGTATAAAGACAACATGGGAGCCATGGAGCCCCAGCGCATTCACACGGTGGTCCTCTCAGTACAACACACCCCGGACATCACCTTGGAGGACATACGGCGCAATCTGATGGAGAAGGTAGTGAAGGTCGTCATTCCTGCCAAGTACTTGGATGACAAGACCATCTACCATCTATTGCCAAGCGGGAAATTCCTTCTTGGTGGCCCACAGGTGGGTGAGGGGTTGAGCCACGGAGGGAAATGTAATAAAAACAATGTGATTTTCTGACGTGAGAGGATAAGCAAGAGTTGACTGATGTGTTTGAATCACCAGAGCGATGCAGGACTCACAGGGCGTAAGATCATAGTGGACACGTACGGAGGATGGGGTGGACACGGAGGAGGGGCTTTCTCTGGGAAAGACTACTCCAAAGTGGATCGGTCCGGAGCTTATGCGGCGCGCTGGGTCGCCAAGTCCTTGGTCAGAGCCGGACTGTGCAGGAGAGCCCTCGTTCAGGTGAGGAAGTTCACAGTATAGAGCTGCACTAGTTCCTCCGTTTCCTCTGTTTTTGTGACTACAAAACTTTCTAATAACCTGAAAAAAAAGACTATTTGAGTCATCAAAGTGTATTGCTACCTGTTCAGTGTTTGTCTGGCATTTTGTAAAAAGGAGGCTGTCAAGCTGCAATAACTATCCCTCTTTTATAGGCGCAGATGTGAAAAGATCTGCCATTTCTATTCGTTTCTAATAGTTATTTTTAATGCCTGCTACCAGGTACAATCAGCCAGTTAAAAGGTAGAACTTTATATCGCTAATTTCTCTGACTGAAGTAGGCTTAATGCCCACTAGTCTGCAGACTAATAGACAGTAAACAACAAACAACAAATAACTTACTGGACTCTGCGCAATAACATTACACTTCTGTTGTGTATCATTTCACTGTTTTACACTCATTTCTCCCTGGACTGTGTACAGGTATACCTACAGCCATAATTATTTATCTTGGATTATTTTATTTTTTATTCTTATTTTTCTATTCTATTCTATATTAATTATTATTTCTTATTTTATTCTATGCCTTGCATTTGTGACTGTCTATATTTCCACTGTGTGTTTTTCTTCTTGCTGCTGTTGCGCCGTAAATTCCCCCACTGTGGGACAAATAAAGGAAATCTTGACTCTTGAATCTTGTAATGGCAGATTCTGCTGCCCACTCTCACAGCAGAAGTGAGGTGGAAGGAACGTGTAAGCTAAGTTTAGGTGTATGAACATTTCTGAAAGTTTATTTTGTTTCACCACTTTCATGTAACAGAGTAGGAAAGGAGGAGCTGACACAAATTTCCATGTAGCTGCTTTAATAATCTTGAAGTCATGTAAGATTAAGTAAGAAGCCTAACGTTTCCTGATAGCTGGTCAATGATGGGTGAAAGCATTGTTGTCTCGTCCGTTATGCCTTTCAGATCTCCTACGCTATCGGTGTAAGCCATCCACTCTCCATCTCAGTTTTCCACTACGGCACATCGAACAGGGATGAAGACGAGCTGCTGCACATAGTGCAAAAGAACTTCGACCTGAGGCCCGGGGTCATTGTGAAGTATGTGTATTTTTGTACAGCTGCAAACTTTGTATTTGTGTCTTTTTCTGCAAACACAGCAGTGTGATGTTGACTGTGTTTATTTTACAGAGAGCTGGGCTTGAAGCGGCCAATTTACCAGGCCACTGCCTGCTACGGTCACTTTGGCAGAGAGGAGTTCCCCTGGGAAAAACCAAAGTCTCTGGTGTTTTGAGTCTGAGAACTGATCACATTCCAGTTATAAAACAATCAAGAATCTGATTTGAGTCCACTGAAAATCCATATTATCTAAATGAAACTTTGTAATTGAAAACACTAATGTCTTTCCTCTGTTATCTCTCGACTTCTGACCTTAAACTTTAAAGGCAGTGATCAGTGCCTTTGTTGAAGAATGAATGTAGATTCATACATTTTTTACTTTATTTTAACAGAAACATGATTGAGGTACTTTCTCCTAAAAGCAACTTACTTTTGTTCAAAGTAAGTATGTAATAAATGTGAATTTTACAATGGAGTAACTGAGACAATTTTTAAAAATCATGTATTTTCATAAAATGTAATCATCAATTTTTTGTGATTAAAAAGCTGCATAAAAACTCACTATTACGTTTCATTACCAGTGGTGACTTCTTTGGGTACTTTACTTCATTTTAACTGAAGAGCCTCTATTGTCACATGCTCAATTTCAGAAAGCTGTCGTTGGCAGGCACCCTCAAACAATGGTAAAGAAAAACTATTTAGAAAATCACACAAGTACTGGAGAACTTAGGGCATTAGATATGAGTTCTACCGCACACCAAAATAAATGTAGAAATCTATGAAAATAGAAAGATAACACTGTTGAATCCCCCGATGAATGTAAAATGTGATGCTTTGTTGCAAAATATAGGACTGAACAGTGTAAATACAGACCAGTAGTTTCACCACCACAGGCTACAACACTAAAGCTCTTCCAACACAGTCATCTAATATGACAGTGCAGCAAAATATACGTACTTACCATGTAACAGAGAGGCCGCTGTCAGTGTCATTATATATTTTAAGATTCTGTGCAATGTGTGTGGCACTTTAATATTGTGTCTTTATGTACCACTGCTCACAGGGGCAAGTTTTCTGTTAGTTAAGAAACTATTCCAAAGAATGGCATTAACTTTGAATGGAGTAGTATTTACATGGTATTTACACAGTGTTGTAATCTATTACTTCTCATACCGAGTATTTCTTCCCTGCTGCCACTGGGTGGCGTTAAAGGTTATAAAACATCCCTGGGGAGGGGGTGCAGCTCAAAGTTCATCTGCTGCCTCTTCATGTCAAACTTTACAGCCTAAGAGGAAGCAGACAAACCGTGCTGGGCCTCTCTGCGTAACTTAAACATGTTTACATCAGCAGTGTGTGTGTGTGTGTTTTATGTCTGAGGACAGTGAGGATAAACAAAGGCGAGGCTTTGGACCAATCACAGAGAGCGGCACGGAGCCGTCCCGATGTTACGGCGCCTCTGATTGGCTGAGGGAGGAGCAGACGCGCAGATGGAGGACTAGCCTGAAGTGTTTCCTTCTTCTGGAAACTTTTCATGCGAGTGTCGGACCCGACGTGGTGGCTGCACTTCCACCTCATGAAGAAAACCTCTGCCCCGGGCTCAAGTGAAATAAACTTTATAGACATCCGGGGTGCGTTTGCAGGCTCAGAGTTTCCAGGTTTTTGCCACCTGAAGTGAAAAGGAAAGTTGGCCGAGACCTCCGCCGACATGCCCGGGAGCGGCGGCGTGTACGCGGTGAAGAGGAGGAAGAGACCCGTCCAGAAGAAGTAAGTTTTAATGTCCAGAGGCCTGCCTCAGGTCAGCTGTCACTGCAGGTTACGAAAGAGGCGCCACACTCGAGTAACCCCGACGGGCCTGAACTCACCGTGGGCGGGGTCACTGCCGGTCAATGGAGCCGCGCAGACACCATCACCTCTGTCTGTCACTGTCCGAGGACTGGCAGGAAAACAAGCAGACAGACAGACAGACAGACAGACACACACACACACACACACGAGCCGGACAGCGCGTTGTTTTAGCTTTACGCGTGATTTCCGGACAGGTAGTTTACCTGCAGCACGCCAACTCATTACGTCACGCGCAGACGCTCAGTTCTCTGATCTCTGCTGAGCTGACTGTAGTAATTTCTCACTGTAGACAAAAATGGACTTAAACAAGTATAGACAGTGACATCAAAACGTACCCAGCTATGTAACTAAGTACATTTACTCAAGTAGTCTTATGTAGTTGGACTTTTCCTGACACTTTTTACCATTTAAGTTACTGCTTACTTTAGCTGTTTACATAAGTGCTTTATTTGTCTACATCCTGAAATACATTTTATTCCTATACTTTAGTTTTTGCACTGGCAACTACAGTTTTGCCCATAAAGTTGGAATAAAACATTTTTTACCTCTTCTCATGAGATGATTATGACAGTGTGATTTATTCTTGATAAATAAAGTGTTGCTATGATTTGTTTGGAAGAGACTGATCAATAAAGTTTTGAGAAGATGTGCATTTTATTTGTCAAGAATAAATCACGTTGTCACAATCATTTCATCCAAATTTATAGGTAACAGTGTACTAAAGTCATTTTTCAAAACAGCTTAATAAATATGAAAAATGTTTTCTTTAGTTTGTTTGGTTTTTGTCTGCTGGTTGGAGAAAAACAATCTGAATACTTCCTCCAACACTGGCTTTAAGTTCTGAAAGTGAAAGTACTGTATTTCAAAATAATCTTCATTATGTCATATATCATAATTATTGATGCACTGATGTAGGCCTATTATAGCTGGTAAAGCTGGAGCTTGCTTTAAATTAATTTATACACTGCAGGGTATCTTAATCCACAGTAATACATTTTACACAATCATACATATTGTATAAGTTAGTTAAAAATGTATTAATAATCTGAATCTGCAAAATAACTTGCAGCTAAAGCTGTTAGATGAAAGTTTCAGAAAAAGGAAATAGTCAAATAAAAGCTGCTGGGTGAAGCACTGTGATCACATGTGGTGTCTTTCAGTTTTTCTACCATATTATTCATAGGCAGCTGACAGGGGAGTCACTCTAGATGGTAAATTCCTCAACTAGTTTCTTTATCTTTCCTTGCCTCTCAACGTGTTTCATCTCCTCATTCCTGCCTGCTTTGTTCCCTCTCCTCCTCTTATAGTGTGTCTGTGTTTATTCGGGGAGGGATGGTACACAGGCCCTCTGCACGTCCTGACATGTTGGAGAGGAATTATGTCGTGGTAATTTGCAGTAATGCCACAGGAAGATCAACAGACACATGCTGTCTCAAAGTTATTTTGTAACCCTGCATTTGAGGTCATTTGGCCATTGAAATATGTTTATTATTTAGCTGAGCTGGCGGCTTAACCGTGGAGGCCAATGTAAGTCAGTGAGTCAGGTCACTGCTTTGCTCTGGTAGCTGCTGGAGAGATTGTCATCAGATTTTGTGAAAGCCTGCTGACTTCAGTGACTCTTTTAACTCTTCCTGTAACGTGATCATCATTTTTAAGACCTGTGTAGATTTTCACCACAGCTAACTTTCTAATCAGAATCAGGATCAGCTTTAATGGCCAGGGATGTGTGCACATACAAGGAACTTGACTTTGTTTTTTTTTATGACACTTTCATTCATGTACAAGCTCAACACGGTAAACGGGTACATAGATGGCGTCTTTGTTTGAGAAGAGGGGGAAGCACACACCCCTGGGGGGGCACCAGTGATGATTGTCTGGGTGCTGGATGTGATGCTCTCCAGCCTCACCTGCTGCCTCCTGTCAGTCAGGAAGTTTGTGATCCAGATACAGTGAGTTAAGTGAGTTTAGAGTGATGACTGTGTGGAACAGCCAAAAACAGGATACTTGTTTGTGTCCTCTGTGAGTCAAGTGTTGCAAGATGTAGTGCAGTCCTGTGTTGACTGTATCACCCATCTGATGATTGATGTCACAGTCCGACTCAAAGTCAAAGAGGGAGAGAAGCTGCATTGTGTGCACACGCCGCCATCTTGGATCTTGCTAGACTGAATGATGGGTGTGAATGTGGGGTTGTCAAATGGAGACTAAAAGACATTTAGGTTGTTAGCCAGTTGATGTTTCTCCATAGTGTGTTTGTGTAGTGTGTTTGCTTACTGAAAAGTTGTTTCCAGCTTTTCAGTGTAGCTCCTCTTAGGTACTTTAATCTTCTTCCTTGCCTTGTTATACGGGATCCTGTCCCCTGTGAAAGCCTCCTAGTTAGCTTAACAGAGCTGCCTGAGCGTTGCAGGAAACCTGGATTTGTTGTTGTCGTATGTGCGGAAGGTTTTGGTTGGCACACATGTGTCTTCACAGAAACTGATGTATGATGTCACCGTGTCAGTGAGTTCATCCAGTTTTGTGGGCTGCAGCATCCACCAAAAAAAAAAAATCCACTGCAGTCAAAGCAGGCCTGTAACTCCAGCTTTGCCTTGGTGGTTTTTACCACGGGCTTAGCAGATTTTAGTTTTTGCCTGTAGGTTGGTTTGAGATGAGCCATGTAACAATCAGAGAGGCCAAAAGCTGTCTGGGTTACAGAGCAGTAGGCGTCTTTAAATGCTGTGTCGCAGTGGTCGAGGGTGTTTGTGTCCCTGGTGGGATGTCCTGTCTGTATTTTGGTAGTCTCTGTCTGAGATTTGCTCTGTTCCCCCAAAACAACCAGCAGGGAGTCTGGATGTTGTTTCCCTTCATTCATTATATGTCTGCCAGGTCTCACAAACACAGACCTGAGGAGAGATGTAGACAGACACCAGAGTGGATGAAGAAAAAAAAAAAGTATTATAAAATACTTGAAAGAAAACATAAAAATTCTCCTCACAGTATCCATGGCCCCAATGTAGCTTCATGAAATGTCTTTTGTTTTGTCTAACCAGCAGCCCCAAGCCCAAAATATTCTGTGTGCTATAATCTAAGACCAAACAGCTGATTCTCACATTTGAGAAACATTTTATATTTAACTTTACTTTCTATTTCTCAACTAATTGATTAGTCACTGCAGTTCTAAAACATACTAACTCTAACTAAGTTGCTCATACAGTCAAATACATATGTCGGATTTCCATGCAGCTTGGTAGATGCTTTTTTGATAATTAATTCTCAGATAATGTCAATATATCAGGGTATTTATTCCAAACAAAGACCAACACAGGGAAAGTGTCACCACATGTTGATGCATCGTTGAATGCGGTTCAGAGTTCATTTGGGCAGCACCGTCTCTTAGATATTCAGTATTTTGTTATCATGAACAGGAAGAGTCTCAGTATGACACACAAATCTCCCACATCCAGACACACAGGCGTACTGTGTGCGCTCATTACAGGATATGAAAAGTTAACTTGTGTACCAAAAACTCCCACTCAAGTTCTTGATGTAAATTCCACCGTGTGTTGCAGTGTCAAGCAAAGCAAACATGTTTTAGCAAGCAGCGTCACTGAACGCGTCCTTTTGTGTCTCATTCTAGTGCAAAGCCTCCGCCTGAGAAGACCAATCCATCCAAACGCCACCGGGACCGCCTGAATGTAGAGCTGGACCGCCTGACCGGCCTGCTGCCTTTTTCCCAGGAGGTCAGAGGTCGCCTGGACAAACTGTCAGTGCTCCGGCTCAGTGTGGGATACCTCAAGGTCAAGAGTTACTTCCACGGTCAGTGACCTCTACCTCATAATCCTGTCAGCACATATTCGGGTAGTCATGGTGACTGACAGAAAAAGGTCGCATGAAACATGCTTACTTGTGTGAAATACTGAAAGTGACAGACGGTGTGTGTGGGACAGTATGTCAGGTGTGCAAATATGCTGCTGCACACATTTTTGTGGCAGAGCTCAGAGAGTTTGGGTTGTCAGAGAAGGAACTTGACACTGTGAATAATGAATAATAGGCCCGCTGGGAGGGAAACAGGAGAGGTTGCTGCGGGAGAGATGGAGTTTAAGCAGGGCAACATGAGACAGGCAGACTGGAACAGTAGGTCTTTATTCTGACGATGATCAAATACACACTCAGTCAAAGTTAGCGGTTGGTTGCGTATACCTTCGGTACATACAAAATGAGTTTAATCATATGTGTTTCATGTGTGTCCACTTTTTCATTAAGGGGGATCCCAGTGTCTTTGTTGTGGTTGTCCTTGCATGCATAAACCCAACAGGTAGATTTTTTTAATTAAAGAATAGGTCTGCTGATAATTGCAGCTCATATTTTGGTTATATAGTTGGTGTTGTTGAAATTTTTTCCACTGTTGTCCAAAACCTAAAAAACAATCTTAAAAACACATACGCTGTCCTACTGCTGGAAATTAAGGTGGCTGACAAGGGCAAACATGCACAAACTGAGGAAAACACGTGCAAATTAAGAAAATATCTTCACTAGTCTGACAACACATGCGCAACATTTAGAAAACACGCAGCACACACAGATTATGAAACCTGAAGTTTTCCCAGAAGACAATAAAAAGTGCTGAACACTGCTTGAAATAATTTGTTGACACAGTTTGTGACTCATGAAGGTACTGAAGCTCTGTGTATGACCTCTACATGCTTATGTTGTGTATTTTTGACTTCTGCTACTGCTCTCTTTTATTGTAGCATCTCTGTCTGCAGTGTTTCTGTATTTTGTATTTATTGCTGTTTTAAGAAATTATTGAGCCTTTTTAAAAAAACTGAGAACATATCAGTTGTTCAAGAGATATATCTTCAGTAGGAAGCATTGGGATGAGAGCCACAGAAAGTGCAGGGAAAGTACTGATTGAAGGACAAACACATTGTTGGTTTTAGTCTTTTCAAGGAGATAGAATAACACCATCCTTTTAAGTTATGCTACCATATGAGGTCATTCAGGTCTTTGAGCTCCAGTTGCAGCACGACTTCAAGCTTAAAACATCAGAAGCAAAGATATTATTATTATTATTGTTGTTGTTGTCGTTACATTGCTATTAGTTAGTGCTATTATTCAGTTCCTGGTGTGGTTCAAGCTCCAAAAACACTGGATCCTACATTTCCCACAATGCAACTCAACTGCATCTTTCAGTGGACCCTCCCTCCCTGGTAATCACTCACATCTTGGAGGAGGGGATGGAGGGCGGTGGAGCACAGTTGCACGACATGAGGGCTCTTGACAAGGCCGTGCAGATGGGAGTGTTTGTGAATGGAGATGTTTGAACACCTAATTCTCTCTGCAGCGTCACGTTACCCATTTTTACCCATGACATAACTGACATACAAATTAAAGTCTGACCAGAGATGGGCGTGTTTTTAAATATGAATATGATTTAATGAAACATAGACAGAGGAAGTTGAGAGTTGTAGTTTAAGAAGAACATGTCTGTGTTGAAGCTGGTTGAAATCACTCCATGTTGAGGCCTATCAGATGAAGACAGTATCTACACCAGCACGTTCTGCCCTGTGCCGTCACGCATCGTATTGTGAGCGTGTTATCTCCTCTCAGCTTTCATGTCCCTGCAGCTCCACATCACACATCAGCTGTTGTCAAGCATCAGTGTGTCCTGTTAAATGTTACCTGGGAAACAAGCAAAAATACCAAAAAAAATAAAACGAGATGTGTCAAACTCACATGTGTTTGTCAATTGAAAATGTGTTTTTGATGGTAATTCACATGATCAGGGTTACTCAACGGCCCACAGATCAAAACAAACAAAGTTCATGCCACTTCCTGCATTTATCTTCCTTGATAGAAACCATTTTTATTACAAAGAGCTGTTGTGTTTGATTCTCATATGTTTTTTAGTACAACTGTGACTAGATAAAATGTTTTTTTTCTACAAAAGCAGAAGTCACTTCAGTTAATGTAGTTTTCATATATATCATAAATCATAATGTTCTCCAAATATGGAAATGGTTCCTCTGGGCAGCATGAATGTGCTTAACACTTTTCATGAGAATGTTTCTGTCACATCTGGATGCATTTCCTCTTTACATTTTGTCATACCACCAATTTTATTTGGGAGAGAAATTCTTGATCGCAGGTTTTAAAGAAAAAATGTCTTTTACTCCATCTGTACATGTTGTGTGCATCCTCAGGTGTTGTAAGTCATAGGTCCTGTGGTGTGACTGCGACTTTTGCCGTGTTGTTGACTTGGAGGTTGACGTCAGCCCTGCAGATGTCAACAAATGGTCACAACAGCAGTGTTTGCGGTCACAAGCCTGCATGGAAACACGGTTGGCTGTTTGTGTGACACTCTCCAGCAGCTCGGAGCTTAAATGAATCACGCCCTGACACAAGAGCGCAGAATAGTCTGTCATCTCCTTCAGTGGGCACTGAAGGAGTCCCCCAGGTGATGCTGCCGGCATCACTGGGATTAAAGGTTGCCATAGAGAACCCTTGTCACCGTAGCAACAGTCCAGTCCAACACAGAGGTTGCGGGGGAAGGCTGGAGAGCAGGCTGCTTCCTGTGTTTGTGGATAAGAGGAGGTTGCAGCGAGGTCAGTGCTGTTGTTAACTCGGCCTCCAGCTGAATTTTCCTTCTGAGTCATAAACAGGACAGAGAAGCTGAGGCCTTTTTCAGGAAGATGTTGATTAATTTTGGTTAGTTTATTGTTTAATATCATGTAAAGAGGCTGAAAAGAAAGCAGAAATGCAGCACATCAGTTATTTGTGGAGAAATATAGTACTTTTCACTCCATGATATTACCTGACAACTTTAGTTACTTTTCAGGTGGAATGTTTCTAAAATTGTATATTGAGGGTTAAACTAACATATAGTAGTATACATATTTTATTACGTATGGGAGTGCCTCTCTCATCTCATTTCAGGTCATTGGATAGTTTTCCAACAAATGGACTATTCTCGCTCATTTTATGGTTCCCTTTCACTGCTCTCATCCACCCTGTTTTCATTGAAAAGCTTTTAAAAAATCCCACCACACACTCTCTGTTCAGCATCAAACACACAGCCAGATGCAGTGAGAGTTGAGATGGGGACAGTAGTGCAGACATTTCCCTAAAGCACGACTCCAAATTAGTGCTGATCTTGCTCTCTGTCTACTGGCAGTTTCACCACGTCAGCTTTAAGGAGGTGATGAAATGTCAATGTTGTGTTTCTGCCTTGTTGCTCTGCCCCCGAGTGCTGATAAAATAAAGGAAAGCAGGTTAAACAGGAAAGAGGTGAAGATTTTTTAAATTTATGCCATATTAACTAGATTGAGGCAAAAACAAGTCCAGTTTGATGAACAGTTACGTCAGACTGCTGATGTTTCAGTGCCACTATAAAGCCTGTAGAGCTTCGTAGACATTGTAGAATTTCGGGTCAAGTTATGAATCTTTCAAATAATTTGCTTTTTAATAGAAATTAAAATGGATCTTTATTAGACATCCAGTGACACATCAATTATTGTGATAGGCATTATCCACTGTTTTTTAATGTCTCATAGACCAAACAATTAATTTAGTGAGGAAACATTAATCACACTAACTGGTGACAGAATTAATCGTTAAATGTCGAACTCACTGTGTTCAAACAATCTCACACGTTGGTGCTTCATCTGTAGTTTTGCATACTGGCAAGTTTTAGTCTTGCTTCTCAGTCTGAAAGTTTACAGCTCTTCTTGCTTGGCAGAGTCCCCCCCCCCCCCCCCCTTAATCACATTCAGTCTTTTACTTTTTTCAGATGCACTTTTTCAGTGCTTTACACCGATTTCTGCAGATCCTCCGAGTTGGTCACTGCTCATGCTGTAATAACAAATGTCCATTTTTTTAGGAAGCTGCTCTTGACCAAGATGACAAGGCACATTCCTGGGTTTGTGTGGGGGAGACGAGAAGCAGATCCAGTGGGTTTGTTTTAAAAAGGGGAGGGAGAGTGGTGGGAGGGGAAGGGAGGGAAGTGCGCTGGTGTGCCACAGAGTCATTACTGTAAGGAAAGGAAGGGAGGTATTGCTTAGCTGACTGAATGCCAGCGATCGCAGATTAGATTACAAAAGGTTTAACCAAAAATGTTACTCTTTCCTGTTGGACCAAAATAAAAACTGACCTGTGATGGGGTAGATTTAACAGTACCTCTGAGCAGCGAATGCTGGGTCAAATCTGCATGACTTTTTCCTACAGTAATAGCTACAAATAGAGTCGCAGATAATGCTTTCACTTTCTCCTCTGGTTCTGCTCATTTGGCCTGCCTGACGTTACTGATACTCAATGTGTTCCTCAAATAAACCAATGAAATATTAGCTGGGATGCAGCAAAGACACATACAGGGAGTGGATATCCATCAGTGTCGGGCTTTTGTCTGCTTTTGCATCACATGTCTTAAATTAGAGTCATTTATTCATCCAATCATAACACTTTGTCCTACAGTAATAGCAAGCACGTTGGACTTGCAGTTAATGTCTGCAAGTCCAACGTGTACCTTCCTCCGAGCTTTGTTTTAGTCTTTAGCAGATAAACCTTGTTCTGCTCACCACCTGGTCTCTAACTGTAACTGTTTGGTGTTTGGGGCTGAGCGGGTAGAGTATGATAAGTTAATCAGGATGGTTAGAGTGACACAAAAAAGTAGTAACGTTGCGGTAACAACCAAAAACAATTAGCCAAAAGACACTCAGATGATATGCAGAGGGAAGAGAGGAAACTGCTCTCTGGTGCTTTGTCACAAACAGTGACACCTCAGAGTCAGAATCAGGTTTATTGCCAAGTAGGTTTTCACATAAAAGGAATCTGGCTCAGTGTTTTGGGGCATTAATGGTCATTAAGAGAAAAGAAAAAGAAATAACATGCATTTGTTTGCTGAATATGGAAAATACCTGTTTTAAAATGAAAACAGCTGTGACTGAAAACAGTATTTAGAAATGAGGAGGATGGATTGTGCAAAATATTTATGTGTTAGTGGACCAATGTAAACGGTTTAAAGATGAAGAATCTGTGCAGTGACGACTTAATGGATTTAGATTTAGAGACTTCACATTTGTTCTGTCACACTATAGCACTATCAAATGCCTCATTGTTGGTGTGAAAAATATTGATCATGGCAGCTGTGTGTGAGGGTGGTTTCAACAAGTAAACAAGCCAGAAACCACAGAGTTTTCTGCCACCACAGCAATGTAATGAATGTGAGTGGAATTACAATTGGACAGTATGTGGGACTCATAGCAGCAAAAGTCAATGAATTCCAACAGTATCAGGACAATCCATCACTTTCATGTTTCATAAAAATAATACAGTGAGGGTATTTGACTAAATCACAGTAATAACACATGAGAAAACATGTTTTTTGTAGAGTAATTAGAGTGAACTGACCTTTTACTATCTCAAAGCTTGTAGGGAGATCAGTTAGGAACATCATGACATGTATTTATCCTCATAGCTTTGTTTTATATTATGAGTGATATATTTTACCAGTCTGTTGTTCTATATGTTCCTGTCCTCCTTAACTTTTATTATAAGCTCACATCTTCTGTTTTGGAGGCTTCAGCACATTTAAAATCAGTCATTTGAGTAGTTTTTTAACTAAGCTGTTGTTTGTGTTTGTATATTGCAGCAACAAAGTCGGCTCCTCTTGTCTCTGCAAACGGCAGAAATGGACAGTGTGTGTCTCTGAATGGAGTCAGTTTCTCAGAGGGAGAGCTCCTTCTCCAGGTACAGATTACATGAAGTGTGATTATCAGTGTGTATGCGAGCATCTGACTCAACTTCATTGGCCATATTACTCCAGGTTACTATCACTTGAAATGTACTCACTTATTGTATATTTTGATTCTTTCTGTAGGCTTTGAATGGTTTTGTGCTGGTTGTGACGACAGATGGTACGATTTTCTACACGTCCCCAACCATCCAGGACTACCTTGGCTACCATCAGGTAAAACTGTGACGCATAAACACAGTAGAAATATCTTTCTTTGTACCACTGGAGAGAAGAATCCAGATGCTTCACTTAAGCACAACAAGCAATATAATTACTTACATAACAGTTTTTGTGTAATGTGGCACAGTTCACCCACAAACTGCAGCCTCTAAAATGATCATACAGTTACATCAAAACCTCTTTAACCAGTCTCAACGTGCAATACGTGTTCCATTAAAATGACCTTTGTTGGTGCCGCTGCCTTCCCCCAGTTCTTTGTAAAAGCTTTTTTACGTGCAACTAACAATATTTTGACCACATATCTGTGGGCAAAAGCAGGATCTTATATCTGATGAGGCACTTTACACACTTCTTCCCAAAACACAGTTATCTTTTGACATTTCCAAAAAACACATGTAGAGTGATATATGACAAATGATCCACACTTTTTTTTTCCAACATTTCATCTAAAACTGTTTCAGGAAGGATTTATTAGTGTATTCAACTGCATTCAGTTTAGTAAGGTGTGCTTATAAAATAGATAACCTGACAACTGAGTGTTTATTTTGTGTAGTTGTACATTTAAACCTCCTGCACACCCACAGTGTGTTTTTCACATATGTTGCCTGTTTAGACGCTCTGTCAGGATTGTGTGTGTGTGTCTATTTTTACCTACTTGGGTGGGACAACTGACCTGTAGTTATCTTTCTTATCTGTACATTGAGTTTGATTATTTCACCAACATAGCACCACCTTACTTACCCCTGAGTAGTCTAATCAGCCAGAGTGATTCAAAACACACGTGTGGGTGTGCAGAGCCTTTAATCACAGAATTAAAGTGTCAGATAAATGTAGTGACAAAGTAAGTACTATTCCCTCTGATATGCAGTGGGGAAAAAGTATTAAGTGGAATTAAACTAGTTAAAATTGCGTGAAGTAAACTCTCTTCCTTCCCTTCAGTCCGATGTGCTCCACCAGAGTGTGTATGATCTCATTCACATGGACGACAGAGAGATGTTCAAATGTCAGCTCCACTTCGCCCTTGACCCCAGTGACAACGGCTCCGAAGGTACAAATTCAACACACCAGTATCCACTATTAAAAAATCTAATACATGTTTTACTCATTTCCGGACTTTGTTGTCAGACTTGTTTTACTTTTTGAACTAAACAGTGTCTGCCTCAATTTTCTTGTTTTATTTGAGTAATTTCCAGAGGTCAGAAGAAGAGGTTTTATTATGAAGAACTTCACAATAAGAAAAAAGCAAAAACAATTGAGCAATCAGTTTTGTGACATAGAAATTTGTTGGGGTTTTTGTTTCCTCCCTGTTGCTAGTTAAGTTAGTAGTGAACTTGATCGTAAGTTCAGCATCAGAGGTGAATAAACTGTGAGCAATAAAACGAGAAAATCAGGACTGACGAGATGTTTTTCGTGTTCATGTCGTTTCGTGCAGATCGAACTAAAGCTTCGAGCAGCTCTGTGAGCCTGCTGCCTCAGTACATCCCTCCAGAAAACTCCTCTTTCCTGGAGAGAAGCTTCTGCTGTCGCTTCCGCAGCCTCCTGGACAACACTTCTGGATTCCTGGTACCATAAAGAAAGCTTTTGCTGAACAACACTAGGAGCCTACAGCCGCATTAACAAATCTATGAGGCTGTAGCACAGAAGTGCTTTGAGCTAAATGCTAACACGGGCATGCAAACACACTAATAGTAGGTGGATGCATGTTATCAATTTGTGAAAGACCTGAGTGGAAATGCTGAAAATTGAAGGGGAAAAAATTATAATATTGCAAAGCTCTTTTTTTATTTTTCATCTCGTTGCTTCCTGTTCTTTTGCAGTGGAACAGTGGCATCATGATCAGAGGTCATGTATGAAAATCATATATGTTTTTTGTGTCCTTTCTGTAAATTAAGTTAAATGTTTGCTACACTTGGTTATTGACAATGATAATGTGTAACGGGTTTACTAAGATGTCCCAAATCTCATGGCAATCTCTCCAGTAATGGTTAAGATATTTCACTCAAAACAGGAAATATGGCCTGATGATGATTGTAGAGGAAAAGTCAGTGGATCAACAGAATTATTAGGATTCATCCATTTGGGTACCTTGAATGTTTTTACCAAAGTCCATCCAGTAGTTGTTGAGATATTTCTTGACCAAATGAGGACGGGCAGGCTGACACTACCATCTGCAGAGTTGTGCTGCAAGCATCGCTTGACATGTACGTTTGTGTCTCCTTCACTCCAGGCTCTGAACTTCAATGGCCGTCTGAAGTACCTGCATTTGCAGGGGAACGTGGGAGCCGACGGGGCTCCGGCTCCTCCACAGCTGGCTCTGTTTGCCGTTGCCACACTTGTTCAGCCTCCTTCAGTCATGGAGATCCGCACTAAGACCTTCATATTCCAGACGAAACACAGGATGGACTTTGCTCCCATGGGAGTAGATACCAGGTGGGCATTACTGATGAATCTTTTAAATATTTTTTTTGTAGCAGACTGGTAATGCATTCACCTCCCTCATGCATGACCGAGATAGAACCAGATCAGCTTCTTTTAATAGTCCGTTGTTGTGTCTGTATGTTTGTTTCCTCTCAGAGGGAAGCTGGTTTTAGGATATTCAGAGATCGAGTTGGTCTCAAAGGGTTCTGGCTATCAGTTCATCCACGCTGCTGACATGATGTACTGCGCCGACAACCACCTCAGGAGTGAGTTATCCTGCGAAACACATGCACACTAATATCTACTGCTCTCTACTTCTCCAGGCTGTTACTGTGTACTTTTGTTTTTGACCTTGCATCACTGTCAGCCTTACGCCTCTGTCCACCTGGTTTGTCCTCAGTGATGAAGACCGGAGACAGTGGCTTCACATTTTTCAGGCTGCTGACCAAAACTAGACAATGGCTGTGGGTTCAGGCAAACGCCAGGGTAGTCTTCAAGGGCGGGAGACCAGACTTCATCATCGCTCGTCAAAAAGCACTCACGTAAGCACTGACTTCTCATCTTAAGCTTTTATTATCCAAGTATTGAAGCCAAAGAGGAGATTTCTGTGAGGCCGCATTAAAGGATAGCTCTAGTCAAATCTACCTACACTTTTTAAGAATTAAAAGTTTCTTTTCTTTAACATTAACCTCTCCTTGTCTCTTCCTATTTTTCTGTAGAAATGAAGAAGGAGTGGAACACTTGCACCAGAGAAGACTGCAGCTCCCCTTCAACCTTGCCACCGGTGAAGGCGTCCTGTACGACACTTCTCTGGATGACTTCACCATCCCTGGTCCTGGCTCCGTTGCACCTGGCACCACCGAGTCCACATCAGAGAAACTTCTGGACCCCGCCTCACTCCTGGGATCCCTTCATCAGCAGGACCACTCTATTTATACCCAGCCCCAGAATCCCAGTCCCCAGCTCCCAGTCTTCTCCCAAATTGAGGACCTTGATCTTGATTTCGAGCAACCCCAGTCAACCTTGGAACAAGCCTTCCTGGACAGCCACGCCCTGCTCAACGTGCCGAGCCAGCCCGAGGGTTCAGAGAAGGCGTCCATCACAGGGGACCTCACATCAGAAGCCATGATTGATTCGTTGGAACAGATTCTGGAAGAAATTGGGGATGGAGGGATAGAGGGTCTTGAAGTTGAGGACACAGAGCTGAGAGACTGGGAGAACACCCTTGCCAAGGTGAATAAAGAGAGGGAAGACGTATCAAATGAACTAAGTCACATTCTGGCCAACGACATATTTTCATATGTGGAGGAGGCTCTGAAGAGAGAGACCGGTGGACATGCACTGGCTTCAGATCAGACTGGTCCTCGCGTTTCTGGCATGGTAAACATTTTATCTCTTCGAGGGCAGCATCCCGGATCTGTGTTTTCAGATAATAGTAAGCGTCAGTGGCAGCCAGTGACGGGAATGAAATCTGGATTAGCAGAGCAGACTCTGGTGAGCGATGCTGTCGGTGACGGCAGCTGTTCGGCTGGTTCAAAATGTGCTCCTCAAACTGTGTCCCACGGGGCGGGACACAGACTGACACCCACACAGTGTGATAACGCTCACCAGGGACACGCCTCTCCACTCTGGCCTCCAAGCAGCAGCACTCACCGGATGATTTCAACACAATACCATCATGCTAATCCCCAGGCTGAAGCGACACAACACTCTTGGTTTCCTTCTGTACAAAACACCAACGGTATTAACAATAACCATCGATTTGGCCCAGAGCTGATCCAGAGTGAACAATATACGTTCAACCATGCTGGTTCACAGCAGGCGTACAGGGGGACACAACTTCAGACTCCTTCAGTGTGGCAGCAGCTGCCGCAAAGTTTTCACCATCACACACTGACACATTCCTCACACACACCAGGCAGCATGAGCTCCTCGGCTCAGTCACTCCATGCGCAATCGCAGCAATCAACTGGTGGCTGCATGTATGAAGAAAGACAGGGTCGCATACCGAACACTGCTGCTGTTCCAAGCAGACAGAACGGGACTCTGCTGGGTCCTCCGGGCTCCAGGAGGCCAACACACACTACTGGGGCCACCACCAACGCTCCCTTCACCATGTCCCATCCAGGCACGCCCGGCCCCAGCGCTCACATGGCTGCCTGTGCAGAAGTGGGCAACATCAGTTCAGTCCATCTGAGCAGAGGCAACGCTGGCCTGGGAGCAGCTCTGTCAGATTTTCCGACTGGGAATGGATCTTTACAGTCGTCATTCTTCTGCTGGAACGGCGACACTCAGGTAAAATAAGACCGTTATTAGAAACAAATTTTTAAGTAATTTCATTCAGGTCATTTGGGAAGGAATAATATTGAAAATGTAATCATTAGCCAAAGCCCTGCTCAGATTTCTGGCATGAGTATTCGTCCAGATGGTTATAATTTGTCTTGTAAAACACATTGTATAGGCTGCAGGCAGTTCTTGCCGTGTTTAGATGAGCCTCTCCTCCAGCTGAGCTGTCAAGCAAACACAGACACTTGTGAAATTAGTTGTTTCAGATGTCTCCAGATTTCATCATCACAGTGATCCGGTTCTTTGATTAAAAAGTCGTACAAGTCTGTGTACAGGTAGAGAGATCAACTACAGCTACAACTTTTCCGAGCACCAAACTTAAAGGAGTAGTTTGACATTTTGGGTAATATACTCAGTTTATGGGGGACAGTAAGATGTGAAGATCCATACAACTCCCTGTGACCCCTCTCTGTGTTGAGGAACATTGAAGTCATCCTAAAGAAATGAAAGTAACAAATGCCAAAGAAGAACTGAACAAGATACTCTGCCACTTGTATTCTGCCCTTTAGACAACAAGAGGAACCTCCTAAATAAAGGTCCAGATTTTGATTAGTATATCTTAAACAGGTTTGAAATTAGTGAGACAGCTGATCACAGTTGTATCAAGTATCCAGACATCCACTTGTCAGGAGGGGTGACTAAAGAGGACCTCACCTCCTTCAATCTGATCTGTTTTTCATTTTCACAGATCCCCAAAGTTCCCATGAACGGTGTTGGTGACCCGTTTGCCTTCCCGGCCCTTCCTACTGGGAGCGTAAACCTCTCTCAGAACAGCGGTCCACAGCCGCCTCTGCAGGAACTCTGATTGGACCGTCAGATATACACGAGTGTGACGTCATCAGTAACTCCGAGATTCTCCCTGTAGACAAACGGAAAGACGACGGGTGTCGTGTCTGCTGTGGCTCATAAAGAAATATGGACCCTCTCATTTCAAACTGCGTTACAGTCTGTTGCTGTTCACGCAGGTTTAAGTATCTCCACTTTTACTTTTGGACATTTGACTCTGTGAATATTTATCAAACCACCTCATCCAGTAATTAGCTTTTTACAGATTTACGCTGCAAGTAACCAACAATGTTGTGAAGCGTCCTGGAAGCTTCAGGATTTGTTGCAACTGATCTTTGCTGTAGAGGGCAGAAGATTGCAGCCTTTCTCTATCACATAAGGTAAAAGTAACACAATACACATATAACTACTCTTCATACTGAGGACCATTTCACATCAGTTTGACTCTCCATACTGTACGTCACAATGTGAATCTATGAACACTCCGTTCTGTGAACATCTTTATCTACGACTTGTTGATGTCCATTTCCAGTTTCTATGAGTGGCGTTTCGAGGACACGTCATAAACAAGGAAGACTTTGAATTATCGACATCGCAGCATCATTCACTTCTTATACTAAACTTTAAAAGGACAGCAAATGTTTGTTCTTGTTCATTAGTACATGCAGCTCAACCAAAGTGAGTTTTTTATAGAGTTTTGAGTGACAAGTCTGTCTTAAAACAATATTTATGTCCATTTGTACTTTGAAACCACTAAAGCCTCATATTTGCTTCAGATAAACTTATGAATGTACTTTTACACAGAGTGAGGTCTGTGGATTTTGTCCCCCAGCACTTACAATGGAAACACTTAAGGAAAGGATCTCTTAATGTCCAGTATGAACTGGAGCTACAATTTGTACACATATGGAGAAGTGATCAGTGTTTCCACACTTAAAATTTGTTTTAAGTTTTCATTTAATTGGGTTGGTTTTATTTTTGTCTCCAAAGACAACGTTTGTATTTCATTCAGCTGTGAAGCTCACATGTTAAATGTAGAAACTCATCTTCTCCTGACACTAATGCAGCTATGTTGGAAAGAACTGTGACTCAGACAGATGTTTCACATCTGAACATTTTAGAGCTGCAGTTACATTTTGACCAGCCAATTATCTGGCTATTTTAAAAGATCTACAGTGTAATTTTGTTTTGTATTCAATAGGCATGTTAAACATGAAACACACAATACAGTATTAAAATACTGTAAAATCTATTTCATCTTTAGCATTTTCCCCAAATAAAGTGGTAAACCCCATATTTATATTTATAAGCAGTTGTACATACACACTTAACAAATAGTTTATCATAATTATAACATAATTGTTGGCAGATATAAGGGCATCTTTAAGTACTTATCAACTCAGATTTTTGTCAATAACGATGGCTCCTCTTGTGAGGATTTTATAACTTGTGTATAGACTGTTAATGTATGATTAATAAGATTTAAAAAATGTTGAATTAACATAAAAGTGCATCGTCACAAAGCTGAAATCAACAACTTTTACTGCTGCAGTTCTGTACAGCAATGTCTTGTTACAGACACACAGTTTCTGAACAGCTTGTTCTTGTCGGAGTTTTGGACAAATATTTTAATGAACGCTTAAAAATGTCCCTGTATCAGTCTACAACCACATTATAGCAAGTTATAGCTTGTTTTAAAATGTATTAATTGTTTATGTACCTGTACTGCATATAAATGCTAAATTATCTTAAATATAAGAATGAATTGGTGCATTAATCGACCACTAATAAATACACATACACATGATATGGAAGAGATGGCAGCTCCAGAAACCGCTATGAACAGATCTAAACAATGATTCAGAGCTGTAATAACATCCTGTATGTTTTCAGTTTAAACTCTTTATTCATCGCAGCCGTATCAATGAAGATTCATGCATTTGTGCCTGTAGCAGACTGCCATATTATGATGCTTATGCTGCTTTGTATTCCTCGTGTACAAAATATAACCATTGAGGACAAGTCTAATTTATTTTGCCATTAAAGAACCGTAACCCCTTTTTCACGCTACCATGTTCTTTTTTTCTTTCACACAACTCGGAAGTTTTTGTCTCACTATGGGTTCATGTGAGGACAGTGTGTGATTGTATTCAAACTGGGTCACCCGCTGACACTGTGGCTCAGATGTGAGCAGGTATCAGGTTTAAGCCCATTGTAACCGTGTGCTCTGTCTGCAGCCCTCAACTCCAGTGCCAGTTTGCATTGTTATCTGTGGGCACGATGGCACATTTAATGTTTTTGTTCCAGTCTCCCTGCTCCCACATCGTCCCTCCTCTGAGACAAGTCGTTATGTAACCGCCAGCAGCCTCCCTTACACAGCACATTCCCCTCGGCCTCGGCAGGACTGTGTTTTTGATTGGATATAAAATCATTTAAAAGGAGACTGCTGACAGAAGCTTAATGCTGTAGGTCTGCTTAAGTCTGCAAATATGCAAGCAGCCCTGTGGCGCAGCAGCACTATGAGCTAAGGTCATCACACTAACATGCTCACAGATCAAACGTCTGTTTACAAGTCTTTAGGAGGAATATTGCATGTGTGAAAACAAAATTTATTTAAAGCTTTTTGTGTCTCCGGGGGGAGCTGCATGAAGTCATCATAAATTCCCTCAAGTGATGTCACTGGAGTTAATGTCTCTTGTGGCTCCCTCCTGAGCCTCGAGAGACATTATGTTGCTGTTGCAATGAGTATATCATGATGAATAAACTGATTTTCATTTGTTGGCTTTAATACTTGAGAATCACATATGATAGATTATATATCTATCTTATGCATATTTATGTAAACATTTCATAACTTTGGCTAGAAAATGCTGCTCTGTTTTTTTTATATTGATTGGTTTTTTGTTTTTTTCATGGATGTTCCTGCTGCATGGTTTACTATGAAAATACATTTACTGTAAATATGCTGTTCTGGTTAAATAGTGATCACTTTCTAAATTGATCATAAAAAAAATAGACTTAATTCTCTTCCTCTTATGGGCCAGAGATGTTAAATACACCCTCCTTCTTTGAGACAAAGAGGTTAATGCATCCTGTTTCATCCCAAGTCCTCAGATTACCACTTGTGTTCTCCCTAAATAAAATCACCAGAGTCCTGACCAAGTGAGCAATCGCCTAATGCAACGCTAAACCACCACTTCACTTGAGGAAAATACTCAAAAGACCTGTATTTTAGCTGTTTGTTCTCCTGCTCGTCTGCGTCCAGCTCTGAAATCCAAGCTGTCCCCGAAGAAAAGGCTGACTAGTCTGTCTGAATGGGGGATTAAAGACAAGGAGAAATAAAGTAACCCAATATCACAATCAACCGGACCCGATACGCCGTTCTCACGCGAGGAATCTGATGCTCTATTAAGAGCAATAAGAAAGAGGGGAACACAGGCTTGGAAGGAAAGAAGAGATGGAGGGAGGAAGTGGCTCTAAAAACAAATGACGGCTGTGGGAGTTGGTTCATAAAAGCTGAAGGCCGAGTAGTTCAGCATTAGTTCACAAAAGAGATGGCAAAAAGAAGAGTAGAAGTGGGATTAAAATGACATTTTAAACGTTTTGCAGACCTGCTTCAGTATTTGTCATTATCATTGACGTATGTTGCTAAAACTTGATTTTGATTTTCCTACAGTTACTTTTCAGAATAAGATATATGATATCTTACAAAAGGGCGGCACAGTGGTGCAGTGGTTAGCACTGTCGCCTCACACCAAGAGGGTTCTGGGTTCGACTCCCGGTCGAGGCAGGCCCTTCTGTTTGCGTGTTCTCCCTGTGTCTGCGTGGGTTCTCTCCGGGTACTCCGGCTTCCTCCCACCATCCAAAGACATGCACAAATGCTGCTTTGTCTCCATCATGTGGAAATGAACAGACCTTCAGGTGATACTGAAGAAGGTACAGACAAACACAAAAGTGTCTACAGCCATGCTGACAGCTCTGTGAGGATCCAGACTGCTGGATGGACAAAAGTTGTCTGTTTTTGGTCATAAATGGTGTCAGAATAAATGTCTCTGGCAGCCTATATAGGAGGTGCTCACCATGTGTAGTGTCGGAAGAGCAAAGATGTGAGAAATGAGCTGGAGAGATTTAGGAAGTATTTTTCTTCAGTCAGTAAATCTGCAGTTTGTAAACAGTTTCACAGGAAACAGCCACATTTGACGTCATGGCTCAGGATGATGTTCTTAAATGGAACCATTTTGACACAAATGTTTTAAAGAAAATTATGAAATATGTTAGAAAGGGACTTAGAGAAGGACGACAGAATTTAAGGAAGAGTGAGATAAATATGGAGCCATCACCAAAGCCTGAGGAGCTTAGAAGTATTTCATCACTAAAACCTTAAACTCGAGGTTTTGTTTGAAATGAGAAAACAAAGAACAAAGTTTAAATTCACAGTGCTGCTCCTCCTCTTCCTCCTCCTCGCTGCCTTCTGCTCTCAAACACAGCGGCCCCTCTCGATCAGGGCGTTTCCTTGTTGCTTCCCCTCCATGTCTGCTGTTTGAAGACGGGTGTCACCAACATGTGGTGATGTGCAAGAGCTGACAGGCTCTGTGAACACGTGTTCATGCACAGAGCGTGAGAAAGAGAAAGTAAAACTCGAGACAGCTGCTCACGCTGAGAGGGGAAATGGCGCAGAAAGGAGTTCAGATGGACGGGGAAACTTTCTCTTGTTTGATCTGTTTGGATGTACCAACCAATCCGGTGACTATTCCCTGTGGACACAGCTACTGCATGAACTGTATTAAAGGTTACTGGGATACCAAAGATGACAGTATGATTCGCAGATGGTCTCAGTGCCCTCAGTGTATACAGATCTTCACACCAAGGCCCGTCCTGCAGAAAAACACCATGTTAGCTGCTGCACTGGAGGAGCTGAAGAAGACCAGACTCCACGCCGATCCTGCTGATCACTGCTATGCTGGAGCTGAAGATGTTTCCTGTGATATCTGTCCTGGGAGTAAAGTGAAAGCCGTCAAGTCCTGTC
Source organism: Amniataba percoides (assembly GCA_037176925.1). Lineage (NCBI taxonomy): Eukaryota > Metazoa > Chordata > Actinopteri > Centrarchiformes > Terapontidae > Amniataba > Amniataba percoides. Next base: position 8,218,504 of record JBAJHX010000035.1, on the reverse strand, counting down.
TGAGGTGTCTGGCGTCTTATTGTGAGAAACACATCCAGGATCATTATGAAGCGGCTGCGCTGAAGAAACACAAGCTGGCGGATCCCCTCAAGAATCTCCAGGAGGACATCTGCTCTCGTCACGATGAGGTGATGAAGATGTTTTGCAAGACTGATCAGCGGTGCATCTGTTATATCTGCTCCGTGGATGAGCATAAAAGCCACGAGACAGTCTCAACTGTGACAGAACGAGGTGAGAGGCAGAGAGAGCTCGAGGTGAGGAGACAGACCATCCAGCAGAAAATCCAGGACAGAGAGAAAGACGAGAAGGAGCTCCAGCAGGAGGTGGATGCTTTCAATGGCTCTGCTGATAAAGCAGTGCAGGACGGCGAGAAGATCTTCAGCAAGTTGATCTGTCTCATCCAGAAAAGAAGCTCGGATATGAAGCAGCAGGTCAGTTCCCAGCAGGAAGCTGAAATGAGTCGAGTCAGAGAGCTTCAGGAGAAGCTGGAGCAGGAGATCGCCGAGCTGAAGAGGGAAGACGCCGAGCTGAAGCAGATCTCAGACATAGAGGTTCACACCGAGTTTCTGCGCAACTACCCCTCGTTGTCAAGATTCAGCCAACCTACAGAGTCGCCCAGAGTCAAGATCCTTCCTCTGCGGCGCTTTGAAGATGTGGCAGCGGCCGTGTCAGAGCTCGGAGACAAACTACAGGATGTTCTGAGGGAGAAGTGGATCTCACCGACAGGGATGGAAGTGGATGTTTTACCTTCACCAGAGCCCAAGACCAGAGCGGAGTTCTTGGAATATTCGTGCGAAATCACACTGGATCCAAACACGGCGCACACAAATCTGTTATTATCTGAGGGGAACAGAAAAGCAAAAGCAGTGTTGATAAAAGAGTCCGACTCCAGTCACCCAGACAGATTCACTGGTTGTTTACAGGTGCTGGGTAGAGAGAGTCTGACTGGACGTTGTTACTGGGAGGTGGAGTGGATGGGTTTAGGCCTTTATGCAGCAGTCGCGTACAAGAATATCAGCAGAGCAGGGGGCTTGAACGAAAGTGCATTTGGATTCAATGACAAATCGTGGGCGTTAAATTACTCCGAGCTGAACAACACCTATATGCTGTTGTACAACAATGTCCAAACTCCCGTCTCAGGTCCTCGGCCCTCCAGAATAGGAGTGTACCTGGATCACAGTGCGGGTATTCTGTCTTTCTACAGCATCTCTGAAACCATGACCCTCCTCCACAGAATCCAGACCACATTCAGTCAGCCTCTCTATGCTGGGCTTCGGCCTCTCCATTTTGGAGCCTCGGCTGTGATCTGTACACTCAAATAGACAGAAGTCACTTAAGGGACAGTGGATCACATGCTGTGTTTTCATTTTTAAGTGTGTTATGTTTCCATTTTTCTTGCCGAGATGTGATTTTTGTGGCATTTTTTTTAGTAGAGATAATATGTCAGTCAAACATAATAGGTGGTGCTTTGACATCCTCTCATGCGTTGAGTTTATTGATGCGGCGCTGCTTCCTGTGTCTGTTTGGATGATGTTAAGATGTTTGTTTACTTGAGCTGACATATCTATGCCTACCATGCAAACCTGATCATAAACGTAAAGTAGGAATTTCATTCCTTTTACTCCGGTGAGATTCTGGTAAAACTAGTTTAGTGTGTGTATGAAGTGAATCGTTGCTGAACAAGAGTGAGTCTTTGCTGACAGGATGTGTGAACAAGATGAAGGTTTATACAATAAATAAACAAAATAAACAAAAATGAACAAAGTATCTGTTTCTTGTTTTCATTCTGGGATGTCACACAAAGCTGATGGAGACACTGTGAAACTGACATGAGAATATAACTGAGGTAAAAATTATAATAGGGAATGTCCAAAGTGCATATTGACATGATGATGAAATTAACCTGAGAGGCCTCATCAACTTGCATCCAAAACAATCGTATTCACAGCTGTCTTGAACAAAGCTCTTTGAGAGCTTTTTGATTGCTCTTCCAGGTAGATGATATTGCTTTAAGTGTGTCAAAGCTCCATTTTGTTTCAAAGTTTCTTGAGGTAGAGAAGTTAAAGTTATCCTACATTGTTCCACGCAAATCCCAAAATAAACCAATTTAGGAGCGAAGCATTTGGACCAAAATACATGTGAGGGAAAGCTAACTGTCATGATCTGTTCCGTGTCTGCTTTTCACGTCTGTCCTGTTTTATGTCTCGTCTGGTTAAGTTCCATGTTTGTCATGTTTCTGGTTCCCTTGTTCTGGAGTGTCATGCTTTATTTTGAAATCTACTCTCCCTCATGTTTCAGGTCCCTTGACTTCCTGCCACAGTGTGTTTCCCACCTGTTTGATTGTCTGCCCCGCCCTGATTGTGTCCACCTGTTCCTTGTTACCTTGTGTATTTATAGTCTGTGTCTTCCCTTGTCTTGTTGGCAGATAGTCGAGTTATGCTCGTGTGCCCTCGGCATGTTCCAAGTCTCACATCTTGTTATCTCCTGTTCCATGTTTCATGTTTCTTGCCACGTTTGCCTTGGATGATCTCGCCGTCAGCGAGTTTTGAGTTTTGCCACGTTCTTGTTTCCTTTTTGGATTTTGCCTTGAGAAGGACTCTTTTGTTAAATGAACCTTTTTTGAACATTGCTCAGGAGCCTGTGTGTGTGTGTGTGTCCTGCATTTGGGTCCTGCCATGTCTGCCTGCGTGTGTCTTAACACTAACGAGGAAGACAGCTGCCAGTCTGGAAGCCTTCTCCTTATGTGTCAGGGGGACAGAATGAAAAGAAAGAGATTTGATATCTGTCTGAACTTATAGCAAGAAGGTTTATAAATTCACACACAATTTTATTTTTGTGGCTTGCATCACAAAAACTGGGCTGATTTCTGCTGCTAGACCAGTCAGGTGACACATGTCCCTTACTGCATTGAGAAGTGATGTATGAAAACAGAACAGGAAAAAACATATGGAGATGATATCAAGAAAACTAATGGAACTATTTTTTAAAAAATTCAAATCACTTATCCGGTCTAAAAATACAATACAACAAGAAGCAGCTATTAAAAAAAACATATAGAGAATTCATAAAGTGAAGTCCTAGAGATGCAGAAAGGAGGGGAAAAAGAAAAATAAGGTAACTGGCATTATGAGCAAATGTAAGACCGAATATTATAAGAAAATATAAAAGAAAAGAAAAAAGAGTTGAACAAAAACATATGGAGTGTGTTCAGTGTGTTAAATTGCAAAATTAGAAATGGCTCAAGTTACCCTCAGTGCTTGATTGGTGGACCTAAAAAAATACGCAGGATGAGGTTAAAGGGATTTTTTTGTAAGTGTTGGACTCAAATTTGCAGAGGCAACAGAGGAGGAGGTTGTCGATGACTATGGAGATAGAAACGTTAGTAAATGTATGAATAAAGTGTCTACTAGCTGCAGTGAAATGATATGAAAATATTAAAGAATATCATTGATTGGAATCAAGTACATTTCCAAGTAAAATAAAAACATGCTTTAGACTCTTAAGAAACTGTTCAAATTATTTATATAACAAAAATACAGATCCAGAGTTGTAGCAGAACAAAGTCGTGTAAAGTGAGTTCATGCATGCTAAATTTAAAGACTTGTTCTGTGGACACTCTGCCTGAAGATGGCGCTGTTGTCTCATGAGTGGGACAAACAGATTGAGGCCTCTGCAGCTACTGTATTTGGTGAGTAATGTCCCTTAGAGGAAAATCTTTTTCACAGTCAGGGCAAAAAAAAACATGACATACACTTACTGACTGAGCACTTACATCAGCTGTTTCCTGGAAACTGATGAATAATGTCGTCATGTGATATTTCACTCCAGACGGGGAGTCTGTTGAAAATGTGGGAAAGAGAGAAAGTGCTCTTCTTCAACGTGGCCTTAAAACATACTGACATTTTACCAAGCGGCAAAAACATCTGCCATTTCACATATTTTATAAAAAAAATCAAAGTGCAGATAAATATATGATTAAAGTCTATTTTCACTCTCAAATCAGTCTTGGCAAATAAACATTTCACAGTTTTTCTTTGTGTATATTACATTTTCACTCTAACTTTCTCATGCGGTTTTGAATAATAAATGAAGGAAAAGTGTGCAGTAAGGAAAACTGACCTTCTAGATTTACAATAACATAAACTACTCTCAGACTTGTCCTTGTGCTGTCACTGCCACAGTAATCCACAGTAATGGAAACCGGGACGAGGAGAAAGAGAATCAGGAGAAGTTGGCGAAAACTGGGAGACTCTCAGGAAAGCCACGTGGGCCGGCAGATACGTGACACACTGAATCCTGTCCCAGATAGTCAGACATCAGCCTTCGCTCATCCTCTCAGTGAGCAGAGCTGCAATGGTGAATGTGCTAAATATATTTACTCAAGTAATGTGATCAAGTACAAATCTGAGGTACTTTCTCCTCATTGTAGTAATTCACCTCTTCACACTATACAGTTTTATAATGTTCTTCTAAATTAGTTTCATTCTTTTTTTTTTTAACCTCATGAATCTACTCTCAATACCCCACAAAGACAAAGCAAAAACAGAATTTTGGAAACGTTTGTAGCCTGACTTAAGAGAAACATCACGTGGACATAAGTATCCAGAGCCTTTGCTGTGATCCCCATTTCTGTCTTTCAGAAGTTTCTACACCTTCACTGGACTCCATATACCTGTGGTAAATTCAGAAAGTTAACATGATTTGTAAATTTTGTAAAGTTTAAAATGAACCTGAAGGACCCTCAGACATTCACAACAAGTGAAAAGCTCGGAAAATTTGAAAATGAAAGAGTCTGTCGAGTAATGGAGAAAATTATCATGAGAATCGTTCATAGCAACAAGAATTAGTTCATAACAACAGTTCAACATGAGATCCACCTCATCCAACTCCAACAGTAAAATCCTGCTCTTACATGAATGCATGACCACCAGTAACATATGATAAAGTATATAATAGTATAAATAGTGTAGCATACAGTCACAAGGGGCATTTCTCTGCCTTGACTAAGTACATTTACGAGCATGCATGACCTGAGAACAAGGGATTTTAGAGGAGGGTGACCAGCAATTTGTGTCTTGGGCTTGCAGAGAGGTAAACCTATTTCACACTGGTGGATATCCCACTGGAGAGTTTCTGTTATCGGGCTGGTGTTTGAAAATGTGATTTCTGGGGCGGTAGTTCATAAAAGGGGGGGTCAGGACCCCCTTCAGGGCTCACAATATAAATATGAGGGGTCTGCAGTTGAATAAGGGGAAAGGGAAGTGAGACATTCCTCCTTTTTCCGTCTGTAAATTACTGGTCAGTGATATTTTCAAGACTAAATACTTTATTTCTATTTAATTTAATCATATGAGACAAGAGGACGATAATTTGTTTTATCAAGTCCCAAAAGTTTAGTTAGTTTGAGAAGAAATTTAAACAAATATGTAATAGATGTAATTTATCTTTTATTCTATATGAACATGACAAAACAGCACATATGTATATTTTATGGTAAACTATTACAACCCACTGTTGGTGGTAACGTGCCGTGTAGGGGCTTGTCCCTCCATGAAGGTTCATCCTCCTCTTCTGCATTTAGCAGCTTATCTTCAGGGCCGTCTTCCTGATATATTCCTGGATCTTTGTTGTTTTCTCCCACACATATATACCACATACCACAATCACACACATATAAATGAAGACTACCTTATGTATGTCAGGCAAAGTCACAGGTATGTAACAAATATCCACACCAACAATGTGCTCTGTAAAATTTCTCTTTTGTTCCCACATTTTACCTCTCAGGCTCTCTCTCTCACTCTGTCAAAGAAATTATTCATAATTTTCAATCAGCAATTCGTCAGTGTTTAACAGTAATTGAATTTTGATATGGGGGCAATTATTCATCATTTAAGGTTATTTGCATTAATTTAAAATATTAATGGGTTCTTTTGGGTGAGAGAAAAGATGAGTATTTGGTCACAGAGGAGCTCCACCACTCCAGGCACATATCCACCGACATTACCCAGCATCCTCTGCACGGTCTGCGTGGCACAGGTCGAAGACGAGAGTCCACTGATTTCCTTTATTGAGAAATTATACAGAAAGTAGAAAGAAAATGATTCTTTGAGCCTGCAGAGAAGGGCTTAAGCAAAATCCTTGAATGTGTCTCTTCAAAATTATAATTGCAAATGATGATTTTCATGAAATCCAATGTCCTCATTTAATCTCATCTATATTCCCTCGGACGAACTTGTCAAGGAAGTACACATTGTCATGGTAACTGTGACATTTGCCTATCAAACTCAGAAAAATAGTTTTTTTTATGGTTTCAGATAATTATTTCTGACAGTTTCTCTCTCTTCTGGCTGAAAGCTTTTGCTCAAAAAACTGTACAACTGTGAAATGTATGAAGCTTGAATTCACTTATTTTTTTTTCACAGACAGTGAAGTCTATCTGTTGGTCTGCCATTCTGGACAACTACTGAATGGATTAATATGAATATTTTTACAAGCATTCATGGTTCCCAGAGGACTTACGCCAGTTACATTGGAGGTCCTCCATATTTTCATCTAGTGCCACCATGAGGTTGAACTCAACAACTATTGGGTACACAGACACATCTTACCTAAAAATACCTAGAAACTAATATCATTTCCATCATCCTCAGCTGTACTTTGAGTTTATGCCAATTTAAGGCAAACTTCCAAACCAGTGGATCACATCACATGTGTGTTGCACATCCATGCATGCACACTTGTATGACAGCTCTAAGCAGGAGTCCCCTTTCAACACAATGGACACCATAAATGCAGCATTTTTGTTTCCCTGACAACAATATTGTAATTGACTAGCACACATACAGACAAATCAATTTTGAATTCAGATGTTGCTTATGTTTATGGGTATTAATGAGTGGGGCAAGACATGCTAAATGTCTGTGTAATCAGCGAAAGTTTTTCAATTGTGGTAAAAATCAGAACAACTTGGTAGTGAATGTTGGAAACCAAGATGATGAATATATCAAAATATCAACATATTAGCATTGTCACTGTGGAAATACAGGAATTCTGACATTAGCATTTAACTCAAAGCACCACTGTGCCAATATACAGCCTTACAGAGCAGCTAGCACGACTGTAGATTTTTTTTTTTCTTTTCGATTTTCCTCCAAGTGCCAGATGATAATAGGCAATCCTGTGGTGTTACATTTTCCCCTCAAATTTCAAGTATAATGAGATTTTCGGGCTGGACGCACAAAGAGAGGCTACAGTATGAGAGGAGCGGCTGTGAAGGTGTGAGATAAGAACCGATTTGTCCGTTAATAACCCGGGAGGAGGCGGTTTCAGTCTGGAATAGCTGATTTTCTGATTCAGCGCTCAGAGAGTCACATGTCAGGGTCTAGATTGTTTTGACACCCTGCTAAGAAATTCAGGAGGAGGATGGCCTGCTCATGAAATTTGCAGATCCTGATTAAATTTAGGATATTTTCATAAAGGCCAGGCACTCGCTGTGTGTGTGTGTGTGTGTGTGTGTGTGTGTGTGTGTGTGTGTGTGTGTGTGTGTGTGTGTGTGTGTGTG
>JBAJHX010000035.1:8198767-8210840 GCA_037176925.1 Amniataba percoides | reverse complement strand
GTGTGTGTGTGTGTGTGTGTGTGTGTGTGTGTGTGTGTGTGTGTGTGTGTGTGTGTGTGTGTGTGTGTGTGAGTGTAGGCTGTTGAGATGGGGGTGGGTTTGGATGTCTTTCTCAGCTGATCTCCTCTTCTCCGGTGGGATTTGAAGGGAGTGACCCCTCCACCCATCAATGTAGGTGCTCTCTTACATCAAGCAGACAGATATTGGAATTTCTTTTTTCATCTTACACACCTCTGTCTGGTCACACTTGACTTTCCTCAGTCTTTGTACATTTTGACAGACTTCAGAGGTTTCAAAGAGTCCCAAAAAAACACTGACTGACTGATTCATTACTTATTATGTAGGTAGCAGACTGTTTCTGACAACCTAGCAGATGCAAGCCTGATATTTCTGCACATCTTAGCTCACTTTTTGGTCTCCACCAAGTCCACTATGTGTCTTTTTCAGATTGCTGGTGATGGGGTACCATGTTGTTGCTGTGGTTTGTATGTTACATAAGAGATCTATGACAGGGGGTCACACATTAGACATTTCACTAGAATGAATCTCTGACAAGTGTTTCTTGTCTCAGACTACGTCATAGTCAACGAAACACACACAGGAAGTATATAGGAAAAAATGCGAGACAAAGGTTTATTCCAATAAGTTCCACATGATACTTGTCACTTGCATTGATTGCAGCAAAAAAGGGACAAAAAATAAAGTCAGTGTAGTGTCTGTAGTGCTAAACAGCACTGAACACAAACAAAAAAGGATGATGGGAATAACATTAATTTTGTAGGGTATTTGGTCAAAAAACAAAATATTGGACTAAATTGAAATTTTAACCCGATGATGGTGCAGGAGGACAAGTTAACTAAAGTTATTACAGTTCAGTCTGGATCAGAGCGGCAGACTGACACAACACTGTCATCCAGAGCTGTGTTGCTTTAGTGTCAAAAAATAGGAATCATTGCAGCTTTTAAGCTTGAGTGTGTACTAGTATCTGAATGTAAACCTTCTCCAGATTGCTAAAACTGATAAGGACCTTGGTATCCCGCTGAGTTTCTTGTTTCTTGATTCTAACATCAACTATTAGCACGTGACTTTTTGAAGTCACAGTGGTTTATTTTCACGTTATAAATCTGCCATCCTCCCACAAAATCCACCTTAAGAAAATGAAGAAATCCTTCTGACTGAAAGACGCAGGCTGATATGCAGATCAGGGGCCGCAGCGGATACTTTCCCCGCCTTTAACTCCTCCGTTTTAATGTATCACCTTGAAATCCACAGGGCATCCTCCCAGGAGTCCCTTTGTCTATGAATGCTAATGGGATCTCTCTATGTTAATAATAAATAGCTGCTGATAAAATAATAAATTCCTAATGTCCCTCTCAGACCTTTTTCTCTCTCCTCCGTCTCAGATTAGTTTATCAGGGCTTTGCCGCCCCAAACACTTTGGGCTTAATTATTTAAAATGCCTGAAAAATTCATATCCTTCTTTTTTTGGGTGCAAAAGCCATCGTTCAGCCTGTGAAAATTTGGGGAAAGAGGCGGAGGCGGATGAAATATTCAGCAGTGCTCAGGCCCTTCAATTATTTTTTCAGATGCATGAATGTTAAAAAACACATGCAGACTGAAATGAGCATTTTAAGGGAGAATAATTCCTACAGCAATATAATACAGCATTGTTAATTATTCAAGGCTAAATCTCTCCACCGACACTTTACACATTTATGTTTAATCACATTCAGGGAATTTGGATACAATCACTTGGCTGTCATTTGTTTTTTTTCACCCCGAAGCAATGCAATTACGTTTGAAAAAAAAAAAAGTTTGAAGATGTTTCATGCTGGCAAATATTAAAAAGAAAAAAGTGTGTCCATTAGGGAGCAGGGCCCAGTGCTCCAGTTTGCTGCTTTCAGGCTTCCATTTCTTTGGATGGTCAGACACTAAGCTTTGTAGCCTCCTCGCTGTCTCTGTCCCTGCTGGTTTGGCTCCCATCAATGTTTAACAGACAACAAAACATCACCACAAAAAAAAGAGATGCTTCCATTCTCATCTGTAATTTAAGCATTCGTCTGTGTTATATTCTATCCCTGGTATCGCTCCTCGCTACACAGATGCTTTTGTTTGCTGGCTGTCATCGTGCTGTATTATTTAGAGGCAGAACAAACAGAAAGCCCTCGCTGCCTTCTTCTCTTCTTCCTAATTCATTTGAACACTGGCTCCTCAGGCCTGTCAGTGTATCTACCACAGGGATCAATTTCACCACTGCAAACCCACTGGATCAGATCAGGTGGGACACGCACACAAACTCAAAAAACCGCCCACGCTATCTTCGGCGAGCGCGGGGCCCTCTGAGGAGCAGGGTGACGACATCTTTGGGGAGGTTTTCTTCACACACAGATGAGATGGTTTCGAAAAACTTTTTTTTAAAACTTTCTGATTAACTTTTAGCAGAGGAAGTCGCCATTTAATAACAGTTTAAAACTCCTCCATGTAATTGAAAGGAACATAAATGACGATGAGAGTTAAATGATGGGCTTGGAGACGTATTTGAGTCTCAAATTAATTTAAATTGCTGCCATGACATGCCCAGAGGTTCTGGGTCAGTTTTTTTTTTCAACCCCCCGTCTCATCCTTTGCCCCTGTTTTACTTACTATTTAAATAAAGAATAAGGAAATACAACAGAGAACATCTGAGGATAAATCTTCTAGATGAATCACTTGTCACATAATTGCTCTTAAAAATGAAGGGATGTTTTTTTAAATTGAATTTGAAAATGGAGCAGAGCTGAAACAATTTCTCAACTAATCAATTTGCCTGTCAGTTCTTCAACCAACAATGAATCAATACTGAAAATCATAGTTAGTTACAACCCTACAATGGAGATTTACTGATATTTGACTATGAAGCTACAGCTGTAAAAAAGGGGAACTGGCTGTTATACAATACTTTGCATTTAAATCAGCTGTATGGAGTGTTTAACTAATTAAATACTTATATGACCATCGCAAGCAAATAAGACCAGTAGCAAGAAGAATGATGGCTTATATTCATTTTTGATTTTTAATGAATATACTTAATGCCCGCCAATGGGTCGGAGGTTTGCTCTGGTTGAGTTGCGGTGGGGAGTGAAACTGAGGAAAGCAAACGTTCGTCCAGCCTGAAAGTTGCAAAAACCACATAACAATACAATTATAGGAATAGTTAAAACTGGCTGAACCTAATTTTGGACAGATCCAATTTTACATGTAATACAAAAAAGTATATTGAAGATGTTTGGAATATAAATAGGGAAAAAGTATTTTAAAGTATTTCTCTATAGTATAAAATATTCAACAATCCAAAGCGAAAATTGGCAAAAAAATATTCTCAGTTAATATTTATTAAGTGTTTAATGCTTAAAAACTATGTGAATTAACTCCAAAGCTGTTCTAACCTTTGTAGGCAGAATTGTGTGAAAGTCTCTCACTTAATCTTCAGATTGGGTGTAAAAAGCATTAAGTGACCTGAAGGTGACTTCTGAACACAGATGCAGTGACACATTTTAACAGAGCACAATCTGTGCTGCCTCATGTGTTGTTTCAGATCTTGTGTTATTACATATTTCAGTCATATGCCACATTTTTTTAAACCTGCATTCATACATTTTTTATCCACTTGGGGTGGTGAACAAGATGTAAACACAATGCTAACATATATATATTATACTATAATGGGGAACATGTTGGCAGATGGCAACTAGAACAGTTGCCTCCTTAAGATCCCATCTACATGGATCAACATGAGATTTCATTTATACTTGTGTTTCTGGTGATCTGATATAAGTCCAGTTTTCACTCTTTATACTCTTTTCTGAAGGAATTATCTCCCTCTATTGCTGCTAAATGTTCTTTTATTTCTCACGCTCATTGTTCACAGTGCTGCTTACTTCTGCTGTTCATACAGACCAATGTAGTATTATCTTATTGGTGCCAGTTTTTACAACAACAAATCATTAACAAAACATCCCCTTCAAAATATTCAATTCTGTGTCCAATCAACAAAACTGAAAATAAACTTTGTAAATTGAGAGAAACATCTGTATTTATATATTTATTTCCCGGTGAACCAACATGACAGCTTGGTCATCCTTGAAAGAATATCTGACATTTGAAAAAGGCTGCGACAAGCTGAATATTACTTCAATATATACAAAAATAAGTCAAATTAAATTCAAGTAGCGTCTGTGTGGGGTGTGAATGAAAGCACTCAGCTGTGTTCATTTGTGATCCACTAATAGAATTTGAAGGCGTTCAGATTATTAAAACATTTATTAAGCAGCTTCATGCGATAAATTATTCATTTGGACATCTCATTTCAAAAATCATGTCTGGAACATGACTTACATTATTATTATATTAATAGCATTATATTAGCATTGTAGCATAAATTATTAAAGGTTGTGGTTATATTCAATGTGAAAGACTGCTTGCTGCAGTCAAATAACAGCTTGTGTTGATTAACTGTGAAAAAAAAACAATGATGTTGATGATTATTAATGCTATCAGTGCTATTCACTCGGTAAATCTTAAAAATACAAAACTGAATCCAGGGCCAGCTCTTGGCATAAGCTATGTAGGTGGTTGCCTGGTATAAGAAGACAGACACACAACTGACTGCATCATTTTAGATATCACCTACAACTAGCTAACAAAGTTGTGTGGTCACTTGTCATTGATGTATGTAAACTTGCCACCCTGTAGGAACAGCGGTAACGTCAACATTATCATCTGCTGAAGCAAATGAACTTCAAATTTAGCATGGGAGCTAATTGTTGACATCTGAAAAAACATGTTAACTTGAGCTCCTATCTCCTCCTGGCACCTTTCTGTCTGTTGTTAGTCTGTTTGTTCTTTCATTCTCTGCTTTGTTTTAGTATATGAAGTATTATATTATGCAATATAGTATGCAAATGTCTTCATGCTAACACCACCAATAACAGTGCAAAATTAAAAAAAGTTTTTTTACAGAGGGGATTTCATTCTACCTCTTTGTCATCCTCAGGCCAGAAGCAGCAGCAGATGAAGCTGTTGGATCTATGCATTTTTGACTTTTTGACTTCTGAAAAAGGCAAAGGAGGACAGTCAGTGCCTAAACTCATCACAGCAGGAAAAAAAAAGTATGAGTGACAAGTCTTACTTGTTGTGGTGCAGAGGGATTCGTCCACCTTGACTGGCTGCTTGGTGATGTTCAGCTCATCCTGCACTTCAGTGATGATCTTCATCAGCGTGAATCAGAGCAGGTGGACTTGAAGCCACAGCGGAGTCTGGGTACTCTGGTGGGCTCTTCCCTCCTGTGCTCAGGATCCAGGGCTGAGGGTATGACCACAGCTGGAGGGCTCATAGGAGTTGGAGGAGCTCAATCCATAGCAGAGGTTGGTTCTTTGGTGGGTCCTTCACTTCTGAGGGCTTAACCTTGTCCTGGTTAGACAGGACCTAGTCTTCTCTCATGGAGCAGGAGAAGGGCACCTGACAGTGCACGGAAGAAAGAGCAGTGGAGACCCAGTCCTCAACTGCTTTGGTCACCCCAGCAGCCATTGTACAGAGCTGCTGGGAGGGCATGTTGGAGGAGGTGGTAAGAGGAGGCAACCAGAAGCCCTGCAGGACTTTTGGAGCCACCTCCATCACCACCTCCCGTGGGCCAAGCAGTTTTGGGCCACGGGCCTCCTGCTGTTGCTCTGTCAGGCTCCTGGCGTATGTCTGTGCCTGACTTCTAAATAGGGGATTACTGGTAGCGGCAACACAGGACCTCATATTTGTGGAAGGTATGGCTAGAAAAACCACCTGCTGTAAATAAAAAACAACATTAACACTAATACAATTCAGCTCATTTCAAAGGAGCCACACTTCTTTGTGTTGCTAACGTAGCTCATTAAGGCTATTTAAAGAACATGACTACAAGGTTAGCAGTGAGGCACTATCATATTCGAATAATTTAAGATTTTTATGACAAAATAAGGTTGTGTCTTACCTAATAAATAAATTACATTATAATTCTTTGCTTATTTTACCTATCTTTGGTCAGCTATATTGTCCTTGTGTAGCTGTATGTCTGTTTCTATCTCTGTTGGAACTATGTATAACATTGAGAGCAACTTAAAACACACACTTTACCAATAAAGCTCACACACACACACATATTTGTATAAAATGTTCATGTATTCTGAAGTTAATAGATTGCAGAGGACAGAGATTTAAGGCTGGAGGTGCATAAAGATCAGCAGAGAACTGTGTCACAGCAGGTGGAGGGCAGAGACAGCAAAGGAGAAACAGACCAAAGGCAAAATCTGAGAAAATACTACATGTTTTAAACATTAAGTGTATGCAGCACAGACGATGAGTTGTGGGTTCTCCACAGACATGCACACACTCTCTCTTTCTCACACACACACACACACACACACACACACAAAGACTGTCTTACAATCCCTACAGGCCCCGGGGCCTTGCTCTCAGGCCCCTCAACTGGGTGACAACAAACCTGCCTCTCTGATTTATGGAAATACAGATGAAGTTTTTATTATGCTTCCTGCTGAGACACACATAGGCGTGCACATACAGTTACAGATACACACACACACACGCACACACACACACACCAACACACACACACACACACACACATCCTTCTCAGTTCAGCTAAAGGGAGGACAAAGGAGGTCAAACACTGTAAGAAATGTGTCAACTCTGCAACGAACGTGGTGATTAGATTATGGGCTGTGTGTGTGTGTGTGTGTGAGTGTGTGTGTGTGCTGGGTCTGTGCATGAAGACATCTTGATATTTAATTGCTGTAATTAACATGTTTAAGGACACAATAAATTATACAGTATTTTAAGAAGCAAATAATTCATGCCTTGGCCAATGTGTCGCCTGCGTGTGAATATTTGTATCACTGTTTGTGTGTATTTCATTTTATGCAGTAATAGAGGACATATTTAGATCTTTTACGAGAGGAAAAGTATCTGTAGCAGCTGCAAAACATACCAACAAAAATAAACATTTCTGCAGAAAATGGCCCTGTGACTTCTATATATGTAATTATTTTGGAAGGGTATTTTGTATAAAGGGTATATTTGTATTTTGGTAAAATATTTTATTATTCAATCCCTTCGGTGCATAGTTATTTAAATCAAACCATGTGAGATGTTCAAAAGAGAAATATCTCTTTCATAGGACTGCTAACCACACAAAGACATCTGAAATGTGGCAAACAGTGCCAACTCTTAGCTAAGACTTGTTTTATTTTCTTGTCTTATTATATGTTGATGTAAAATATTTTCTTTATATTACCATTTGTTCCTCATCTTTCTTTGTTGTATTTGCACAACCAGACATCTGCACAACGTATGTATGACAGATGTCATACAGAGACACTTGTTATGTTGGCGGCAAAAAACAGGAATCCAAATGGGAGGATAAAATTTACAGCTGAGCCCGGTGGTGTTGTTTTTTGGAGGGAAAACATCAGAGGTGTGAGAAATCTAAATGAGATCATATGTGCATTTGTTTCTTTGGGATGAATATTCATAATCCCCAAATCATCTGTGTCAAAGACAGGAAGGAGCATGGCGGGGGGAAGGTAAAGGTGCAAAAAATGCTTGGTTTCGGCTTACGATACATGCATTCCTTATGGAGGAAGAAGAAGAAAGTGGGGACACAGGAAACAATAAAGGAAATAGCAGAATGAAAAAAAGAAGCAGGGCTATGCTTGTCCACACACTTCTGAGATAAAAAACACATCATTCATGCTTCCCTGTTCCCGTGGTGACGCCTCTGCCAGCTCAACACTTAAATATAAGAGCCCTCACCTCAATCCCCTCTCTTTCGCTCTCTCATTCTCCCCTCCTTCTTTTTTATGCTCTTTACTGTCCATCCTTTCTTCAGTCTTCAATTTCTTTTCTCTTTCCCCCATCCTCTCTGGAGTGCTCTTTATCCCCCCAGTCCTTGGTATACTCCCACACCCTCCCTCCCTTCTCTCTCCCTCTCTCATCTCATCCCCACCCCTCAGCGTTTAGTGATTAATGCGAGTTTTAATTGTCATGCTCACTTTTATGCTCATTAAAGTGTATTATGCAGCAGTTAGGGTATTAAAGTTCAGCGCGAAATTTCATGCATACTGATGAGAATGCAAATGAGCCCAGCGTGAAAGGATAGTATGGTTTGTATTGTGCGTGTGTGTGTGTGTCTGATTATCCCCAAGAGTGAGCCGGAGTGTCATTATCACCCGCACTAGCCATCTTAGCTGAGCATAGAGAGTCCATCCATAGAAATCACTTTAAGGGGAGTCTTAAGGCATTCTTCATGCCCAAATACCTGAATAGTATTTAACATATGATGCTGTATGTTACAAGAAATGCTGCATTGGCTTTAATCAGAGAGGGGCAATAAATTCAGCTACACATGCACATCGCTGTAAGTGCACAAAAAATGAAACTACAGATGCTTCAGTTGAGGGTTTAGCATGGATATCTGCCACAAGCTTTGTAGATGTGAGGCGTGGAAAAAAGAAAATCTGTTAATGAGGTTAATAAAGCAAATACAGTAAATGCATTTACTATTTATAATGCATCATTTATCATTTGTATACAGCATGTTTATATTTGCTTGCATGAATATGTGACAAGAAGCTAACAATAGACCAATAGAGTAACAAAAGGCCAGAAGAAACGCACTGTCTGATGCAAATTAAGGGTATTGCTCACTTCCTGTATACAGTTTTGTTTCCAGCAGACAGAGTAGTTTTTTTCTTCCAGATTTATTTATTTTCGTGGTATGTTTTGGGCCTAAATTATATGAGCTGATTGTTTCTTGCCTAGTTGTCGGCCATATTTCCTCATAAGATATTTAAGCTTTTCTTCTGAGCTCCATATTGTTGTGATCTGGGTGCATTTTGAGTCTCTGGAGCACAGTGGGTAACACTGCCCTGCGACGCCATTCGCAGCGAACATCAGCCTTTTTCCCTGCGGCTCTGTGTGTGTGAACGGCCCTCAACAGTCTGCAGCCATGTTAGGTGCTCCGTGAAGATGTAATTAGCAGCACAGCAATGCTTTGAGCTAAATGCTAACATGCTAATGTTATCACCATCTTATTTCAGCATGTTTACATTTCCTAATTAGTGGTAAAACTGCTGCTCCTGAAAAACTACGGTTGTGGCCGATATAATTGTCATTAGTTGAACTAATTAAAATATTGCTTTGACAAAAAGCCTTTGCACCATATATATACATATACATACATATATATATGTATATGTATATGCTTGAAACGCGGACTAGTCATTAGATGAATTTCCCTGTTCAGCGTGATGACGTTTAATATCCCCGACAGCCTCTGTAATCTTATTTAATCACTTGAAAATATCTAAGTGTCCTGTAACCACGTACCTTCTGTAAGCATCTAACCAAAAACCCATTCAAAATTCGAGATAAGAGGTGCAAAAATGCTTACTCATTTCCAGGTTTGAGGAGTCATTCCTGCAGCACTCTACAGTGTCACATAAAGCCAAGACAGCTCAAAATGGCTTTTAATCTATTTAACTATATTTTCATTGACGTCAAACTTTTAATCAGTTGCTTTTTAAAGGATGTGCATTTTTTTGTTTGTTTTTCTTTCACTTCACGTCTGACTCAAACCTTATAAGTTACACACAAAATATTTTTTCAACAGCGCTGCATCAAAGCCGCATGGACAAATTAAAACCAAGAGAGAAACATGAAATTAACAGTCACTTAGTCATTTAAGCATTTTAAAATCATTACTAGTGACTCAAGTTTCAGAAGTGTGTTTTCATAATTCTCGTAATGCTCAACACAGTAAACGGTAATTGCCAGTCAGAGAGGAAAGAACTATCTTTTTGTGTCATTTGAAATATTGGACTCTAAAAATGAATACATGGTGTGTTTAAGGCAGCAGACTGTTTGCATGTAGTGATACCTTTGGTCAAAGCAGTTTGGGACAAAATGTTGATGATGGATGATGACAATGGAGAAAAATTCTGAGGAATTTTTCAAGTAGTTATGATTGATCCTCTGGAGCACAAGAATCAATCACAGTTTCATGACAGTGTAGCAAAGTGCTGCTGACATATTTCAGTGCTGACCAAAAGACTGACCAACAGTTTCATCAGCAGTACAATACCGCTAGAATGGTTAATACAATGAAAAGACAGCAGCAGCATGGTATAATAAATGAGGTGTCTTGGTAAAATGTATGTACTACCAGCAGAAAAGATAAGAAGCTTATTAACATAATGAGCGTCTGAAATTTAAATTTAATACACTGAAAGGGAGATGCGTAACAATGAATACAAACCCAGTTGTTAGAAGGTGGCTCTGTCTTATTCAGGACCGTGTGTCATGTATGCCTCTATTGCTGTCTTCCTCTCTCAGCCCACCTACTGTTAGTACCATGCTGAGTGAATAGGCTCAGTCATTACTGTGCTTCAACTGCGCTGTCTGCAGGGTAAAATGAGACAATAGTAAAGATTTTCAACCAGGGGGCCAAAATCATTTACACAGCATGGAGCAAGTGTGCTGAAATGAGGCTGCTGATAACTCTGTCCTGCAGGAGCAGCAGGTGGTACTGTAACTGGAAAAAACGGGAGGAAAAAAAGACAGATAAGCTCATTACAGTGACAAACAGTGTGTTTATGCATGAGTACAACTGTTTAAAATCATGACTGAAATGTTCCCCTGGCGCTGATCAAAAGGGGACATCAAACATCTCAGACTGAGGCTGCCGGGACTCTGAATGACAAAATACCACCACTGTTACTGTTTGAAATACACAAAGTTTTAATGTGGATGGGATGTCAGAGGAACTGGAGGCCTGTATTTCAGCCAAAAGAGTTATCTAATCACAAGAGTACAGGTTTTCATGTGTAGAAATATCTGTTGCTATCTGTCGTCAAATGAGGTAATGCAATACAAAATTAAGCTTTTAATGTGACATACTTGCTATTCTGCTAGAACTTTGAGAAAACACTTCGTTTAGATGAACAAACAAAGAAAATATTGATCACCACAGATGATGAAATCTGGGAAGTGAGGTCTAAAAGTACACCTTAAATTACAGATTATCACCATATACAAGTGCCACAAAAAACAACAAATGAAAATCTTTATAAGAGATTATAACTTGAGGTAAAAGCAAAAAAAGATAAATCCAACATTCATGTTCATTTATGAAACGTGATCCAGAGAGGGGTACTGAGGAGTTTCAGAATTGTATTTTCATTATGCTCAACACAGTAGTTTTAATGACAGAGAACTTGTGACCTTTTGTGTCACTCTGGATATTCCAACTATTACATTAATGAGTAGAAGCTCTTAAAGGGAAGGTAAGTAAGCTATAGAGAAAGTGCTCTTATTTTGAAAATTACACTGTCTATACGTTGCAGGTCCCTCCCCCTGTCCGTGTATCATACCTCTAAAGCCCCTCCCCTCAGGGTAGCTCAGTGTAATTTTTTTGTTTGACTCTGTTTTTCATGGCTTTTCTTCTGTTTACGTAAATTTTTGTGTAAACTGTTGTTTTCCCGTTGCTTGGCCATTTCATAGTTGTTTTTCCACCATTAAGGTCACTCTGAGTTAATGTGCAGTAGAGCAGAGTCTGTGCAGGAGCAGCGATTTAACCTCCACCCTACATGTATTTAGGTTAATCTGTGGTTCTGACAGGTGATTTTAATCCAGGCACAGTGATTCTTGTCGAATGTCCTTAGAGACAACAGGTGCAGGCTGAAAGACCTTTTTTGTTCACAGATTGGCTGTCTAAGGTACCACTGTCAGGGCATAGATAGAGATACTTTATTGATCCAAGCTGGGAAATTGCAGGACATGAAAGTTTCAGCAAATGAGACCAAAAGTCAGTTTAAATAACCAACTTCTGCTTTAATAAAATTGAACTGAACTTATACTTTCAATTGTAGCCATTTACTGGGGGACTAGTGCAGTAGCAGTTTTAGGCACGGGCAAACCGGGCAGCCGCCCGGGGCGGCATTAATTTCAGTTACGTGGGGGGCGGCATGAGCTCTTGGGGGAAAATTTTTTT
>JBAJHX010000035.1:8177487-8196494 GCA_037176925.1 Amniataba percoides | reverse complement strand
CTCGCCCCCCCTCCCCGGTTCAAAGCTCCTCTCTCCGGCCTCACAAAGGATTAGCTCTCCGCCCTCCGGTCCTCCCCCGGCGCGGAGCGAACCGCGCAGACTCCGCCCCCCTCCATTTGTCAACAAAGGGGTTTGACAAGCCCGGACAAGCCCCGCCCGCCTGCTTCCATAAAAGGATCATTTGGCCATACACGGCCAGCGATCAGGCCGCAGCGACTCTTCCCTTCCCCGTCCCGTTCATATGGTGCGTTGACTTCCTCCGTCGCCGTTAAAGCGGAGCTATCATGGCGGAGCGAGCGCAGCAGCCCCCGGCCAAGCGGCTCTGCTGTAGACCGGGATACGGCGCGACGTGTCGGCAAGGCCAGCGGGCCGCGGGGGCGCCGTGCGGCGGCTCGGCTGCCTCCCAGGGCGGCTCCAGCAAAGCCCGCAGCCCGGAGTCCCTCCTGGACATCGCGGCGCGGAGGGTCGCGGAGAAGTGGCCGTTCCAGCGGGTCGAGGAGCGCTTCGAGCGGATCCCGGAGCCCGTCCAGAGGCGGATCGTGTACTGGTCCTTCCCGAGGAGCGAGCGGGAGATCTGCATGTACTCGTCGTTCAACACCGGCGGGGAGGAGCTCGGCGGGGAGAGCGGCGACGAGACGCGGCTGCCTTTCCGACGGGGCATCGCTCTGCTGGAGAGCGGCTGCGTGGACAACGTGCTGCAAGTCGGTGAGTTCAGCGGCGGGACCGGGCCGTGAGACCGGCAGCCTCAACAACAACAGCCCGGCCTGCAGCGACGGGTCGCGGCGTGTGAGAGTCGGTGAGACGGCAGATGAAGTGACAGAGCTCCACAACAAAGGGGGGAGCGGGCAGGGCGACAATGGGGCTTTAAATCTGCTGCGCGCATGAATGGGAATGTGTGACTGGGGCATTTAAATCCTGTTTTGCTCGGGGGCAGTGTGAATGTGAAATGCAGGGTACCAAAGCCTCAAAAAAATCCACTTAATTGCGTTGGAAATCAAGCTGTGTCTTTAACAAAGAGGACTTTTCCATGCCACCAGACCTCAGTGAGAAACTTGTCAGGATGTGAGGTGAAATGAGCTGCTGCTGCCTTTAGAGGCTCATGAATCAGGATAATGTGAAATTCAACCGTGTCTGTCTGTGACACAAAAGTCCCACAGATTTTTGAAGCTGTTTTTTGGGGGGTGGGGGGCAGATCTCAGGGTTTGGCAGGCTGCTAAAAGCACCAGAAATCACCTAAAAGTGCTCCATGTGTCTTTAATCCCAATAATTTATCCAATCATTGAGCTCATGTGACTCAGAAAAATCATTTAGAAGCATTAAAACACCCTTTTTTTAATATTTCACATAATCATTTCTTATTAGACGTCCCACCTCAGGTCAGAGTTTTGTCATTCACACTCTATTACGAGCACAGCGTGATCTTTTAAGACATTTAAAAAACCGTTTAAAGATCACACACAACTATTGAGTAATAAGGGAAGTACTCAGTGCTGGGTTGGGCCTCAACTGACACACATTGCATTTGAATGAGTTGTTCAGTGTGGCACAGTTGAGATGTTGCTGCATGATAATTGCATGTGCACATTGTGCCTTTGTCAGCTTCACATAGCTCGCTGGGTGGGAAAGCAGTCGAAAAAAATGCCGTCTCACGTAATCAGTGTTACATTTTCAGATCTAAGAGTATCCATGGTATGTTAATGTCGGGGTGTAGAATAACCATTACAGAAGCAGCTCTCTTTTTCAGCATGGCATTGGTGAGAAAAGACCATCGGAGTTACCGTATGTCAGCTCCTTCAAGCCACTGAAAGGAGATGTGGATTTTTTTTTCTGAGTGAAACAGGAACAGGGGGCATGTGTGCTGAGCTGACAGCTGCTTGTGCATGACAACTTTTCTCCAGTGACGACGTGACTCAGTGACCCACTAACGTTTGTTTTTTTACGTCATTTTGTTATGATTTTCAGGCTCTCTTTTTTTTCTCCTTTCTTTTTTTTTTTGTATGCGCCCAGTGCACGACCCCTCTTTGAGATTTTAATTACCCGGCACACATATCAAATGCCCAGCATTCCTATTGTGAGTTTGGCACTTTGTCCCTATTTTCATGTTCATTTGTGTCTTTCAAGCTTCCCGTCGCCTCCAAAAGGAAGGCAAACAAAAGCATCTTTTCACTCCCTTGTTAAGTGGAGGAGATTTGGAAGGAGGAAGCGTATTGAGCACAGCGATTCTTTTTTAAATGGGCCATGATTCACACCAGTCCACAGCCAATTGGTTGAGGGGTTTTTTTGTCTTTGTGTGTATCTGTAATCGAAATGAGAGACGGCGCAGAGTGTTTTGGCTGCGAGGTAAGCAGGACGTGCCGCTGAGTCGGAGAGATAGCTCCCTTCATGTTGAAGGCTGTCCTCAGTTCGCAGCCTTTTTCATCATCACATGGTCAGCTTTGATTGTGTTTGCGGTGTCTGTCACCTGTGAAGTTCACCAGACTCGGGACACCTTCTCTGGGAGTGTCGAGGACTGTAATCCCATTACTCTGCGTGGTTCATTTGAATTGTAATGCATTCTGAACACTTGAGTTCCCCTCTTCCCCCACTTTTGGATGCAGGAGGTTCATGTGGGCTTTGAGAAGGGCTGCAGGGAATACACACTCACAACACACACACACACGCACAGACACGCACACAACAGCCTCTGTCCTGACAAAAATGAGAGGCCTATATATTCCCAAATATTGAGGAATGTTTCTGCAGGGAAGAAACAGAATCTGGGTTGTTATGCCGGAGAGTGAGGGGGCTCAATCTGCATGCTTACAAAGAGGAATAACGGCAGCACACACACACACACACACACACACACACACACACACACAGACAAACACACAGGGAGGGTTTCTTTCTTGGCTGATTGCACCCCAGCCTGGAATTTACTGGAAAAATAGAGCCAAGAAGTGATAAATAAAAGATGTAATCTCCCCATGTGTGGGCTGTACCAGAGGAGGGAGGTTTTCTCGCAGCAGACCTTGAGGAAATGAATTGGCACACATTTGCCGTGGACCCTCGCACTCCACAATAAGCCCTCACTGTTAATCCGCGCAAAGATAAAGGAAGCCATTTTTTCTTACAAGAGCAAATACTGCAGCTTCTCGAGTTTAGACTCGAGGGCTACTTTATTCCCCGGTTGTAGCCAATATCATAGTTGGTGGGGATGTTATTGAGCTGCGAGGTGGACCACCAATGCCAGAGAAATAACTGAATTGTGCGTCTTCTCCAAATACACTCCAGGCTGTAGGCACTTTAATACCAAACAATAATAAAAGTGTCCAGAGCTGAAATGATTAGTCGATAAATAGACTATTTTCACAAACAATCAACCATTCAAGCCCTTTTTGAAGCAAAAATGCCTACAATTTGTCGGTTTCAGCCTCTACAATTTGAGAATTTCCTACTTTACCATCTCTTACATTATAGAAGTAAATAACAGAACTAAATATTTTTGGTTTTGGGCTGTCTGGCAGACAAAAAATAACCAGTTTAAAACCCATTGCCATAGACTTGATAATGAAAATTATCTTTCATACTCAAAAATCACATTTTAAAGAAAAAATTAAATGCTGGATTTGCAGTTTCATAATATTGCTGCAGCACCTATACGCTAATTATTTCTTCATAATGGTCATTAGTGGTTGCCAAGCTTGCCATCAGCGATTGCTTGCTTTAGACATTTCACTGGGTTTCTAAGTGAAAGTAGGAAAGCCAAAGTCACAGCCCCTGTCCATTAAGTACAAAGACCTTTGTTGATTAGTGCATAAAATAGGAGCTGTTTTTGAAATGTGCATGCAATCGATGTTAAAGTGCATATTAAGTGAATGCAACATGGGACCCAGTTAAAACTGATGTTAAATGTAAATAGGTGCAATCACCATAAACCAACTTCTTGCATAAGTTCAAAGCCTTGATTCATTGAATCATCACAAAAGTGTTTTTGCAGGGTCCAAACCAAACTAGAGCTTCACTAAACAAAGCACAGCCTCTTATTGAGCTCAATTCAACAGCCCCCATTATCGTTTTAAAGCTCACAGAGGAAGACAAGCTCTTCTGGTGTGAAGTCATGTTTGCAGTGAGTTTCATGCAGGGAAGCAGCTGAGAACATGAAAGCCTTTTGTCTAATTCAGTTTGCACTCGGGGTCAGAAAGCAGAAACACATCCTGTGTGCAGAAACAGTAGCTTTCTACAGCGGTTACTTGATGTGTCACAGAAAAGGATCCAAAAAAGAATGAAGCACAAAGGGAAATAAAATCCACCAGCCACTAAAAGTTAGCATATCATAGCAGTTTTAATGCAATAATAACAGGGTAACATTCAGGTTAGCAGCAGGTCATCATGTCTGAGGTACAAGGAAATGTCCAACCATAATTGTGCCTCACCCACCGCAAAGATAACATGACTTTTCCCAAGTAAAACTCACTATTTTGAGTAACCCTCTTCTAACAGCAGAAGAATATTGAGGCTGAAGCTTTAGACCAGAAACCTTTTGTTGGTCCAGGATGTCATTTATCACTTTTAATAGCATCTGTTTGTAATTCAAAACCGGTTTCTATTGCGCTGAGGAACAATGTGTTTTTTTTTTCTGTGTACAAATACACAAATCACTTATTTCAAATTATTGTGTTGTCATCTGTACCAATATTTGTTGGCATGTCATGTATGTTAAATGCTCACTTGCTGATGTGCTCTCAGTAACTGTGCCACCAGGATGATGCTGAGCAGGTAGACTTGATTCACCACCATACAGTAGGTTATAAACAGTGGCTTATTCACTTCGACCTGATCACGGCGCTACATGAAAATTCAGAGGACTGTCAGAGTTTCTACAGTTCATCCTGTGAGCATTGTACATTTGTATCCCGTGCGGCACATTTACCGCAATCCATCACATAGTTGTTGAGACATATCAAGTAGTGCTCCGAACTGACATCAGCAGCCATAAAAAAGCAGAATTTCATAATAAGACTTCCTGGGTGTTCTCGTTTAGGCTAAATTCCAGTGTTGTGTTGAGTGCAAGAGGCGCGACTGCTTAGTCACAGGCGGTTTTGAAATCCTAAAATTGTACTTCAGTTGTGACACGAAAAAGATCCAAACGCTCGAGGTCAAACAGCCTCGATGATCACTGCCTCGCGGACCCTGAGGGTTTTCGTCGTAAACATGACGTGGAGCGGCCCTGCTCGCATGCTCCGCTGCCCGGGGACGTTGAGGTGTAGCTTTGTGCTGAAGTATAGGCTCTGGTGACGTGGTAAAGTATAGGCTGCTGTGTTTGTGTGTGCACAGAGCATGCTTATTTCTGCTTCTTCAGCAACAACTTCCAAAACGGAGGGAGGTGGAAGAAAAGTCGGACGTGTTAACAGAAGTACACTGTGACGTTCATTTAAATAAGGAAATACAATGTTTCGAAATATGGTGGGAAAACATGCTGTAATGTGTTTGTCGCCCAGTTCACAGGTCGCGTTTAAGCTGCTCGCTCTTTATAGGAGGTCAAGTTCATACCGTGGCGCATGTCGCAGGCCCTTCTCTCTCCTCGCCTGATCTCTTGTTGATTCGTCTCCATCTGCCATTGGAGGTCAAAGGTTGTTAAAACATCAGTGCTGTTAGTATGCAGTGCGTGTTATTGATGGGTAAAATGAGAATCCCTCCCTTTATTTTCCTTGTCTTACCTCCCTGCTCAGCCAAGAATTCAGTGAACTTCAAAGAATGCTTATCTACGTTACAGATTCATTTGAAGATTACTTTCTCCTTAATATCATTAACTGTTTGGTTTATCAATGAAAGAAAGAGAAATGTGTAAAAAATGTTTATCACAATGTCTCAAAGGCCCCAAATCCAGCATTTATTTTACTTGTTTTGTCCAACCAGCAGCCAAAATCTCAGTGATATTCCATCTGCCACTGTATTCACATTTAAGACAACAAAACGTGTAACCTGTTTTTCATGTGAGTGGTCAGTATATGTGTGTACATCCATGAGTACATTCAAACAGGGCTGCTAATAGCTAATTCATTTAAATTTTACCAGGACCAGTTTGCCAAAATGTAAAGAAATGTAGATTCACATAACATATTTTTACTCTCCTGTAAAGAAGAAGAAATTTGGAAGGAGCTATGGCTCTGAGCTAAGATTATGTCTTCTTTACAGCCATTATTCTTAGTTTGCAGTTTGAATTTATTTGACATGGACTCACATTGCAGACTTTGAAAACTGCAGATAAAAATAAAGGTTTTGGTGTTTTTTTGAGAACGGGAAAATATTATGATTGCCTTTCACAGGGACACTTAGTCTTTTCTGGCCGCCCGCTATTTGTGACTGTTTGCACAATCCCACCAATTAAAACTCGTGGATATGAACTTCGTTTACATCAACATTACTGTCGTTCCGTACACTGACATGCAGAATTTGAGACGCAGCCCTCAAGTCTGTCACCGGCCTGTTGCTTCATCGGCAGATGAGGCTGACGGGGAGCGATGGTCTGTTGTCGCTGCAGTCTGTGGATTCTGGCAGCACGTCCACAGAGTCTTGTGTATCTGTAGTTTTCCTCACATTTCATCATGTGATATGGAAGAAGCGGTCTGGTGTGTTTCTGTGTTCGACTGTTGGGTTTGGTTCTGCTGTCACCACACAGTGAAATCTCACCGGGCCTCTCCGGTCCTCACTGGACTAAGAAAGTATTGTTTGCAACATATATTGTATTTTCTGTATATATTTCTGTTTTAACTCTGTTTTTGGTCTCTACCAACTCCTGAGAAAATTATAGCCTCTATAACTGCATCTCTGATATTAGATACAGTACATATTTATACACTTAACTGCTACACTCAGCACTCTATATTGAATTAAACTTGAGCCAAGCATATCGATGCACAATTTGTGTTATCTCTCTCTCGCACACACACTGATGCATACATGAAGCCTCAGGCTTTTTGTGCACAATGATTACTGCCGGCTCACTCTCTCATCTGCAATTTTATGAAGAATCAATGAATCGGCACGCACCTATTGAATGATGCAAAGCTTTGTAAGTATGCAGAGTGAGAGAGAGCACATACACACACAGGCGTAACGCTCAGCCTTGTAGGTTGTTGATCAACATTAATGGTGTATGCATAGCACCTCAGTATGCTTCTGCTCCACAAGATCAATTTTTATTGGAGCCACTGCGGGCGTACGCTTTGAAATGAACGCTCGGCTAGATTTTAACAGAGGCTGGTCATCGGCAAAACCTGCCATTTTGAAAAATGGTTTCCACACTACAGTGACCGCATTTGTACAAAATTAAAAATCCAGTCAGGCTCAATGTTAACAGCGGAGGGAGATGTTAGTGGCCCTAAAAACCAAGTCAATCTTAGTTTTTCTGTTGTTGCCGGCTGAAGTCTTGGAGTTCTGCCCAGGTATTTTCCAGGTCAGTGTCAGACACCACAAGGAATGTAGCTTCGTTTTTCATTTCTGCTTCCTCACGGGTTGGCGAAGCTCGAGTAGCATATGGGTGTTCACACATGTTGACTTGGTTTATGGTGTTTTAAAACCCCCTTCATTTTTCAGAATAAAGTATGACCTTTAAATGATAAGGCTGGAGTTATTCAGTATTTTTGTTTTTGGCCACAAATGCCACAAACAGACCAAAAACCAAATATCTCTGACTTCTCTACTGTGTCTACTGCTTGCAGCTCAAAGCTCATTGGTTCCCTTCAAAGACACGAATCTTTACAAAAAGCTCAAAAATAAATAGTTTCTTTTTTTGAAAAAAAAAACCCAAAGATCTCAGCAGTTTTCTAAAACATCTGGTCACTCAAGGTTTGAGCAAACGTTCCTCAAGCAACAGGAAATAGTGTATTTGTTGGACTGTTTTCAGGTTCGTACACATTTGGTGCTCTACTGAGTATCTGGGACAGCAGGACGGTGTATGTGGGATTGTGTCTAAACAAACAACAGTGTGTGTTCGTGGTAATGAAGGAACATGTCATGTGGCTCATTGAGTTTTTAATCATATTTGGACATCAGCAATGGAGCTCAATGGCACAGAGGAAGAAGGAAAATCAGGCTTTGGATACACAGACAATAATTGTTAGTAGGATCAGTTCATTGTTGGTTTTGGCCCTTTTCAAGGGATTTGTTGACAACAGGGAAAACACTGAATTATCTTTTAAGGCGTATATTTGGCTAGTAGTTAAAATTTGCCAATAATCTCTCGCCACAGCTGCTCCAGACTGGTTTAGCTCTCTTTCCACATCCATCCACGTCTCCCTGATCTGTATTCCTCTGCCGTATCCCGTCATCATTAACCTTCAACTGGAGAGAGGAGAGGCAGCAGAGCAGAGAGGCGGATGGAGGAGGGGAGTAACTAGTTTACCTCCGTCTGCCCTCAATCGGCTCGATAAATCCCGTTTTGTTCTCATCGGCACATCAACCCGACTTACTTCTTCTAGGACATCGCTGGTAATATGAACAACTAGTGTATGCCCAAGGATGCACAAACTATTACTTTTATCTTAAATGAATCTGCAGATAAATTTTCCCCAAAATGTCAATAATGATGAACAAATGAAGAGTATATTGGTTATAGTTTTAGTAATTTTTCAAGCAAAAAAAAGCCCAAAAAATCACTGGTTAAAGCATCACTCGTGAAGGTTTGCCAGTTTTCTTCATCATATTGATTCATTGTTTTGTTTTGGATTGTTATTTTTCTGTAGCTCACCTAACTGATTAATTGCCTAATCATTTCTGCTGAAGATGCACCTTTTCTTCAGAAAACAGCGCCGTTGTTGCTTTTCCTGGAGCCATCTGGGGAGTTTCGTTCAACCCCACACTGTTTCTAAAAGCCTGCTGCTGTCCTCGCCTCATGGGAGCCCTGGGCCTCATGGGGGTGGTCTCCAAAGAGGAGCGCCCTTCGGACCTCCGCAGCTCTGCAAACAGAGCACTTTAGTTAATAACAGGTGAAGTGCTTCGAGCATTTCAAACATATTAGCACTGCTTGTGATTTTCTGAGGTCGCCGTAGCCACACTGCCTCTTGGTTATCTTCTCGACTTTCGTGAATAAACGACTGGAAATGAAAGTAACAGTGTTTGCTGAGGGCCTGTGTCAAGCGCCGTAGGCTGACTGAGAAGCCTGAGCTTTTTGTCTCTGTAGAGCGGGCGACTCACCTCTCCCTGCCTGAGCGTAAATCAGAACCCGCTTATGAGCAATGCTTACCTTTTAATGGGAACTTAAAGGTGTCATCCATCAGAGCCTGTTACCTCAGCTCACATCCAGAGCAGGCTTAATGGAGACTGATGGTCTTCCTCTGCTCTCCTCAGCTCTCCTCAGACAACAGAAACATCAGTGCACTCGATGTCGAAGTGAAATTCCAATTTATGCACAGACTTTGTGTGTTTGGTGTATTTATTTGGTTGAAATTGTAATTACAGAAAAGATGAAAATAAAACATGCAATGAATCATTTTTTGAGGGGCAGTGCACACAAACTTGACTGATCATCGCTTCAGTGCTATGAGAGCATGTTGAAGAACTGTCTTACACCCTCAAATGTCAGTCAGCTGTTGCCAAGGGATACGCCTCCAAAGACGCTTGAAGTTTAGACCCTGTTCACGCACATCTTTCCAAAAACTGTTCCTCCTTCTGAGACATGGTAAATTGGCCACAATAGATGCAGTGATATTTAAGCTTCTATACATTTATTCACATTTAAGTTTGACCTACATCACAGGCGTGTACGCCTCCCCCCTGCACACAAACCTGCTCTGCCAGAAAACGCTCCTGCCATCTGCTCTGCGGTATCTATACGCCCGCGCTCAGGTAGAGAAATCATCATAGTGTTTGCTTAGCCAAATTTACCAAGTGCCCAGACTGTGTGTCACACACATGCAAGCCCATTGGCTGTGAATCGACACGTGCATATCCCCCCCATCCATCCCCCACTAATGTTGTCTCGGGACCTTTAACCACTCACTTCCTGCCCTCCGCTTCAGCTCTTTCTTTCACGTGGGGGATCTCCTGTTTGGTTGCAGTTTATTATCCTGCCTGTTTGCATGCTCCACCTTTGGCACCGACGTCTGTATCTGCCATAACAAGCAAATGATCTCGTTCTCCTGGTCCAACTGTAGCTGCAGGCCCTTTGCCCGGCTTTCATAGCTGCCTGACTCAGACGTTTCGATGCCTTTGGGTGATCTCCTCGAGGCCTCGACAGGTATGGCGTGTTGAAATATAGACGAGCAAAACCTGGTTTTGAGTTTGATCATGTTATTCTTCGCCTAAACACTCGCAGGCAAACTGTTGCACAACTACATGGCCACACATGAAAAAAAGTTCTCAATTTCCTTTGTGATTTACACAGAAATTTATAGAATGAATAATTTCATGGCCGTTATGATAATCAAGTGTTTGTGTCACTGTCAAGCAAGCCGCCATCATAATTTAATGGATAGTTACATTCTTTCTTTGAATGATCCTCAATTTTACGTCCCTCACTAAACATTAGGCTAAATTAGGCTGTTGACCCTCCAGTGTCACAAGAAGTGTTTTCACAGGTTGAGCAATTGTCTCCACAAACTGACCTTTTTCATCAGTGGAGTGCCCCATTTTAAGGAGAAATTGTCAGATGATTGGAAATAATGATGTATAATCATGTATGAATCAGTGTGACTATCTGTTGCTGTCAAAAACCAGTTGGTCCACAAAACACACACATGCACGCTCGCACACCTCGGGGATAACACACAAGCTCCCACAAGCCCTGCAAACCCATCCGGTATGTTTCCGCACAGACGGGGTATGCCTGGCATGCACCTACAAGTTGAGTCATTGTTTTCATCTGCCGAGCATGAGTAATGTCAGAACATGTGATGGAAACGAGATGTAACCGTATCGACTGGGCTTTAATGCAGTTTGTAGCAGGGAGGGGCTGTGGGAGAAATGGACGGTTGAAGGAGGGCGTTGAGATGGATGCGTTAGGACGGAGGTGGGGAGGGAGGAGAGGGGGGACGCTTAGGATGGAGGAAGTTTCAAGCCCTGCATTAAAACTCCTCCTTATGAACAAAGCACACGTGTTTATTTATTTTTGTACATTTTTCCAATCATTGTTTTCTTTTGTGAACTGCTGGTATTATTAAGACTGGCAGTTAAGAGGGGAAATGTCTCAAAAGTTGAAATATAAAGTAGCATCAATGTAGATATACACAAGCAAAATACCCCACGTTATACTTAAGCACAGCACTTAAATCTTACTTACTCTCCACCACCCACCACTGACATACATCACTTTGATCCACCACCAGAGTGAGAAAACAAGATTAATGTCACTAAGTTTGAGCAGCCAGATGATGTAAATGTGACCATAAACTCTGTTTTGTGTGCGCGGGGCAACTCTATCGTGGCGAGGACGGACTGACAACTGTGAGGCTGAGCAGGAAGGCGTCTCCAACTGGTGAAAGAGATGCAACAAGGGCAGAAAATCAAAAGAAAAAAAACAAGGGGGCTGGTTGGTTGTTGGTGTTCAGACAGGAACAGGCAGATAACGCGAGGTGACATAAGCTCTGAAACAACCGTACACGCACACAAAGAAAGAGCAGGTTGATCAGGAGGAGGATACATGAGGGTTCAACAGGATTGTGCTGTTTAGCTCCCAGTCCAGTCACACTTGCTTGTTTCAGCAGAGCGAGTCTCTCCTCTGAAATGTTGAGCAAGCTGCATCGTCTGTTTAGCCCAAATAGAGAGGAGGCTGAGGGTGTGTGATTCTGGCTCGATGCGCTGCCATGATATGGTGAGACTTGCATCCTGTTTTGACAGCGAGGGGCCCCTCCTCCTCTGTGACGCCGTAGGAAAGTATTCCTTCCTCTTACAGACACGCCGTTATGACGTTGCGTTGACAGTTAAACGGTTGCTCTCGGTCGGCCAGACAAAGACAAGCCCATATAATGTTGTTGGGCTAGTTGTTCAACACACACACGCACCACAGTACATACATACGTAGGCCTGGAGTTTTTAGTTCTTCTGGCTTTAAATCTACCTGGAGCTGTTGTCAGAGCAACAAGTCCTAAAACACAAACCTACAGACTTTGTCACCAGCTGGATCACCATGACAGCTGCATTAATTAATTAATCACTCAATTAAGAGAGGAAGTATTATGTTTCTTCTAGAATTTGCTACTTTTTTTACATGAAAGTAAACATAAATATTATATTATTGACAGAAAGAGACATCGGGTGATGTCACCTTGTGCCCTGTGATTATGTGACGGACATCTTTCACAGTTTTCTGATGTTATTGTTGATCGATTAAAAGAAAAAATAGCCAGTAACTTCATCCCATATCTAACAAATCTATTCTGGAGGCATAAATTAGCTGGATCTTTCAAGCCTGATAACAACATCTGGTTTATTTAAGCCACAGTTGAAAAAACACATCTTAATCTGGTTTTAGTAAATCAGTTGCATGCTCTGAGTCAGCATTTACTTACTAATGCAACAACATGAAGGAAGTTGGTCTCACTGTTATATATGTATGTATGTAAATTTAGTGTGTGAGTGCAGAAATGAAAACAGTCTTACTGGAAAGCCTCAGCCCAGTCAAATTGGTTAGGTTTCTAATACCACCACAGCTGTAAAGTCATTTTTGCTGTACAGACGCAGCGTGTGGCTTTGACAAAGGCAGTGAAAGCAAAATGGATGCACACTGTAGAACAGATGATGAGATCTGCTATCTTCCGCAGCAGTTTCACCAGCCTCATGTCACACCACACACACCAGGTCTCGGGCTTGCATGTACGCGACCTGGAGGAAGCAACTGCTGTCAGTTCAGAGGTCAAAGGTCACACAGGGCGCTCATGAAGAGAAGCTCCTATTGGCTTATGCTTCAGTCTGCAGCAGGTGTGTGTGTGTGTGTGTGTGTGTGTGTACGTGTGTGTTTGTTTGGACAGATGCAGAACAGCAGACTGGACTTCACTTGTACCCTGCAGTGTTTTCTTCGTGCTCCACTACGCTCACCAGCTGGTCCCTGACCGTGTCTGTCTGCTGGTTGTTGCCGAGTAGGTACAGGATACTAAATCTAAAATGAAATAAGTCTATAAGGGTTTTATTTCTTCATTCCGGTCTGATTTTGTCGTCTTGGTTTCGTTATCACAGCATAGTGAGGGAGGACTTGTTCGTGCGTTCAGGAACGCTCCGATGGCTGAGATATGTGGGTCACCTGGAGGATGAAAATGTGTCAACTCACACCTTATCAGCGCTAAAAATGAGTAATAATGATCCGTATCCTCGTTCCGTCGCCGCAGTGAGACTGTGGCAGCCTGTAATCTCCGGAGAGAGCGCGAGAGCTGATCCAGTGGAGGAACATTAAAGGGAAAACAAAATGCAGAAACAGCTGGAGTTGCATCGCCATGCTCCCACAGGAGCACAAGCAACATTCAGGTTACTCTCTGAGTACGCTTCACTCAGTGACCTGATGTTTCCCACTGTCATTCATTCCCACAGACTTTGCATTGCTCTCTGTGTATTCTTCCCACTGGCCTCTTGTTGGCCTGCTTCACTGATGTGTTGCTTATTCCCACATCGAATCTTACCCCCCCCTTTTCCCCCTGCTTTCTGGTTATTTTTGCCAGTATCTTAGGCGATGTGATCAAAGAAGTGTTGTAAATATTTTAGAGGAATGAGCATACTTTCATCTTTTTGCTTTACTCAGCTCTTGTGAATGCTACCAGAGACATATCAAAGGCACCTAAGAGCAATGCAATCTTCAATTAATCACGATTAGTTGTTATTATGTAGCTATTTAAAGGAGCGGAACTGACTTTTTTGGGAGATATTTGCGTTTCCTGCCAAGTCAGAGCAGAAGATTGACATTCACTCTCATGTCTGTTCATTAGAGGAACTGGGAGATAGTTAGCTTAGCTTAGCTTAGCATTAAGAGTGGAGGTCACTGAATCTGACTAAGAAACATAAATAACATAAACCCCACAAACTTTAGCTTTTGTACAAATTAAACAAATGAGCTCTAACGTGTTAGGAGAGCTTAAGAAGGGCTGGTAGAGATATTTTCTGACTTTTAGATACAGTCTAGCTAGCTGTTTCCCGCATTTACTGTCTTTATGCTAATCCAAGCTAACCATCCTCTGACTTTAGCTTCATATTATTACATGATTGACTGACATGAGTTGTATAGTTCATCAGATGCCACTACAAAAACTGACAAAGTGCATTTCCTAACTCTTTCCCGCCTTGCCTTGTACTCACAGTACAAACATGAGTGACCCACAATGTCAAACTATTCCTTTTCACGTACGCGATTCATTCGCGTCACTTGTCGCAAGCGCCGCTTGTGTCTTGGAAAACAACATTTAATCAACTGCGATGGGATCGACATGTAAGCAAACGCTAAAAGCTTTTATTTGATTTTACTTATGTCTTGGTGGGATTCCTGTGCTCATTAGCTGCAGCAGCGCGGCTCTGTGAGGATCTCTGTGGAGACCGGGCCCGTATCTCAGGAGTGGGAACAAATGCATTTAGAGAGGAGAGGCGCTGGCTGGCCTGCTGATGGTCCTCAGAGGCTAAACAAATGACTTTCTCCGAGCACGCCGGGAACAGACAGCACTCAAACAAATGCTTTTTAAATGGGGAAAGACAGGGAGGGGAAAATCCTTTTCTGTCCCCGTAGGAGCTCCGTGAGATCTCCGATGGCCGTTATTTGTCTAAGCAAAGATGCTGACGTAAAAATGCTGGAGACGTTGAGTGCGTTTGCTTTACTGTGATGCTCCGCAGAAGAGCTGAACGTGAACTGGTGGTAGTTTCCTTGATGTCCTAAAATTAGATGTCAAGTTGGACTGAAGCAAACTTCATCATTAGCTGTGATGGTAAATGTACATATAGATTAATCTGAAGTACTTGCACATCCAAATTGTGTTTCATTTTAAGCTACTTTCTACTACTCTACCATTTACTTTGCAGTGAAAGTACTCCACTACAACTGAAAATCCTGCATTGAAAATTGCACCAGTACATTTTTCACATACTGTTAACTGCATTTATGTTATTAGTGCAGTATTTTTACTTGTAGTGGAGTATTTTCACAGTGTGGTTTTGATACTTTTACTTTATTAAAGGACCTGAGAACAGTCAACAGATCAGGCTGATGCCGAAGCGACTGGATGTCTGTGTCGTCTGTTCTGCTGTCTGTTAATCCATGTGTCTACACAGCGTGGTCACATGTATGTTCTGTATCTGTTTGTTTCAGCAGTCCATTAAAGCCAAGCCTGAATTATCAAGGGTAACCTCCCCAGGGGCCGCAGAACTCCGGCTGTGGGGGCGAAAGCTGCAAACTGACTGTGTCAACTAGTTTGTGGTAGTTTGTGCAGAATCAATCGACGTGAGGGAGGACTGCTGGGTGGGTCCTAGTTTATAACCTGATGAGGCGCAATCTTGTTTTAGTGACTTTGTTAACGTCACAAACACACATTCATATATTCATCTCCGCTAGCAGTTTGTAGACGTTGTCTATTTTAAACTGGTACTTACTACATCAGTGTCTGAGTAATATAAAACAGTCCATGCCAAATGAATTATTATGTATTTTATT
Organism: Amniataba percoides; assembly: GCA_037176925.1. Taxonomy (NCBI): domain Eukaryota; kingdom Metazoa; phylum Chordata; class Actinopteri; order Centrarchiformes; family Terapontidae; genus Amniataba; species Amniataba percoides. The sequence goes on along the minus strand of JBAJHX010000035.1, from coordinate 8,180,896 downwards.
ACACATTATATATGTTTTTGATTCTCCTTGGACATTTTATAGGCCAAACAATGAATTGCACATACCTCAAAATAAATAACATATTATTCTTAACTAAATCACATAGACTTCAGTACATTACAATAGCAATTTACATCCCGTACAAGCTTGCTCTCTTTCCACACTGTAAAACATGACTGCCTAATGTGACACCTGACTTTGTGATCCTCAAAATACACACGAGTGTAGCATCTCTTGAGAGCATTGATAGTTTGTTTTAGTTGAATAGAAGTGCGGCCACCACTGTCTACTCTGATAGAAAAACTACTGAGAGGTTTCCACCAATGCGCCTGCACTGTCAAAAGGCCCATCTCGCTCTGGTCTTCCTGGCAGATTGAGTCATTCTTTGTGTGCAGTGGCTCTTTTCAAAGAGTTTCCAGTTTCCTCCCGGTGCCCGCTACAGACCAGACGGGAGCCTCGTTGGAGCCTGAATGGCAGCAATTAGACACAAATTTCAGCTGAGGTCCCATTTTTATTGGACGTCGAAATGGACGCCATAAAACAGTGGCTTCAGTGGTGTTCGCTGGAGGAGTCGTTTTCTTGTCTGAGTGACGAGACTGTTTGCAATTTCTCGTGTGTTGTAAAGGCGGCCTCTTGTTTTTCTGACAGGGCTGAGGAATTTCAGTCCACTTGGTTGAGGAGGACTCCTTCCCCCTTGTAGTATTTCAGCGTAGTTTGCCATTTCTACAGTTCAGTTTCAAAAGCAGCAGGAAGCACGTAGCTTATTAAAGAAAACACTTAGGGCCAGGTATATTTACGGTCACTGGTGTGTGTGTTAGCCCACCCACCCACATATAAAGAGGGCATTGATTAGCATGTTCATACTGTAAGGAGCTGTTGGCGATTGGTTAAGAGGGACACGGATTGACCCAGTTAACTCAAATCCTCATTGACCTCATTTTGAGCTTGCATGGGGGTGCATCCTCCAGCTCCGTACAACACAACACACCATAACCCCCCTGTGCTTTAACACATTACAGAGTTAGCTGCTGGCTCCCAAACCCGACTGACCTTTCGCTAGTCAGCTTTGCTCCGTGACTTCTTCTTAAACAGACTTTACCCTTAGTTGACTTTCAAATGTTTTCAGCTGACTTAAAAAGCAAATCCATAAAAGTGGCTTTAAACATGCACCCGATGGCTACATTAATGATGTAATGCTTAAACACAGCAGACTAGTATCTACAAAATCTGGAAATAATAACAAAAAAAAACAAACTTCACCATGTATTAATGACAATAAACAGATCAAAATGATACTGAAGTACTACATCATGATATAAACTTCAAAAGTTTGAATTCATGCTTTATCAAGTCTGTCCACAAGAAGAGAATCAAACAACCCTAAAATGCTTATTTCCTGAAAAGAGTTCAGATTGAAAAACACAACTGGTGGCTGGGATCAAGTAACAACTACAAATACACACAAATATGAAGTAGTATCTGGTATCTGGGTGCCCACACTCCGTTTCAGTAATTTCCTCCTGCATTTCTGGTTCAAAGTCATTTACGTCTGGAGATCCTCAGAGCTGATAGGCTAACATGGCACGGGGTCATTGATTGTGTATGTGTTGTGCTGTCGTGCCACATTTGGTTGCTAATGGTTAACGAACATCCAGTTTGCTACATGGCTATCCTCCACATTTTTTACAGAATTAGTATCTGTTCCCATGACAATGATGTTATCAATAGGCAGAAATATATTTTTTCCGTCTGTTTTGATGATATCTATGTGAGAATCACATTAATCGGTGGGCAACCATAAACTTCTGTAAGTGTAATGGGAAGCTGATCTGAAAGCAGTCATTAAGGACAGATGGTAATCAGTGCACCGTGACAATTGATTGGTTGTTTACTTCTCCTTCCTACAGCCCCAGAGGTGCCTCTGCATCTCCACGGGTGAGAGATTAGGTTCCCCATTGTCATCAGAAGTACACACACACACAACACACACAAAGCACACCTTGGCTGAGAAGCTCTCACTTACGCCTGACTGGCCAGCTCTGAATGGCTGACTGGTGTGTATGCATGTGTGTAATGGAGTGGGGGTGCATGTGTTGGGGGGGTTTGGTGGTCTATCTGGCCTTTGTTTGCAGAGGGTCTTGTTAAATGAAGGCTTTGGCCACATAGCTGAGAATGACCCCCTGCAGCCACAGTTTCAGTGGGTGATGTTGCCTCTGGCATGAAGGTCTCCTAAGGCTGAGCTCTGTAGGGAGCTGAGCTACTGCTCTTTCACAGGCTAACGTCCTGGCCTTGTTTTCAACCACAAAAACACCCCTCCTGTTTTTTACCCCCTTCCTCAGTGAGACATCATCCTCTCTGAATCCTATAGAGACGGCTTAAGTTGACTACCTCAGGCTTAATTGGGAGTGAAGTGTTAAACCTTGGTTTCCAGGCGAGTGTATTCAGGTGCTGGAAAGTGTGAAAGGGCAGTGAATGTAATTTCTAATAAAAACAGCCTTAGAGGGTATTTCACTTTTAACTGACAAATATCTTTTATTTTCTTTTGCCTTGCCATTGATAGTAATCGCGTTTATATGTTTTCATGCCCGATTGCAGCCTGTTAGGAGATTGTACACGTGATTTTTGTATCCTTGTTTGTGTTAAAACTCAACTGTTTAATCCATTCACCCATGTTCTGACAGTAATCTGGCTGCAGGTAATACCCTTTTAATTAACTCTTTTTACTTAGAGTTATATGAGAAGATTGATGCCACTCACAGGTCTATACACAAGTCTGTAAGCTTGTTATCTTAGCTTAGCATAAAGACTGTAAACAGAGGGAAACAGCTAGCCTGGCTCTGTTCAGCGTTAACAAGTTCTACCCAGCAGCTGTAAAGCTTATTAACTAACACATTATATACCACATGTTGTATCTGTTTTTACTCGGGCTATGTTATATTGTGTGGATAATTTAGTGGATTTCTGTCAGACTAGCTAAGCTAAGGTCTGCTAAAATGGGATAAGCTAACCATCGCCTTCATTCTTCTCATTTAACTCTCAGTAGGAAAGCAAATATTTCCTCAAAATGTTGAACTTTCTACACTATTGCAATGAAATTTGAACTGTAGACAGGTGATACATAACATAATATCATTTAAGGCCCTAACATGCTCACTGGTCTCCCATTTCATTACTGCCCTATTTTGCATGGTGTGAAATTGTATCCTGCGTGGATATGATTTTAACTCGTGAATTTTACACTGCATTGGGAGGGAAGGAGTTAAGTTTGGTTGCTATGCAGTGCACGGCGCTGTATTATGCAAGCTGTGAAGCGCAGACACAGAGAGAGGAAGTGCATTACAGAATGCTGAGCTCAGGGCTTTGGCTCACCGCCAAGCATACACTCCTGCATGTGCACACACACACACAC